>JAQPPZ010000059.1:0-600000 GCA_028583015.1 Wollemia nobilis
GAAAATGCAAAATAAAAGCAGATATTTTTTAGGGTTTTTTAAATTGATGCTACCTTGAATACCTATTTGATGCAGGAGCATCCGACGGCAGCAAGGCAATCTTGCATTAGCCAAATTTTTCTAAGTGTTTCCAAAAAAAATTTTGTTTCTAAGTGTTTATCAGGAACAAGGCAGAATTTGGAAGGTTGCGAAATCGTGACATGTCGCGATATCACGACATAGAAGTGGAGCATAGGCCCGAAGGCAGAATGGTCATGATATCACGACGTAGAAGCGAAGCATAGGCCCGAAGGCAGAATGGTTGTGATATCATGACGTTGTGATATCACGACGTCACGATATCGTGACATACAGAAAACACAAGGCAGAGGCTCAAAGGCGGAAAAACACAAGGCATGGGCTCGAAGGTGACGTGGTCGCGATATCGTGACGTCGTGATATCGCGATGCAAAAATAAAAGCAAGGCTCAAAGGCGGAGAGGTCGCGATATCACGACCAAGAACAGGAACGGAGGGCGCAATGAAATTATGTCATGATATCGCAACCAAAAATAGAATCGGAGGACGCAATGAATTTACGTCGCGATATCATGACATGTCGCGATATCGCGACATGTCACGATATCACGGCCAAGAAGAAAACAAATGGGAAATAAACACGCAGACAGCCACGCACGTGAAAAAAGAGGCAATAGTTAACATTCTGATAAAGCGACAATTGCAGTTCAAGGGTCTCTTAAATGCATGCTTTCATGGTGGATCAGGGCAGTTGCCAATTACGGAAAGAAAATTGAAGACTCGACGGGGGAAGCCAATTTTGCAGGTTTTGTTTAATGTATTTTTCCAGAAGGTTCATTAATGGCCTAGAGGGTCGAGACCTCGATAAAAACCCCAAGATTTGTAAGAGAAATGGGTGGTGGATCGGAGAACGTGCTGAGTGTGTGAGTTAGAGGAAACCAAGCCGAGCACTGGTTCTTGTAAAGCCTGCGGGCTGTTTATGTAGATTATTTCAGATTAATAGATGAAATTTTTTGGAATTGTGTGTTTGCATTTTCCTTTCCCCCATCAAGTGGTATCAGAGCCAGAAGTTCTTGAGTGTGTAACAGATCGCCGGACGTGAGGCAGTTACACCAAGATCTGTGGAAAGGCTCGTGAGAAAGTGAGTAGAATGCCTCCAAGAAGAAACCCTGTTGGTGGGAGAGGCATGACGACAGCAGCAGATTTTTGAGTTTTGTAGAGGCAAGTGCAAGCCCTGTAAGAAGAGTGGCGTAGAAGATCGGAGCCAAGAAGAGATGAAGGCAGTGAAGACGAAGTGGATGAAGAAGAAAACCAGTTTGAAGAAGAAGAGGTTGTAGATCCTGCACAAGCCAGACTGTACAAAGCCATATCCCAGATTAGGAAGAGGCCGAAGATGGAGGTTTCCACGTATTCTGGGAACCTGGATCTAGAGGAATTGATCGACTGGATCAACGATCTGGAAGAATAATTTGAGTATGAAGAAGTTGAAGATCCTGAGAGGGTCAGATTTGACAAGACCAAGCTAAAGGGTCATGCCAGCATATGGTGGAAGGGAGTACATCTGGAGCAAAACAGAAGAGGAAAATAATAGATAACAAAATAGGCACGAATGGTGGAGAAGCTGAAGATGCAGTTCATCCCAGGTGATTACAAACTGGATCTACTAAGAAAAATGTAGAGTTTGAGACAGATGAACAAAACTATCCAAAAATACACAGAGGAGTTTTATAAGATCTCCATCAGAACTGTCCATTTAGAAGCAAGCAAGGAGAAGGTGGCCCGTTATATCAATGGGTTGAGACCCAGTATCCAGGAAGAGTTGAGCCTAGTTTGGGTGAGCACCATTGAATATGCTTACCAGTTTGCTCTGAAGGTTGAATAAAAGCTGAACAGAAGGTTTGAGAGTAAGCAGAACATAAGAGGTCGGGGAGAGAGAACGGGTGGAAGAAAATATGAGGGAAAAGAGGAGAAGAAAGAAGAAGCTAGCAGCAGCCAAGAGCAGAAGGCAGGTGATGATTACAAACCCCAAGTTCAGAACAATGGCTACCTAAGAGGAAGAGGTAGATCTGGACGTGGGTATGGAAGAGGAGTGTTTCGTGGAACCTATTTCCACTGTGGAGAAGAGGGACATCATGCATACGAGTGTCCCCAGCATCGCGAGAGGATGAACAAGAGACCTGAGGGTCCTGCCAGAGCTGTTGTAGCAGATAAAGATGTTGAATCAGAACATTCTGAGGAGGCTAAGAGAGGAGAAGTCATGGTCACAAGGAGAGCCATGTTGATTGAGGAAGACAAGCCAGAGCAGAGGAGAAGCCTGTTCTGCATGAGGTGCAAAAGTTTAGGTAAAGTCTGTAATGTTATTATAGACAATGGAAGTACTAATAACTTAGTCTCCGAGGAAATGGTTACTAAGTTGCAGTTGGAGAGGAAGAGACACCCGCATCCATACCAGATTGCGTGGTTGCGAAAGGACCATAGAGCATTGGTCCATGAACAGTGCTTAGTCATGATCATAGCCCATGCCTTGTGTTTTTTTGCCTTTGAGCCTCTGCCTTGTGTTTTCTGTATGTCATGATATCGCGACGTTGTGATATCGCAACGTAAAAATAAAAGCAAGGCTCAAAGGCGGAGAGGTCACGATATCGTGACATCACGATATCGCGACATCGTGATATCGCGACCAAGAATAGGAACGGAGGGCGCAATGAAATTACGTCGTGATATCATGACATGTCACGATATCATGACCAAAAACAGAACCGAAGGACTCAATGAATTTACGTCGCGATATCACAACATGTTGTGATATCATGGCCAAGAAGAAAACAAATGGGAAATAAACACGTGGATGGCCACGCACGCAAAAAAAGAGGCAACAGTCAACATTCTGACAAAGCGGCAGTTGCAGGTCAAGGGTCTCTTAAATGCGTGCTTTCATGGCGGATCGGGGTAGTTGCCAATTACGGAAGGAAAATTGAAGACTCGGTGGGGGAAGCCAATTTTGCAGGTTTTGTTTAATGTATTTTTCTAGAAGGGTCATTAATGGCCTAGAGGGTCGAGACCTCGATAAAAACCCCACGATTTGTAAGAGAAAGGGGTGGTGGATCGGAGAACGCACTGAGAGTGTGAGTTAGAGGAAACCAAGCCGAGCGCTGGTTCTTGTAAAGCCTGCGGGCTGTTGATGTAGATTATTTCAGATTAATAGATGAAATTTTCTAGAATTGTGTGTTTGCGTTTTTCCGTCCCCCATCACTATTAGTAAAGTATTTTATCTTCACTTAAAAGGTTTCAAATGATAAAATGTGGAATTTTCCACTTCATTTTAATATCCATGCCTTTAATATGAAGTAAGTTTTAGATAGTTGGGTTCATTTTATCTTCCTTATGTTGATGCCACTACCCTAATAGTAGTTAGTAGAAGTTAGCGTGTTAGAAATGTTAGAAAAATTAGCTTTCATTTCTTATCTTAATTTAGTGTGAAATAGTAGGTTAGTATCCCTCCTAAACCATGTGTTTTATCTGAAAGCTTAGATTAATAAATTTTGGAGGTGGAAAAATTCTAGAAAATGACCAGAATGGAAATAACTTGAAAGCTTAACAATTCTAGAAATGGACTAGAATAGAAATGAAACTAAAAGGAAATTAGAAGAAATTCTGGAAAAGGACCAGAATAGAAATAAAAGAAACTAAAATTCTGGATGGACCAAAATGAAATGATTGAATGCTTGAAATAAAATGAACTTAACAAAAAAAATGAATAAACGATGCAGATTTGGTTAGCTAAAAAAGTCAAATTTTGAATTAGTTTAGCAAGCTCCTCCCTGCAAAATCCCAAGTTATGAGGAAATCATAAAACAACATAAATTAATGGACATGCAACATAAGCACAATACCATTAAATCAAGTGCAAGACTCAAAGGAAATAATAGAGAAACTGCATCATCTTGACCTTCGCCTATTGCAACCCATTTCATGGCATAAGACAATGGCTAGAAGTCACTAAAATGCAAAAATGATAAGACACTAAAAACGTTAGTTTTATGATTAGAAACCCTCCTTTTGATTTTTCTCACAAAAGTTTGCTACCCTCTCAAAATATGAAAAATGTTCTTTCTTTTTGCTTTTCGGAATGTTACATCATTTCCAGCCCCCCATCTAAACAGGTAGGATAGCAAGGTATAAATAATGCGTAGAAGTCCTTTTGATTCAACTTATTTCACAATTAAAATAATAAATGGATATAAGAGAATAATCCATCACCATTTTATGTGATTTAATACAATAAAATAACACTTCTAAACATTATTTTAAACAATAATAAAACCAAAAACATAATCTTACATAACTCCTTATGTCTCCCCTTTCTCTTATCACATAGACATTTTACCCAAGAACACCCCTTTGCACCCATCAAAATAAATAATAAAAAACATTTAACTATACCTTATAACCCCTACAATTTTAGGCCTCCTTTAAAACATTGAGTATAATAAAACAACATTCACATTAAAATAAGGTAGGCCAATCTCATTCAACAAGATTTTTGCTGTGCTCTTCAAAACCAAGGCCTGATGGTATCTCTTCGAAGCCATACCAAACATGCCCAAGGATTGGGATGACATCCCCCATCCTGGGCACTTTGGTTTCCATATAACCCAGTGAGGCCATCATGCCATCGATGCAGCCATGGCGTTGTCAACACCACGTCATGGTGCTACGATCGACGCAACCATGGTTTTGTCAACCCTTCGCCATGGTTGTCGAGCTCTTTGTTCTCACACTCACACTGTGCAATACTAACAAAAAACTTTCCATGCTCTCAAGGTATACCTTTATCTCCATCTATTAGGGTTACGGGTTGACCTAATAATGTTTCTTTGTTGGATTGTTTGACGGTATGCCTCTGGTTTCAACCGTTTCACTGTCAAATCCGGTGCCTTATATGCTATCCTCCTGAAACCCTAATGCTATCTTTGGATTGCTTCCTCTTTTGCCAGCGTTACGTAGCCTTGAACATTTTGGAATAGCCACCCTTGCCTTTGATCGTTTTGAATAGCCGCCATCGTATTCTCCTGCAATCAAATGTAACATGGTCAAACATATTATTATCACATTCTTTGTAAAGTATATTATAATAATATTATTATATACAATATAATAATATTATTATAATAATAACATTTTAGAATAAAATAATCATAATAATATTATTATAATAATAATATTTTAGAAAATTATGATATAATCATAATAATATTATTATAATAACAGTTTAGAACATCATAATAATATTACTATTATATACATAATATAATTAATGTAATTATATTAGGTAGATAATAGCATATTATTTTCTATCACAATATCTTTGTACCTTTTGTATCCTCTTATTTTTTTAGGTAATGTTTTGGTCAGGCCTTGCTTTATTAAACACATTCCATCACCTTAGATAGTATGAAGAACATTAAACTCTATTTATCAAAATGGATTTTCATTAATCTAAGCATTAATGCCTAGATTAATTAATTATTAAATATCAAATAACTAAATCAATTAAAACAATTAACATAAATGGTCAAACATCACTATTCTTACAAGCCAAAGAAAACCAATAACCTTTAATACAAAAACATGACAAGTGGATCCCCAAGAAGCTTGGGGTGGTTTTGGAAACTCCACAACACTATAACCATGTCTTGGCCAATTCCCCCAAGATGGAACTTCCTACCATTCCCTAAGCTAAAATATCTAGAGGTAGGGACAATCCTGGGCTACCTAAGCCTTTCATGGTCTCCCCATCAAAGAAGAGGGTGGTGGAGCTACCGGCTAAAGCAAGGCCCTCAAAGAAAAAGGTGAAGACTGAGGACATTGAAGGTCCCACAAGATCCTCGTAGTGGCTAAAAAATAAATAGGTGCAGGGGAGCCCAAAATCCTTGAGGTATATTCTGAGGATGAGGGTCCTAACATAAAAAATCTAGTCCTCAAGCATTATGCCATTATAACTACTGCCAACATCATGTAGCAAATGAAGGGGCTCCTAGATGCGTTGATTGTTGTGTTCTTCAACAAAGGGTACCAGGGCAAAAATATTATGGAGGCCAATTCAGAGATGGATGCATAGGAGGAGGAAAAGGATGATGAGCAGGATGAGGATGAAGACAAAGTTGTCTAGCTTCCTACTATTGGATGCCCTGGGTTCATGCTTTTTTGTAGTATATAAATGAATACGAAGATGTCTTGCTACCTCCTATTGGATGCCCTGTGTAGAGGTTTTTTTTGTAAGTATGAGTCTTAGGGTTGCTACTTTGTTGGTCGTATCACTGCAGTTAGGGGTGCTTTTTTTTTGCTGTTGCAATGGTGGTTGTTTTGTTTTCTTTACAAATTTTGTAAGTGTTGTTTTAGTGTCTTGATGGTTATCTAGTTAGTTTTTCTAATGTATGGTCATTGGCCTAAGGATGTGAGTAGGTTTAGAGGACTGAGAGTCCTCGGGACTATAAGGATTATGTGCCTCAGCATTAATCTATATTTTGTAAAAAGGTTTTGGGTTAACCTGTAAAACCCGTACGTAATGGAATCCTTAAAATATCAAAAAAATAACACATTTATTGCATGAATCATAAATTGCATTTTATTTTCCTTCCTGCATGATTTAATTTTTGTTTACTATTTTTTTTGTAAAACTTGAAACTCTAAGATATCTGAATTAAGCTTAGAATTGATCCCCATGGTACAATCTATACTAGATTCCTACTCTTTAAATCTAACCTTGATTACCCTCGGATTGATAAAATTAAATGTAAGCTATTACAGTCGTTCAGCTTATATTGAAAATATGATCTTTTTTTTAATTCACTTACCACCATTTTAATTTTTATTGGCTAGTGATTTGAACCAGTTATTGTCAAGGTATTAATTTTAGCATAAGTTCCTTCATCTAACCAATGATTTGATAGAAAGAATCTATATATTTTTTTGCTATTGGATTTTGGCCTCTCTTGTTTTTGATCCATATATAGTTATCTTCTTCAAACTCAACCTCCCATAGATTATTGTTTTGAATAAAAACTAAGAAATCTCTCTATAGACGATAAAAGTATCCACCATGTATATGGAAAATGAAAGAAAAGTAGTGGGACTGATATTAATTTTAAAATATGCCTTTGTGTCCTTTATGTTACAATATTATACCCATGTAGGGGTTTACAATAAATGAAGGGATTGATTCCTTATGCAAGTAGAAATGGTTCTTTGATACTCTTGTTGCTATAACAAGTGTTCAGGAAGAGTTTCTGGTGATCACTACTTCATAGGATGCATCAGGGGCCGTGTACGGTGCTTTCGTGTCAATATGTGTACCTATGCCTATCAAATATGTGATAGATAGTTGTTTGGATGGTGATTTTCCAAGGTCAAATGATTGTGGCTGGTGACCATCTGGAGTGGGATGATCATGTTGTATGAAATTATATGGTTGTAGGAAGTTTTATTTGTGGACTAGGGTGGCTTTAGGGTATTGTTCAGCTCCGTGTCTACTCTAGTTTACACCTATAAATATGCATGTAAGCCAATAATATACTAATATAGTAACACCTATCGGGCCTCCTGAAGTGAGGCTTGAATTAAATAAATATGAAAAATAGATGCAATGAAATATGAAAGCAATAAACCTACAAATAAAGATAAAACAAAAAAAAAATTACCTCCTATAAGTTAATTTTTACCATTGTTGATGTCACTATTGATGTTATGTTATGTCTAGTTGCATTGTGATTGAATCATGCTCCATCAAAAGGATTTTGCATGGGCTGGGAGCAAAATATCTAGGGTTTGACGACCAAAAATTGAGACTATTTGGGGTGGGATGGTCATGACCTGTGGCATACTAAAGTTGTTTGGGAGCAAATCTATGCCTACAAAATGGTGTGATAGGGATTATGCATGGGATAGAGATGGTAGGATGATGAGAAATCAGGTGATTGGATGCTATTATTTACTCAGAGTTTCGTCAATGCTTCGCTAGGCTTTCCATCCTCATGCTCCAAAAAGGAGGTGAGGTCTTATTTATAACTTTTCTAGAGGGAAAGGATAAGGAGGTAGCTTAGCCAGTTAAGTGCATGTAACTAGGAGCTTTCTTCTTACATTTATTTTATTACAAGGAGTGGATGAGATAAGCTTACGTCATAATTATCACCAATGAATTATTATGTGTGCAAATTTTTGGTGTGTGTACACTTTGGATTTTTCATCTAATATGCATGATTAGATAATTGGTTGTGCATGAATGGATTGATTATGCATATCCTTTTGTTTTAGTGTGCATATCAAGTTAACTAAGTGTGCATGTGAAATATTCCTTGTGTGGAAGGAGGTGCAATTTTCAGTAACTTGAGTTCATTTTTGAAGAGGTTTTCCTTGCATGCAACTAAAACGGATGATGGAAGGTGAAACTATGAGTGAAGTGGATGATGTGAAAGGAATAATGGAAGAGTGAATGCATGTGCAACCTAAGAATTAATTAATTAATTAGTTAATGGATTAATTAATCAATTAATAAATACTTAGGTGATGAATGATGATTTAATATTAATTAGCTTTAATTAATATTAAATGTACTAATTAATTATGATTAATTAATTAATATTTATTATGCTAGATTTAGGTGTCTATAGATGTCCCTTTTTGTATCACGTTGTCTGAAAACACAGTGCGATGTAAAAATAAATGACACATGTGAATTATGGATGAATAGATGATGTGATAACTCTTATACTTGAAGAGGGTTGATTCTTGATTGTACCAATTTAAGATCAATGTAGGATATACCCTAGTGATGGATGTGATGAATACCTTTGAATCTTGTCTTTGAAAAATTAATGAGTACCTTGGTTTTAATGAATGAACTGATCACAGGGTAAGTGTTCTCCCGATTCCATAATCACTTTGTCTTATGGGTGATGTCTTTGCCATCACAATTATACTAAAAGGTGTGTGAACCCTTACTGTCCTTGACTTAGTGTGTTGCTTATGTTGATTTTATTAAAGTCTCTATATTTAGACCCATCATATTAAGGTGTATGATCAGTCGTAAACAAGATTCTTGGATAAATATTGAGTCCAAAAATATGTGTTCGAGTATTGACGATCCATAAGATGAAATGTTGGTATTATCTACCCCTCAAGTAGTGAGTCGACAAAAGACAACATGAATGATACCGACGAGGTGATTGACCTTATCGGGATGATGAATTAATCCCACTTGTTATTAAGTGTTGAGTGCATTTGTTATTTTTCTCTCTTCTTTGATTTTGTTTTTTTTTAAATAATCATGATCATCCGAGATGGTCAAAAAACCATGATCATCTCATACAATCATGTCACATAGGCCATAAATAGCCAAATTCAATACACGATGAGTCGTTTTTACTATCACAGATAAGGGACAAGAGGAGAGTGGGGTGTACGGTGGCAAATTGGATCTAGAGGGCTTGCGAATTTGAGTGGCAAATAATACAAATGGCGAGGGGTGGTGGAGCAGCTGGTGGTGTAGGCCTGATATGTAGCAAAGACCCTTTAACTTTGTCAATTTGGTTTAAAATAAAGTCTTTTTTGAATTAAGGTAAAAATGAACCCTTGTATCTTTTGATATTTTTCTTGTTGCGTTGGTTTGCATTTTGATTTGTTTTTTGTTGCAAGTACGCAATTTTTTGTGTTTTATTTTTTATTTTTAATGAGTGGTGTGTGAATTTAGCCACTATCCATGGATAGATGGTGGTTTGGCCTAGCCATTCCGATGTGAATGGTCAGTTTGTTTTTTTTTGTATGGGGAGCAACAGTTTTTTGGGACCATCCATGGCTATATGGTCATGCTTTGTGACCGTTCAACTGTTGGACAATTAGCTTTCATTGTCATCCAGGTACAGACAGTCGAGATTTTTTTTTATATTTTTTAGTATTGTGCTTAATGATTTATTTTAATGTATATTTTATACTTTTATTATGAATATCATGATGCTAATAAATATTTCTGATGTTTTTGTGTATGCAATGTAAATTAGTGAGACCAAGGTATCGGTTAAAAATTTTGTTCTATAGGGTTCAATGAAGACTAACAAAGGATGACTGGTAGTGGTTGGAGGACATTGGGATATGGCACATAGCCAAGTTGGATAAGGTACATGCAAATCATGTGTACCTAATAATATTGATAGATAGGTGGGATCTAGATAGTTGTACCTTCCACCTACCAATGGGAGAGATCACGATCACTCTCAAGGATGTTTGGAATATATTCCAAATATTAGTGTAGGGGGAGAGTATCATGACTACCCTAAAACATCAAAGGGAGATCCTCCTATAGTGGGTGTATGGGGGGAACTGGCGAGTGGTCAGTATAAACAGTGGGGTTGTGAACGTGGAGAGTCACATGAGGTTACAAAGGATCACAACCAAACATTCTATCTTGATAATGTTGATCTCTAATATTATTTTTCTAGATTCATTAGGTGTATTATTACCATGGAACCTACTAGGTTTGGTACATGATTTGATTTAGGAGCCTAAGGTGATGGCATGGGCTCCCTAATTTTTAGCACAGTTATACTAAGAGCTATACGAGATATGACACCAGAATAAGTTAGGTTTGGTTTGTAGTTTGCTGCTGTAGATTTGGGCATGGGATCATTTTGGTATTGAACGCCCTATAGGTATATCATGCTACATCCAATAAGAGTTGAGGGATGACATGCCCTACTCCATGAGATGATGTAAGTATCAAGAGGAGGGTAGGAGCTACCCTTTTGTAGGATCATGGTAACACTACATCGAGATGTTTAATGATATGCAACTAGACTAAGTATTGTGGAGGTCTTGGAGGGGTGGACCAACATGGCCCAAGGATGATGACCACTTGGGGAGAATGAAAGGAGGGAGATGGGTGGTAGACCACCATGACACAAAGTAAAATTACTTCCAGTAATCTCATGTGTTGTGGTAATTTTGGTTACCCCAGGATGTTTAGTCACCTCTTGTGATATATAAGCGATGACAAAGTGAGGTGGTTGTGGACCCAGATTATGAGCCAGTGGATGCTAACTTTGATGTAGTTGGGCTAGAGGCATATATGGAAAACACAAGTACTATGGCTAACTATGTGACATGGTTCATTGGGCAGGCTACTTAGCCAATTCTAGAGGGTGCAGTAGGCAAAAACAAAGAGGAGGCTCCTAAGGAGTCAATAGGGTGATGGGTTTAATTATGGATAGACCCACGAGTAGCAAGATCCTCTCAATGAGTAAAGAATACAATGGTAAAGGGGAGCTCTAACAAGGAATGGAGTAGGGGTAATAATGACTTTGGATTATAGTACGATGCTATGGTCAATTGAGTGTAGTTTTTGGATAGGTAGATATGACATTGGCTCAGGAGCAAATAGAGAGGGATGAGGAGCACTAGAGGTGGCACAACTAGGAGGAGCAACAGGATACACTACAATATTAGGTGCAAAGTCTGCCAGGAGGATGGTACTGGGCTAACTGCAAAGTAGGATGCACTATCGATTGAGTGTAATATACTATGAGTAGAGCATGATGCAATGAGAGTAGAGTGTAATGCTCTACAAGCCTAGGGGTAGGGAGAAGCCAAGCTACTATAGTAATATTGACCTGGTTGGAGTGGTAGAGGGATCATGTAGAGTGGTAGTGGGATAATATGAGGATACTGGAGAATGACCTACTAGTGAGAGGCATCCTTATTCTAGATATGCCATCATTATCCTCTTCATCCTATCAAAGTCGTAGGAGTGGAGCATCTAGTTCTCCTTCAGGTATTCCACTTGTACCATAGTTTTTAGAGGGATTGACCTCGTAAGCTTTAGGGGTAAGCAATTCTCATATATTGAGTCATCACCAGGGGATCTGTAATCAGTAGGCTTTAAGGGATCTAAGGACCTGAGAATTCCAAGGATTCAAGATCTTCATCCATTTTTTGAGGGGGAGGATTTTATGGGATACTTTCTCATTTTCTAGAAGCATAAAGGATTTTATTTTTTTCTTTTGATGGCATGCTTGTTTTATTGATGAGCAGGGGGTTGTATTGCTTTTGCTTTTTGGGCGCTTACTCATTTTTTGGAAGAGCAAGAGGATTTTTTTTTAGGGGGGAGCTTGTCCTTTTTCCAATTCTCAATGTTAGACCATTTGCATGATAGGATGAGTAGGAGAAATAATTCGCTTTATGGTGATAGTGACTCATAATTTTTCTTTTCCTAGACACCAAAATGTGACTTAATGTTTGATATTTGTGCATGGTCTCAAAGAAAACTTAATGTCACTAGGAATACCTATATTACTAAAGAACCAATGACTTTAAAATATAGGTTGAAGGAGACACTAGGTATGGTTAAGCAACCAAAAGTACCTAAATATTTTTTAAACCATAGACTTTAGGAAAGATAAACTATCATAGGGTTCTAACTTTTTCTTTTGCTTTCTCTCTCTTATTTTTTTTTTTTGAAAGAGGATGTATGGTTGATGTGGCTAAAATTACTATAATGAAATGAAATACAAGAAATATACCATAAGGAATACACCCTTGTTTAATGTGATTTAATCAATCATAACAACTGGATAAAAGCATGCATTGAATGATAACCAAAGTTTTATTGATGACAAAATCTTTATTGCTTTGTGGTTTTTTTTAGATTTATAACAAAAATTTAGTCTTCATTTTCATCCAACCATTCTTTCATATCTTGCAAGACTATGCAAATAAGGGAGTAATGAAATTGAATCCCTAGAATTCCTTAGTTATTTAAACACCATGGGGTGATCCTCATTACAGGTTAGGTGGAATCAAGTCAGATTGGCAATGGCAGTATCCTTACGCATGGTGACATGTCTATCAAATTAGTGACCGTATTTTGTATAGACCAATGTACACTTGTGGATTAGCTAGATTTTGAGGACTTGACTTACATAGTAGTTCAATACAATTGCATGAAAAAAATCATGGTTAATTAATATTTCAATTGCACACACATTGGTTCATAAAATCTAGGTTGTATCATTACCTCACTCAAAATTGGTAAATCAACCTCACAAAGCACACATATTTTATCCTTGAGAGTTTTTGTATCATTATGTAAATCAAGATGGATAATGAACTCACATATCACACATTGGTTCTTGATAAATTTGATTTTATCCTTGAAATAATTTTATAAAAAATCTTTGATTTTTGCTAGAAAACATAGTTTGTAACCATTTACATTAATCCCTACAAATCACTTCATTTTAGAAATTACAGTATATATATTGTCTTCAAAATTTTCAACATGCAACATAATGATTTGTTTCAAATAAATATTTCATTCCAAAATCACACATAATAATTTTATCATGCATTGCATTTTTAACTTCGCAATGATGGTATAATTCCTAGTAATAATTTTACCTTCAAACTTCATACTAGGAATTCTATGCCTAGTGCAAGTCATCCTTCCTAATTTTTCATGATTAAATCACTCTATATATCTCACAAATTCAATATTTATCAACCTATTCTTTATTAAAATTAATTTCTATTAAATTGACATCCTCTTTTCATCATCATAAGTCTCAAGGTCACTCTTGAGCCCTACAATATTTTTAGTTTAGCAATACAAAACTTTCTCACAATAGGATATGCTTCAAGACCTAAGTGAGCATCGATCTCCACCAACGGTCATATAACAACACAATATCCTTTGAGGATCAATGCTAATCCATAAATTTTATCATCGCACAAAAAAATATTGTCTTTCAAAAACACTTCAAAAATATTTCATTTTATGTTCAGCATGATAAAAAATGTGCAAAAATCAAAGCATGATTACAAATATTATGTAACACAACCATCATAAGTAAATATAATAAATCATATAGCAAATCTAATCATTCAAAATCGCATAGACAAAAAGGATATATATATATATATATATATATATATATATATATATATATATATATATCAAAATATAAGTACAAAATGAAGTCAAATTGGTATGCTACAATATCCAAAATTGACATACTCAGTCATTAGGGGTATATCACAAAAACTATCCTAGTATATCATCCCTATCATCCTCTTGAGCCTCTAGAGCTCTGAGCATCATAATCACCACTAAGGGATCACGATGGTCTAAACTCTATTGTCCCTATAGTAGTAGCCCTGGTCATCAAGTGAGACATTGATCTTGAGCAACTCAAAGTCACCAACTCCACGAGTAATGGTTATATTTGCTCTACATGCACTACCATAAATTAAATCCCTGATAAAAATCTACAAACTGAAGAGCCCAAGTTAGATCTCCCCTTGAACCACTTCTCCCTGACTGAGTCGACTGGGAAGATGTCAGAGTAGGAACCCTAGCTCCCTGAGTCACCTGAGCCTAAGCCTCTATAAGCTCTACCTCTAGATTCTAGACCCGAGTCTTCAGAATCATGTTATCTTCCCGTAGAGATGCCATCTCACTGCTCTCTCCCTCCTCCATCATCACACCCTTCCCAAGAGATTCAGGTCTCTCCTCCTATTGAGGAGATGCTCTCCTCTCTTCTCTCACTCCCCTAGACCCCTCTCTTATCCCAGTAATCCTCTTTGATCTAGACATCCTCTAGATCATATGCCCTCCCCTAGTGTGAAGTCTCTCTCTTCTAATGGGTGCCTAGATCCTCTACTATTGCTAGCTAGCAATGCATCACTATCGAAAGACCTATCCGACTACCTGATGGATCGTGCCTCTCAACCTAGAGATCTATGTGAGATGAGTGCTTGCATACCATTACGGATACCTCACAATCACCTTAGCATCATCCCCATCTATCATGACCACCACATTGTCATTCAACAAAGGATCCATGATTTGTACCATGTCAGGAGCACCGCTCACTATCATAGTATCCCAAATCACCCTAGAAAATGTGACATCCCTAGTCGTAGGGATATCCTCCTGCAATCCAAACTAGTATAGAACTCGGTCTACATGGTGTAGCTCCACCTCCTCTTGCTCCATAAAAAGCCAAATAACTTGCCTCATGCGAGCCAACTCAAAATCATCCTCTCCTCACCCTTGAAGCTCTCTCCAATCCCTCCATCGGATGTCATCTACATTCAACTCATCCATCAGTCTTCTCATTGTATTGAGGCTAATCCGCCCATGGTTCCCTCTATGTAAGTACCTATAAAACACTCTAGGTCTCTCATACTCCACCCCTATTAGTGGTAACCCTATAGGTCTCCTAATTACTATGTGCTCCTAACACCATACCTATAGAAAAGAGGTAAATACCAATGTTTTACCTCCTTTGTATAACACCCTATGGAGAGTGTTGTATAGCTAACACAAAATGTATGGACCCCATGCAAACAACACACTTTGGTATCTCATGTCACAAATGACCTTTGCTAGAGTCCATGGTAGGTGTCAACTTTTGACATGACACAATAGTAGACCTACCATCGTACCACTAAGCACCACTATCAGTCTAGAGATCCCAACTATCTGGCCAAGTCTCTCAATGCTAACTTTGTCCTTCTTGAGTAAGAATATTGAATACCCAGATAACTACTGCATTGCGAGGACCTTATTTCCAGATGGAGCTATGAACATACCCCTAATATGTACCTTGAGTATCTTCCAGATGTCCTCCAGTGTCAAGGCCATCTCTCCCATTGATAACTAAAAATATAAGGATCCTTAATACCACCTCTCAACCAGTTCTGTCAGTAGCCTCAAATCCACTAGGATTTATGGCATCTTTGCCACATGTCTCAGCCCTGTCACCTCTAGAGTATTCCTCTTTGCATCTGAGAGGGCACTCAAGTCTACCTGGAGATCATTGTATCTCCACTCCCTATTCTTAAAAGTTAATTTTTGTTAACAAAATAAAGCAAAAAAAAATTAAAGTTCATAATCAAACCTAAAATTGTATGATTAGAATTAATTTTCAAAATTAGACTTAATATCACAATATCAAACTTAATTGCTCAATATCAGATCTATTTTGACATTATTGTGTTCATCAATATCACCAAAAATTGGTCAATATTGATAAAATTGGACCTATTTTGATGATATCAAAAAATATGATATTGCCAAAATAGGGCTGATACTCCTAAAACGACTCGATATTGCTAAAATGAATGCACGATGGTAGCCATGCCCTAAAAATCCAAAATTTGAATAAATTAAATGTTAAAAACATAAAAATTTTAAGCTAAATAAGTTTAAGATACTTACCGTTACACTCCCTATCCTCGCTCACACCTCATATGCTCGGTGTGTGACTTTGGCCATTTTCTCCCTAAAGCACAATTTTAGTAGCAGTGAAAAAAATATAAATTAGGTTTTAATATTTCTATTTATTCATTTTACCCTAAATTCAAAAAAAATTGAGTTTTACACCAAACACAAAAATTTGTCGTAAAAACTCGAAGGAGGTATCACACCTAATATAGCTACAATAAAATTTGAAGCTTCAACAATTTTTTTTTACAATAAATTTTTGTTTTCTCGTAAAATATGTCATCTTGTATTTAACCCCTTTTTTTCAAAAATGTGCTAAGAGGGGGCAAAATGTAATGTTATGAAATCCAAAAAATAATCAATTATATTCAGTGAATTAAATAATACATAGCAGGCCCTTAATTAGCCTGTGCAAAGCGGATCTCAACAGGATGCCGCTCAATGAATAGCTAATTTAATAAACAACTTAATAATAAGCCTAACAACAAAATAATGTAATAACAACTAATATGAAATATACGCTAACATCCCCCATTATTACATTATTTGGGCAATGTAATAACTACTAGCAATGCTAACATCCCTCCTTATTCTATTATTTGGGTAATAATATAATTGTCCCAAAACAATTAAGAAGAAGAGAAATGAAAGAATGGTGGCTCGTGCTTTATCTTCGAATCTGGCTCTGGATCATGGCTCTGGCTCTAGCTCTAAGTGTGCCTCTATATTTATACCTCTGGGTGTATCTTAAGATTTGCCTGTGAATATGTCTCTAGATCATTACCTCTGGATCTACCTATAGTTCTGCCTCTGGAACTTTGTCTCTGGGTCTATCTTTAGGTCTATCTGTAGGTCATTGTCTCTAGGACTATCACTAGGTTTGTCATCGAATTTGTCTTGGGGTCTACCATAGGTTTTACCTTTTTTGTAGAAGCCATACAATTTTTTTTTCATTATGGTCCATTGTGTGAGATCTGTCCATAAACAATCAATATGAATCTTGTTGGCCATTTTCACTTTGTACCAACATCTTGAAGAAGAGTGATTCGTACATCCACATGAATCACAAGGATGTAATTTCCAACACTTAGTTGCAACAATGCTTTTTAGGAGTTGTAGGAGATTTAGGATTTACAAACATGGTTTTACTGGTACTTACTTGTCCAGAATAGCCAAGGCCTTCATTATTTGCCCTAATATTTAGCATTATTGGAGTTTAATTGTCTTTTTCATGTTTACCTAATATCTCACCAATGAATCCTATTTTCTTCATTAGTTTGGATCCATATCCTTTGGTGTATTTTTCAAAACATCCAATTTCATCATCTTCATAAATATTTTTAACAATATGGCATTTGCTACTATTGATGATATTATGGTGCTCTTTTTGAGGAGGTTCTATTTTTAAGTCACTAGTGTCACAAGCAAAATCTGCTACTATGAGGATATCACCTGTGCTACAACTAATATTTGTCATCATAGGCATGAGGTCTCTTGTATCACAACAAGCATTGGCCATCATGGGCTCAAGGTCACATGTGTCACAACAAGCATTCACCATCATGGGTTGAAGGTCACTTGTGTCACTACAAGCATTGACCATTAGGGGTTTGACCTTTTTTTCCTATCTAATGTCCTTGTTCACTTTACGTTGTGCAATGTCAAGAGAAATCAATGAAATGTAGATTGCCCTTATGACGTTTATAGGGATTTGAACACCATTCTTTTGAAGGTCTTCAAAATATTCAAAATCTTTGAGAATGTATTTTACACCATTGCATAGTGTAAGGTATTTTTCATCCTCATAAAAATCCATTCCTTCCATATCTGGTGGAAATTAAGGACCTTTAACTGATGTAACAACAACATCAGTTGGTTTTGGGGTAGTTTTCTTCTTTGATGTACCCATACTTAAGGTGTCGATATTTGACGAAAATGCACCTTTACAAAGGAATTTTGTGAAAATAAATATCTAAGGTGTCGGTAGCTGCCGAAAATGCACCTTTAAAAGTCTTCCCCCCTTGTTTTTGCAAAATTATATCTCCCCTATGTGCAATATAGAAGATGGTGGAGAAAAAATATTTAGTCCCCCTTAGTGCAAAAAAATGTAACTATGAAGCCATAAAAAGGCTCTTACAAAGCTTGCCTCATAGGTAGATGTGCACAAAATATCACCAAAAAATCCCCCCATGAAGTACTTCAAACAAAATAAGTTTGCTATTTATGAAACCTAAAAAGAGGTAAGCCCCCCTTTTGTGAAAGGTGAGTGTGGACGAAAAAGGATTAATTGCATTAACATTAAAACTTAGGTTACATAGATTAAATAGGCAATAAATAACCTATTTGAGAAAGAAAGGGGGAAAGGAGAAATTGGGGGAAAGGAAAGATGAATAGAATTCTCTTACCGCCCAAATGCTGCAGTCCACTGCCGTCCAGGTAAGGTAAAAGGTAAGTTACCTTTACCCAAGGTAAAAACAATTTTTTTTAACCTTTTACTAATGGTAATATTCCAACATTCTCCCCCTTAAAGTTGATAGGACTAACTATATAGTCTCTCAGCTTTATAAATTGAGCTTTAGCCATGCCTTTGGTAAAGATGTCTGCTAGATTATCCAAAGTGCTACAATATTGAAGCTCAACTGTCTGTTGTTCCACCATATCTCTTATGAAGTGATACTTCATATCAAAATGTTTTGACCTTTTGTGGTGGATCGGATTATATGCCAACTGTATGGCACTAATATTATCACAATTCAGTTTGGTTGGACCAATTTGTTTTTCGCCAATCTCTTCAAGGATTTTCCTCAACCAGAGGATCTGAGTATTGGCATGAGTAATGGCTATGTACTCGACTTACGTAGATGATAATGCTACAACAGATTTCTTCTTGGAACTCCAAGTTAGTAGTCCCGAACCTAGACTAAAACAGCTTCCTTGATGTAGATTTTTTGTCATCTATATTATCGCCCCAATCGCTGTCACTATAACCAAATAACTTCACAGAGTTAGACTTGTGGTAATGGATTCCAAAATCTAGTGTACCTTTTACATATCGTAAAATTCGTTTGGTTGCTTGTAGATGCAGCTCGGATGGGCATGCCATAAACCGTGATACAAGAGAAACAAGACATCTTGTATATCTGGCCTAGTGTTGGTGAGAAACATTAAACTCCCAACCATGCTTCTGAAATTGGTCAAGTCAACTTTTGGTGCTCCATCTTCTTTGCTTAGCTGGATTCCATATCCAGTTGGTGTTGCAGCTGATTTGCACTGCTGCATAGCAAATTTCTTGATCATGTCATGAGCATATTTATGTTGACATATGAATATCCCATTCTTTGATTGATGTACTTCCATTCCTAGGAAGTATCTCATTAATCCGAGATCCTTCATCTCAAACTGATTCATCATGGAGTTTTTGAAATCCATATTCATTTTATTATTACTACCCATGAATATTAGATCATCCACATATAAACAAACTATGAGGATATCTACTCCATTTTTTAGGTAGTATAGTGTTGGTTCACTCTTGCTTTTTGTGAAACCATATTTGCTGAAATAGCCGTCAATTCGTGAGTACCATGCTCTTGGTGCTTGCTTGAGGCCATAAAGTGCTTTTTTTAATTTATAAACAAGGTTCTCTTTTCCTGGTTTTTGGAAACCTTGAGGTTGTTGAACATACACTTCTTCTATCAGGTATCCATTTAAAAATGCACTTTTCACATCCATGTGTTGAATTTTCCATCCTTTATGGGCTGCCAAGGAAAGAACAGTTCTAATTGTTTCTTGTCGAGCAACTGGAGCAAAGGTTTCCTCATAATCTATTCCATATTTCGAGTAAAACCTTTAGCTACTAATATTGCCTTGTGCCTTTCAATGCTTCCATCAGCATTGAATTTGGTCTTATAGACCCATTTACATCCAACACATTTTTTTCCCTTGGGAAGCTTCACAAGCTCCCAAGTATCATTTTTTTAATTGAGGATATTTCCTCTTCCATGGCATCTTGCCATATATTTTCAGTGCATGCTTTTTCATAGCTAGAAGGTTCTAGTCGTGCAGCGACCAACAAAGCATAATTGACTACATCACCCCTTGGTTCATGAGACTCATCATCCCCTGACATTTGAAGATTTTCAAGTCTTGACAAAATGTCATCCATCTCACTAGCTTGACTCCTAGTGTATCTTTGTTGGAAATTCCTATCCAACATTTGAGTAGATGGATGACTCTATAGTATGTGCTTTCCTCTATTTGTCTCTTTCCTTTGAGAAACTGAATCAATATCCATCGGGCTTGGAGCGCTTACTGATCTTTGAAATCATTTTGGAGAATTTGGTGGTGCCAACAAAGAAGTCCCTCTTGGACTTGGTGTACCACTTGATGTACTTGATGAAGTTTCCTGATGTGGAATTTGTGGAGGAGGACTTTTTCCACTACTTTTCTTGGGTTGTACCAATGTGGGAGGTACTAATGTAGAACTGTCTGAATTAGAGTCAAAATCAACAAATTTTTTATGACCCCATTCCCCCCCTTCATCAAAAATTACATCCCTGGAGATAATGATTTTATGTGTCGTGGGATTGTACAATCTATACCCTTTGGTTGAATCACAATACCCTACAAAAACACATGCTTGACTCTTTGGATCAAGCTTCTTTCTCTTCTCCTCAGGAATGTGTGCATAAGATAAAGAACCAAATACTCTGAAATGTTTGACATTTGGTTTCTTACCGTACCATCCTTCATAAGGAGTGATACCATCTAAGCTAGAAGTCAGACTTCTATTTAGAATATATGCACTTGTTCTCACTGCATCTGCCCAATAGCTGTTTGTGAGATGTTTTGCCTGAAGCATTGTTCTTGCCATTTCAACAAGGGTGCGGTTATTTCTCTCAACCACACCGTTCTTCTGTGGGGTATAGGCAGTGGTGAATTGCCTTTTTATCCCATTTTGCTTACAATAATGAAGAAATTCATTTGAGGAGTACTCTCCTCCTTTATCAGTGCAAAGACATTTGACATAGTAGTCACTTTGCTTTTCTACATTATTTCTCAAGTCTATGAAGCAATCAAATGCTTCATCTTTGTGTTTCAGAAAATAGAGCCAACACATTCTAGAATAATCATCTATGAATGTTAGAAAATAAGAATTGTTTCCAAGACTTTTTGTTTGCATTGGACCACAAATGTCCGAATGTACTAGCTGAAGAGGATAGCTTGCTCTCCACACTCGGCCTTTTGGAAACTTCGTTCTGGAGTGATTTCCCAAAGCACATGCTTTCCATACCTTTTTATGTTCTGGAATTTTTGGTAGTCCTGTCACCATAGCTTGTGATATTAACATTTTCAAGCTAGCGGAATTGAGGTGACCATATCTCAAGTGCCACAATTCACTTGGATTTGTAATAGCAATGTTTGCAAGTCGAGCTCCCCCTGGCTCACCAAATTTTAGAGGGAACAACCTATTCTTTGTCATAGGTACTTCTGTGATGACCCGGTTACAATTGTTTTTATCAAATATTGTACATTTGCTTTCATCAAAAACTAATTTTTAATGCTTCTCCATCATTTGGCCAACACTTAACAAATTGTGTTGTAGTTGTGGAGTATAGTATATGTCATTCACATTTTTAAGGCCTTATTTTGTTGGAACTGCCATAGCTCCAATGCCTTCAACTTGCAAAGATTTATTATCCCCTAACTTAACATGAGATTTGTAATTTGAATCTAATGTAGCAAAGAGATTTTCTTTGCCACTCATGTGGTTGGAGCAACCAGTATCCAAAATCCATGTATCATTTAGATTTTGATCTGGCTGTCCATAAGAGAGAAAAAGGTTTGATGGACCTTCTTCTTCTCCGTAGAATGAGCCATATTGACTGCTTTGATCTTTTGAAGACTTTGACCAGCAGTCACGAGCGAAGTGACCTTGTTTCCCATAATTGAAACAAGCTGTTTTAGTCTTGTTACTTCCTCGTCCTTGATTTCCATGGGCTGCATTGCCTCTTTGGTTCTGATTGGCTCCTTTGTTTTGATTTCCACCTCTGTTTTGATTACCTCCTCTGTAGGAGTTGCTTTGGCTCTTGCCTCTTTGTTGTTGTCCTCTGCCTCGGCCTCTTCCTTGTTCTCGTCTTGCAGTTTCATTCGAAGTGAAGGATTTGTCATCACCTCCATAGCTTGTTGAAGGGGCTCCTTGAAGTCGCTCTTCATGTGATGTTAATGATCCAATCAAACTATCAAATGTAAGAGTAGAAAGGTCTTTGGATTCTTCAATTATGATAGCAATGTGATTCCACTTAGGAAGAAGTGTTCGCAACACTTTCTTCACAATTGTTTCATTTTTTGTGTCTTCACCTAAAGTTTGCATCATATCAACTACTGCTTTGACTCGTACATAGTAGTCTTCGACTCTTTCATTTTCCTTCATTCTGATATTTTCAAAATCTCTTTTCAAAGTCTGAAGCCTGATTTGCTTTACTTTATCACTTCCTTGGAATCCTTCTTTCAAGGCATTCCATGCATCTGTAGCAGTTAAGTAAGATGCAATTCTAGGAAAGATACTAGGATCTAATGCTGATTGAAGATGGTATAAGGCAAAAGAATTATTTTTCTGTGCATCTTTGTAGATCTTCTTATCATTTGCACTTAAAGTAGTCCAATCTGTTGGAGCAATGTATCCATATTCAATAATATCCCATAGTCCTTTTCCAATGAGTAATGTCCTCATCTTGATGGACCAGTACTCATAATTATCCCCACTGAATTTGGGAATTGGTAGATTATTATGTGATCCCATTATTATCTACTAAAACAAGAAACCTCTCTTTTATAGTCTTATTGCAAAAAAGACTTTACAAACTATCAAGCCCTGCTTGATTTACAATCATAAACAACTCACACTTGTTGTTCAGCAATTACAAAATTGTCAGCGATTTGTTCATCATCGTCACTGATCAATATTATTTCAGGAGAAGGAGGTTGAAGGATTTCAACTGAATTACTATAATGAGTATATTCGGATCCTTGTGAAGCAATTGCAACTGTGTCGGATTGTTCAAATCTACTGCCAAAGGAGTTATCTTCTGAATCTGCTTCGTATCCTTGATCAGGATTTCTCTGGTGTGCAATAACCGCGTTTTGCAACTGTGAAAAAACTGTATTAAGTCCTAGTGTTTTCACGTGCCTATCAAAGTTTTCAGGGTTTGTTTTCAATAACAACTTGCAGAGGGCATGATAACATCCATCCGATCTTATCATTTAAGAAAATTTCCCAGAATTTTTCTTTTACAAAGATTTCCTCTTAGGAAATAATAAAAAAAAATTAACTTTCAAAGTTTTTTTTTTTTTTTTTAAACTTTACAATTATTTCCTCTCAGGAAATTTCTATCAACTTTGAAAAAAAAAAAATTATAAAAAACTAATGAACAGATATTTCCTCTTAGGAAATTACACACAAAAAAAATTATTATTTTTTTTAAATTTAAACTATTCCTTAGTTTTTTTTTTTTTTAAATTTAATTATCTATTGACCCCGTCGAGAGTCGATCCTACGACCTCACGGGTGTCAGGGCTGAGGGTGGCCGCTGCGCTACCGGGATGATCCGGGAGAAATGCGTGCTCCCCGCCCTTTAGCTTCCGCGTCGAGCGCGAAGCTAATGTTGGCTTCGCGCTTCGACGCGAAGCTTGATTTTACTTGGGACTTTAGTCCCACATCACCCGTAGGGCGATGTAAAAGCTCTTTAAAAAGAGCTAAGCACATAAAGTGCTTTGACTGCCTGCGGGAAGTCACTAACGCCGCAGGATCCTTTTGCCACCGATGCACGCGTAGATCGCCATGTCACCACTCCTCGGGCCGCGTGCCAGCACCACGTCACCACACCTCACGGATCACCACGTCACCACTCCTCGGGCCGCATGCCAGCGCCACGTCACCACAACTCGGGAATCATGCGGATCTGCTGCTCTTGCGGGTCGCTTCGTCTAGCTCCTCCAATGCCTCGAGAAACATGCCAGACTGCTCCTACAGGTCACCTCAGGATCCATGCCGCCTCGGCTCCTACGGGCTACCTCGGGATCCATGTCGCCCCCTCGAACTACGAGCCCCACCGCCTCGGGAATCATGCCGCTCTGATACCAAATGTGAAAGGTGAGTGTGGACGAAAAAGGATTAATTGCATTAACATTAAAACTTAGGTTACATAGATTAAATAGGCAGTAAATAACCTATTTGAGAAAGAAAGGGGGAAAGGAGAAATTGGGGGAAAGGAAAGATGAATAGAATTCTCTTGCCGCCCAAATGCTGCCGTCCACTGCCGTCCAGGTAAGGTAAAAGGTAAGTTACCTTTACCCAAGGTAAAAACAATTTTTTTTAACCTTTTACTAATGGTAATATTCCAACACCTTTTATAAGGACTTCAAACAAAAAAATTGTTATTTATGATACCTAAAAAAAATGGGTTTGAGGTTTGATGATTTTATGCCTTGTTGATTGTCTTTAAACAAATTTGGATTTACTTTTTGTTTTTCTTTTTCAAAGGTATGTTTAAATAGATCTTGATATGAAAGTTTTAAAGATACTTTAATGAAAAATTAAGTGATACCAATTAAATAATTATATCTCAATGATTATTTATTTAATTAATATAACTTATGATTAACATTAAAATTAAAAAAAAACTTTAATTAAATCAAGAAATAAAAAAATACCTTGAGGTCAACGAGGCTCGAACCGAAAACCTCATACTTTGGAGCATATTAGCACCTTTCAAGCAACTAGCTCAAGTACGACTTGCCTTGGTAACAAAAGGGTAACAATGTGCTATTTGAACTCTCCGTTGTGCAAGTCGAAACAAAAAAAAAAAAAATTGTCGATGAGAATCGACCCCGCAACCTCTTGGGTACACTCTTACAAACTAGAGGAAGAACCACCTCGACTAAACCAGTCGATGAAACACAAGGTAACAAATTTTAATTTGAATCCACCGTCATCAGGCTCTACAAGATAATTTTATCAATGACATTTGATTTAAGTGCTCCTATAAAATAAAACTTAGAGCACTCTCATCATTATCCAATATGAAATAGACATGAGGCTGGTGTGGAGTGGATTGTGTTGCACGTTGTTTGATTGGAGGAGATGCAAAGGGTTTAAAACCTTTAGAAATTGAAAAAAAAATCATTTTTCTCTCTTCTGGCCTATACACGGTCTGCATCGATGAGTTGCTACAAGGGCATAAAATCAATCTGCCTGCAATATTAGAATTCTCTACTGCCTACGATCTCGGAATCCTCTACCGCATGCAATTTTGATGGCCATGTTCTCTACCATAAAATGTCTGGCAAATAACATGGATCTATAAAGGGTTTAAGATGTGGGATCTATGACAGTTTTTGTTGTGTGTGCTCTACTATGTGGGGAGGTGGCCCTAGGGCTTCCCAAAGGCTCTCTCAGGGTGGATCTGATCGTAATGAGTTGCATTTTGTGCAGTTGCGGCTATGTGAGGCCTGCACGATTTGGGTTATGTGGTGCTAAATGGGCTACACAATGGCCTATAGGGGTTGCATGGCTCTGTGAGATGTGTGACTCTATGGGCTGCATGGCTCGACTGAGTTTTTTTTAATATAGAGTGCGAGCTATCTACGCATGATCATTCAATGAGATCGAGGGGCTACTCAAATTGATCTGCAAAGAGAATCCAATCTACAAATAAAGCTGAGTAATTATTTTTTTATTTTTTACATATATTCTTATTGATTTTCTATGTATGATATCATGTTGCAGAGTCTTCTGGACACAACTGCATGACTTATTCTGGATGTGGAGATGAGGGTTGCGACCCTCTTGAGCTAGATCTGTAGCATATTAGACCACAAATAGGTGGTCTGCATTAGTGGTTAGATCTGCCAAATTCTTGTAGATTCAACACCTTCTACGAAGCTTCAATTGCATGGGTTCAATCACCACTTTGTTGGGGTTCAATCTCAAATCAGTAGATACCTTCAATGATTGAATCACCACTTTGTCAGGGGTCCACATAGGAGCAGATGTTAGATCTGGAATTTGTCACATCCTCTCACAAATGATCAAAATCAAATTGACCACTATCGGAGCGGGGCCAATGTCACCTGCTCTGATACCATGTTATAAAACCCAACAAATAATCAATTTTATTTAGTGAATTAAATAATACATAGTAGGCCCTTAATTAGCCCGTGCAAAGTAGATCTCAATAGGATGTCACTCAACGAATAACTAATTTAACAATAAGCATAACAACAAAATAATGTAATAACAACTAATATGAAATATACGCGAACATGTAATAGGCTAAAATTGACCCATTTCAATTTACCCTAAGTCAAAAATATTCAAAAATTGATTAAAATTACTTTCTAACCTCCTACCTCAATTTGTGCACCTGTATCAAGTTTGTTTCCAACTTCCTAATGATATCGACTCTATTTGACCGATATTGACTGTTCGATGCAATATCGAACATCATTGTACGAAATCCAATGCTCGATCTTGTCCAAAAATAGAAAATACCCAAAAAAAATGACAAAATTTTGTGTAACTTTTTTGTCCATACCTAGCCAATGGTGTGGATGTTACAGTATCAGATCAACCGATATCATCTAGATTGGAAGAAATCATAACTCCTCTTTACCTTACCTATTTAATCCAGACACTCTCCCTGGATTCCCCTTGGCTCTTAATCATTATCATATCCTTAGTATTCTAGTGCATATTGCTATTCTCACATTCTTTTGTAGGTTCGGAGGTTCGAATCTACGCATCGATGGATACAACATAATATTGAACATTTGATATCGTTCAAAAACGTTCAATCTTGTCCTACAATATCTGATATCATCTACAGGTTGTTTGGAGGCACCTTCAGACCTTTTTTTGCATTTCTAGCATTCTATTTTCCATTTCCAAGATTATATCAATTATTTATCATCTCATTTTAGCATAAAATTTTCGTTTATCATATCGGGAGTTCACCATCATTGCATTGTATTATGTTATTTGCATTTACAGTTTACATTCCTATTATTTTCTTTCAAATATTGCACATAATAAGTTTCATATAATTTAATTCATGCTTAATCAAGTTTATGTTATGCTGGAAATATTTCTTTATGATATCAATTTGTGAAATCGCAGGTTTTTGCTTAGATCGGACCTGTCGATATCAAATTGGACATTCGATATTGCCCTACAATGTCCGATATCACCTGTAGCAAGCAAAAATATTCAAAATCAGCCATCCGGATTGAGTAAGATTGTAAAATTTCTTTAAAAAGTAAGCATTGCATCTGTTTATCTTATGTATTCTATTGTGTGTTGTATTCAACATATAGTATAGGTTAGTTGCATTTGGCCAAACTAGGTGAATGAGAGTGAACTAAAAGGAACACATCAAACAAATCCTAACCTAGGCATGAAAACTACCACATAATTTTTTCTTGGTGAACCCACCCAATTCATTAAAAAATCACCAAAGAGGACACGACATCAAGTGCCACTCCTCTGAGGTGTAGACCTATAATTTTTCCATTCCCTTTCGAGGCATGAATCCATTACCGTGAAGGAAAGGAGTGCAAAATTTTTAGAGCTACACTATCAAATAAATATAACTTCACTGCTTTCATATAGTAGTTGATGACAATTCTTTCAACTCATTTTTTTTTTTATTTCTGACAACAATTCTTTGAACTCGTTGTTTTTACAGCTTTCAAAAATTTTCAAAATCATAACAATGCCCTCTGTAAGGAATTTCCTTTCTAACCCTTAAAACATACAATGTTACACGATTTCAGTGTTGTCCTAATAACTTCTACAACTATGTATTGAAAGTATAAAAATGATTTAATAGAAACACATACTCTAAAGAACAATATCAAATTATTCATATAATTGTAAGTCTCAATTAAAAATTATGTTAAATTTGTTTGTAAATTCTGGAAATGAGCTCCGTGAAAAATAATGAGTTCAATTATGTCAACGGTGGTGTCGTCACAATATATGTAAAACTATCATACAAAGAAAAATAAACTGTTAAAACTCCTAATACGTCAAAAATACCATTAAATATCACAATTGAATATTGATGAACTATTTTATGTTTTTTTTGAGATTGTTAAATTGTTTATTATGAGGAAACTTCCTTAAAATAAGGAAATAAACTTGTATACTGTTGACATCATATATGACTCCCTTAAAATAACAAAATAAACTTCGTATGCAATTTTTTTTTGGCCTTTGCTTCGCAGAAGTTCCATAATCTTCATCTTCATAATAACAAAATCCCAAAGAAAAACATTTGCTAAAGAAATGTTGCTTCAGAAATAGCAATCAAAATGAGTTCCTCTCCTCTGCATACAGATATATGTTAGGAAGCCATATGTCTTTCATTACCGTTGCTCAACGTCATGTGTCTCATGCGAAGAATTACGAGGAAGATTAACACTCCTGCAGAAACCCCTGTTTTCTGTATAACATTAACACTCCTGCTTGACCTAAAAGCCAAATCTCCGTTGGAATTGACATTTTCATGCACAAACAATGAGTGACTGTTGGACGATGGGGTTTGAAGTTCGGCCAAAACATGTAAGTGATAAAACTGAATCTGGGTCGTCATCATCATGACTACAAAAATTACATAAACCAAAAGGAAACGGCATCGATATCGGCATCCTTTGAATTGCGGCATCTCCTCGTTCTCTCCGGCGTAATTTCGCATAGCAAGGTCATGTAATCTCTGATAGCACACTGTTTGCTGGTTGAAGTTTTCCGCACAGACGCTTGCGATTTATATTTGTTTATGAAAGAAAAACTGCTCGTTCTCCACCACCACCCGACTTTTCTCCAATGCCATGGATTCCCATCGCCATCCTGCCAGTGGATCACAACTTTCAGCTTTACGCCATCAAATTGGGCTCGGCCTTCGTTGCGTAATTGATGATCTCAATCTTATCATCGTCATCTCGTCGGTAGTTGCTTTGCATTTAAAAAACTTTTAATTATTTTCGTGAGTGTGGTGATTTCATTTGCATGGTCTGTGATGTAAGTCGAATTAAATTTACATAAAAAAAACTTTTAATAAATAAATTGATTATTTTTATGGTGACTTTAAAAAAAACTTTTAACAAATGAAATGGTTATTGGTTATTTTTAATGGTGGCTTTCACAGTAATCTTAAATCAAATAATATTGGTTAACATGTATAATATTTGAGTTTCTTAATATTTAATTTAAAAATTATTATTTTTATTATATATATTTTTTTTAATAATTGTTTTTTTAATAAACTTAAAAAATATCGGATTATCTCAAGCACCCACAAATACTTAACCCTAACAAAAACTTAACCACAATCGATGGACCAACAAATAAATTTATTTATTTATTTTTTTAAGTTTGTTTTTAATCAACCTATTTTCATTGATTTTAAAGCAGGATAGGTATATTAAGTGTTTTCCACTAATATAGAATATATAAATAAATACTAGTGGAGTTTGAAATTTAGTAAGACATTAGCAAAGAAATGGGTCAGTGTAAACAAATTTATAAAAATATACACCCTACAATGATACAATTATTGGGTACAATGTTAAAATGAAATTGTAATATTAAATAATATTATTATTTGGAAATATTTTTTTAATAAGTTTTATTGAGTTTACAAGTTTTATGAAGTTATTTTTGTTTTTTATTCAGTAGGGTTTGAACTGTAAAGAGGTCAAAAATTTTACCACTACAATAAGCGTGTGTTTTTCTTCAATGAGTTTACACAAGTTTTTAAGACAGACCTAGATCCCTTCATACTAAGTGGAGTTTGAACTTGAACCTCTCAAATAGAGACCAAAGCTCTTACCATTCCAATAAACTTGTAGCTTTTTACCATTTAAAAATATTAAATAAGATTAATTTAATTAATTAAATTTGTCAATTTAAAGAAGATACATGCATAATTATCAAGTTTGTTGTAATACATCATGTAATGATCATACAATAAGGATGAAGCTATTTCAATCTCATATAACCTTTTTAAAAAATAATATCTTTCAGAAAATAAAAAATAATACAAAATTAAAAATAAGTTTGATTTTAAATAATTTTATAACTCAATATTAATAAGATGATATAAGTAATTAAGTGGCATTAGCTCAACCAGTTAGATTCCTCAACATTTCAAGGAAGAGACTTAGGTTTGAATCTTGACAAAGGACACATGATAATATCCAAGATTTGTTGTAATACTACTATATCTATGTGGTGATGATGTAATATAGGTAGAACCCATTTCAATCTCATATAACCAATTAAAAAAAATAAGATTATATTAGTTTGACAATTTTGCATTTCCTAGACAAGGGAGTTTCCTCCTTGAAAGTTGAGGAAAATAATTGATTGAACTATTGCTATTTGATAATATTATCATTTGAAAATATTAAATTGCATTTATTTAATTTAATTTTGGATGTTATATTCAAATGAAATTTTAATATTAAATAATATTATTATTTAAAAATATTAAATGGTATTAGTTAAATTAAAATTTCTAAGTGCCAAACTAGGATGAAGTTTTCTTGTAATAAGGATGGCCTTTCCATCCCAAATAATTTTATAATAACCTAATATTAATAAGAGGACATAAGTATGTATATAGTTTAATATATAGTAGGATAAATAAACCAATTAAATTAGTTGACTAAACTAATGTAAAAGACTTTTTTTTTCTATTGGTTAGATGGATTTGAATAGGTCCATCCAAATTACATCATGACCATAATGATAGTATTACAATAGTTTGAAAATTATGCATATATTGCTTGACAAGATTTAGTCTGAGAAAAATATTTCAAAAACAAAAATAACTGAGCTAATGCCATTTGATAATATTAATGTTTAAAAATATTAAATTGCATTACTTTAATTTAATTTTAATATAACATCCAAAATTAAAATTAAACTAAAGTAATATAATTTGATATTTCTAAATGGCAATATTATCAAATGCCATTAGCTCAACCACTTATTTTCCTCAACTTTCAAGGAGGAAAGTAAATCTTACCAAACAATATATGCATAATTGTCAAATTATTATAATACTACCATTGTGGTTATGATATAATTTAGGTTTAGCCTATTTTAATTCCATCTAAACAATAAAAAAAATCTTACATTATTTTAGTCAACCAATTTAATTGGTTTATGAATCCTACCATTTATTAAACTATTGATTACTACATACTTATGTCCTCTTATTAATATCGAGTTATTATAAAATTATTTGAGTTGGAAAGGGTCCATACTTATTACAAGAATAAGTCATTGTAGTATTACACTTGAAATTTTAATTTAATTAATATCATTTAATATTATTTAATATTAAAATTTTATTTTAATATAACATCCAAAATTGAATTAAAGTAATGCAATTTAATATTTTCAAATGGTCCTAGTTCAACCAATTATTTTCCTCAACTTTGGATAAAGAAACTCGATCTTGCCAAACAAATGCATAATTGTCACACTATTATAATACCAGTAATGATGTAATTTGGGAAGCACCATTTCAATCTCATATAACCAATTTAAAAAAAAAAACCTTACATTAATTTAGTCAAACAATTTAAATGGTTCTATGAATCCTACCATTTACCATATTTTTTTATTATTTGGTCAGGAACTCGGGAGTGGAAATGCCATTTACTAAACTATTGATCAATATCCTCTTATTAATATTGAGTTGTAAAATTGTTCGTGACGGTTAGGTGGATTGGTAAGAAGTTGCGCACTTACCAAAAGGAGACCTAAGTTCAAACCTTGAGGGATGCCCAATCTGCGCAAAGGTAGTAGTCTAAATTTGGGTCCATTGAGTGTGTGCCAACTTGATAGATTGATGACGATGGTATCAACCTTGAGTTACCAAAGTTTCTCTCACTGTGGGCTATGTTTACCGAGGTGATATAAGGGTTATAGTGGTAGCACCATGATTTGATGCTACAATAGAAGGTAATGCAACAACTTGAACATGTGACCAGTTGTTCAAAAAGGAAAGGTAGTTGTTAATTCCTCTATGTATCAAAAAAATATATTAAATTACAAAATTATTTTAAATCATAGTTATTTTTAATTATGTATTACTTTTTATTTTCTAAAAGATAATATTTTTTAAATAGGTTATATGAGATTGAAATAACTCCATCGATTTTTATGATGATTACATGGTGGTATTACAACAAACCGTATCTTCCTTATATTAAAAAAATTAATTAATAGCATTTAATATTTCTAAATGATAAAAAGCCACAAGTTTGTTGTAGTGGTGGTAAGAGCTTTGGTCTCTCTTTGAGAGGTCCAAGTTTTAAACCCCACTCTATATGACGGGACGAGGACCCCTCATAAAAACATGTGTAAATTCATTGAAAAACTTGCAAGCTTGTTGTAGTGGTAAAGGTTTTGCTTCCTTTTTAAAAGGTCCATAGTTCAAACCCCACACTAAATATGAGAAGACAAAAAAAACCTTCATAAAAACCTATGTAAACTCAATGAAACTTATTAAAAAATATTTCCAAATGGTATTTATTATTTAATATTATAATTTAATTTTAACATAGCATCCAATAATTATATCATTGTAAGGTTGTTTACACTAACTTTTTTTTTTTTTTTCTATAATAATATTATTGGATCTTTACTAAATTTCAAACTCCCCTTGTATTTCTTTATATTTGAGTGGAAAAGTACTCAAATACTTGAAAAGTAATGAAAATTGGTTGATTAAAAAAATGTCAAAATTGATAAAAAGGTTTCTTACAAGTAGAGATGAGGAATATGAATTAGCTTTTCCACGGGAACTTGGGAGCCTACACAATGAAGGATATATATGATAATATTCTTCCAGAACCTCCTCCTCATGCATATTAGGTTGATGATTGAAGAAATATTTGGCAGTCCAAAGGATGACAAAAAGCAAGCTTCTTTGCTTGGTAGTTAATGCACAATGGAATTCTTACTAGTAGTTAATGCACAATAGAATTCTTACTTTTAATAATATGATACGTAATGGAATCACATGCACAATGGAATTTTTACTTTTGATAATTTGAGATGTAGGGGAATCGTTGCTCCATCTCAATGTGTTTTATTCTACAAGAGCAAAGAAACATCTAACTTCCTGATGTTTGAGCATCCATTTATGTGCTAAATCTAGGAATGATGATTTTTATCTTATAAAATTTGATCCAATGTTGATTTGAGTCAGATTAATATTTGGGAAATATGGAAAAGGGGTAGATTAATTGGAAGCTTGGATTAAACTTAGAGAAACCTTTCAATCCTTATATAGTATTTTGTAGGTCATTTGGAGCAAAGTCATAGAAATTGTTGTAGTATATTCTAAAGAGGAAAATTAGGTTGATATAGGGACAATGAAGAAGGAAACTGAAGTGCAAGAGGGGCAGGACAAAGCTAGTTAGAAATCACTTCCAAAAGGTTGGATTAAAATTAATATTGATGGAGCTGTAAAAGGTAATCCGGGTAAGGGTAGGGGTAGAGCTAGAATTGGATTGGTCTGCAGGAATCATGTTGGGAGAGTGCTTTATTGACAACTACAAGGCCTAGAAAGGGCCACAAATAATGAAACAAAATCCTTAGCTATCAAATTTGCTTCTATTTGGATGGTAAGACAACGGTACAAGAGGATAATCCTAGAATATGATTCTCAAATATTGGTAGGAGATTTGGATTGCATGAGGAACTTTCATTTGCTTTGAATACATGGAGGTTGAGGATTCTTGTCATCCTAATTAAGGAATTGTGTTGGAAATTAGATGATGTGATTCTATTTTATGTGAGTAAAGATCTAAATAAAGTAGTAAATTTCTTGGCTAAGATTGGTATTAAAAAGTAGGTAGGGGTTCAATGGTACAGTGACATGTCTATTAAAGATGAGAGGATTGGACAAGTTGGTGAGCAAATCCAGTGTTTAGCTAATTTCATCAGTCATTGTAGAAATATGGTTTAGGTGATTTGGCTCTATTCTTTTACTGTAGGTGGACAGTCCTTGTAGAAATATGGATTAGGAGATTTATCTCCAATGCAAATCTTCTTTTAATGTTGTAAACAAGTGTTCTTGTTGACTAAGACTGAGAGAGTCTCATCTAAACTTGTAAATGTTCTTTGTTTTAATATAGAAATTTCAAATTATTTTTCAATTTTTTTTTGTCAAATTGATCGATCGTTAAGTGTTTGTAAGTGTTAAATGTTTGTAAGTGCGAAGTGTGTGTTTGTAAGTGTTAATATCTTTAACTTCGTCTTTACACAAAAAAAAAAACTAAAATTTATTAAAATTTTCTTACAATTAAAAAAATTACAAAACTAAAATAATAAATTTTAAATTAAATATTAAAATAATTTAAATATGAACTAATACCATTAGCTTAAAAGCCACCATAAAACAATAACCAATAACCAATTCACTTGTTCAACGTTATTTAATGCGAAGCAACAACCAACGACGATGACGACCTTGAGATCATCCGAGAGAGAAGGAAGAAGTCGAGGCATCAATTACTCACTCAACGATGGTCGGGCCCAATTTGATCTTTATGCTCACTTAAAGCTGAAAGTTGTGGTCCATTAGGGCACCAACCTTCCTGGCAGGGCGGCCATGACAATCCATGGTATCGGAGAAAAGCGGGTGATGGGGAAGAACGAGCTGTTTTTCTTTCATAAACAAATATAAATCGCAAGCGTGTGTGCGGAAAACTTCAACCAACAAACTGTGTGCTATCAGAGATTACATGACCTCGCGGAGCATCAATATTCGAAATTACGCCGGAGAGAACGAGGAGATGTCGCAGTTCAAAGGATGCCGATGTCGATGCCGTTTCCTTTTGATTTATGTAATTTTTGTCGTCATGACGATGTCGACGCAGATTCAGTTTTATCACTTACATGTTTTAGCCCAACGTCAAACCCCATCGTCCAACAGTCACTCACTGTTTGTGCATGACAATGACAATGTTATAAAGAAAACAGGGGTTTCTGCAGGAGAAGTAGCCGCACCAGTGCCACTTCCACTCCCAGAGGAGATCCAGATTGGTGGTGCGCCTGTGGGTTCCGTCAATAACAGTACAAGTACCAGAATAGGAAGAAGCACTTAATCCGACCCACAGCAGCCACAGGCATTCTGTTTGCTATTCTCTTCTTGTGCTTATATGCCGCCCTCTTCTGTTTTGTATATGGATCGGCCTCCAAAACCAAGTCTTCTAACCCTAACCCTTGCAGTAAACTCTTCCTAGTAATTCTTCTCATGAGACACATGACGTTGAGCAACGGTAATGACAGGCATGTGGCCTCCTAACATATATCTGTATGCAGAGGAGAGGAACTCATTTTCATAGCTAATTTTGAAGCAATTTTTCTTTAGCGAATGTTTTGCTTTGGGTTTTTGTTATTTTGAAGATGAAGATCATGGAACTTTTGCGAAGCAGAAGCCAAAAAAAAATTGTATACTAAGTTTATTTTGTTATTTTAAGGGAGTTTCCTCAATCATATATGATGTCAATTGTATACGAAGTTTATTTCCTTATTTTAAGGAAGTTTCCTCATCATGTCACCAGTACTCCAGGCAGGTAACTATAGGAATAGGTTTCTAGTAAATTTCAAAGCATATTGTTGTGTTCGGGTCCTTAATTTTTATTTCATAGATGTTTATATTTTTTCATAAAAAGTTTGAGTACTTGATAGGAAAGCATATGATTATTTTTTTAAAGATAAATTGAGTTGGGTTGTGTTCAGGTTTGAATAATTTTTATTTTAATTGAATTGTTATAATTAGATATTTATTTTTTTAATAAAATAATTTGATTATTAAATTTCTATTTTCTAAATTTTCTTCAATTTTATTTATAAATATAAATATTTTAAAATTTAACATTTTTTTAACAATTATTTACATAACCTCTACAATACCAAAAATTCCATCTCTACTATTTACCTATTACATTTTAATATTATAATATTTTCAAAACTTAATATTAGGTGGGGTGAGCAGCAGTAACAACTGCTGCACTGTAATTTTCTTCCTAAAACATAAATAAAAAACTATAATAAATAATTTAACATTCTCAAAAAGCATAATATAATTCATTAATATTTAATTGTGGTATTTAATGGTAGTTTTGATGTATTCTAAGGAGGAGTTTTAACAGTTTTTTTTTCTTTGTATGGTAATTTTACATATATTGTGACGGCACCATCGACATAATTGAACTCTATATTATTTTGTACGCAGGTCATACAAACAAATTTTATTTGAACATAAATTTTATTTAGGACTTACAATTATAATATTGTTCTTCAGGGTATGTGTTTTTATTATATATTTTTTATAGTTTCAAGATACAGTTGTAGAAGTTGTTAGGACACCACTGAAATCGTGTGATATTGTATGCTTTAAGGGTTAGAAAGGGGATGACATTCCTTACAGAGGACATTGTTATGATTTTGAAAGTCGTAGAAACAACGAGTTGAGAGAATTGTTGTCAGCAATCAAAAAAACACAGAGTTGAAAGAATTGTCATCAACTGCTATATGGAAGCAGTGTTGATAGCACAAATGTTTTAGAGCATATCAGTCTTAAAATTCTGAATAAATATAACAAAAGGATTGCATTTTTTCAAATAATTTCTCAAATTCTGTTTTGTTCTAGACTTGCTGTCACAGGAACTGTACATGTCTTTGGCCTGTATATTTGGGTTGTTTTTAGCGTTCAGTTTCAGTGCTATCTGTGTATAATAGTAGAGCTGTTTGCATAAAATGCTTTTGTGATTTTGTTATTTAGCTTCCTATGCCATTGCTTTTATAACCAAAGAAATTTAGAATTTCATCCCATCCTATGGTGTATGGGATAGAGATACTCCAAGGGTGAATACATTATAAAGTCATCTTATTGGCCGGATATATTATATGTTTGTCATTAACATGTACATGGGAATTGATTTGGAGGTTAGGCTTAGAACTAATAGATGGTTATATACATGCTTGGAATTCAGAAAGTTGTTAGAAAATTGTTAGACGATGATTCTCAGTAATCCTTTCATCGTGCATCACTTTCACTATAAATCCTTCTATGTGCTTATTGAATGTCGAATCTTTGTGTTAACGATAACCGTATGGTTCATCTATAAGGGAGATCTGGTAATAGTAAAATGTTTCTTGTCTTTGTCATGATATCAGAATACTGTAAGTTTTGGATTTTGTTTTACGGAGATCTAAATGAAGGTCTTTAGTATGCTTTTAAGTTGTATATTTTTATTGATATTAAATATTTAAAAAATAAAATATAATGCAACTTATTTTCTCTTCTGAACTTGCATCCAAATAATTATTTAAGAGTTATGTAATGTTATGGAAACTGTTGTTGGAAATTTGGTTTCTACAATGGCCTCTTGTATCAATATAGGGACAATATTTTATCCTGTTTATAAGTTTGATCACGTATATTAGAACAAAAGTGGATGGCTGACAATGGCATCAGATATGTCCTTATTCTTATAGATTTAGATTTTATGGTCTTTTAGTTTTTTTTTTTTAAATAAATCAGTTATATCTACAGTTTTTTAAACTATCAAGTAGGATTCAAATTTTGGGTTGTTCTCGTAATTCCTTTTTCTCTCCTTTTTTTTTTCCCCCCCGCGGGGCCCCCCGCGCCGCGCCCCCCGCTCCCACCACACCCCTCCCCCGCCGGGGGGGGGCGTCCCCCCCCGGCGTGGCTCTATTTTTTTTTTTTTATCCCCCCCCCCCCCCCCCCCCCCCCCCCCCCACCATCCCCCTCCGGCCTTTTTTTTTTTTTTTTTTTTTTTAAAAAAAAAACGGGGGGGGGGGGTGGATAAATATTTGGAGGGGGGGTCGGAGTTATATATATATAATATTATTATTATTTATAAAAAAAAAAAAAATTTTTTTTTTTTATTATTTTTTTTTTTTTATATTTTTAATATATTTTTTTTTTATATAAAAAATTTATTTTTTTTTTGTCGGAGTTGAGGGGGGGGGGGGGTGTATTTCAAAAAAAAAATAAAAAAAAAAAAAAAAAAAAAAAAAAAATATTATAAAATAAAAAAATAAATATATTTTTCTCCTTCCTTTTTTTTTTTATTTTATTTTTTTTTTTATTTTAATATTATTTTTTTTTTTTTTTTTATTATAAAATAAAATTTTAATTTTTTTTTTTTTTTTTTTTTTTTTTTTTTTTTTTATAAAAAAAAAAAAATAATAAATATTTTAATTTTTTTATTTGGCGGGGCCCCCCCGCCCCCCCCCCCCCCCCCCCCCCCCCCATCTCTCTTCTGGAGACGAAAAAATATATAAATACCATAAATCCATCTCAGGGAAGGGGGGGGGAACCACACATATACATATATTATTAAAATTTTTTTTTTTTTTTTTTTTTTTTTTTTTTTTTTTTTTTTTTTTTTTTCTTAAAAAAAAAAATACAAAAACCCCCCCCCCTTCATTAATCTTACTACATACTAAAAAAAACCCCCACCCCCCCCCCCCCCCCCCCCCCCCCCCCCCTTCTTACAAAATAAATCCCACCCACCCCCCCCCCTATCCCCCTCTCCCTTCCCCCATTCCCCCCTTCCCCCCCCCCCCCCCCCCCCCCCACCAATAAATATATATTAAATAAATAAAAAAAAATAAAAAAAAAAAAAAAAAAAAAAAAAAAAACAAAAACAAAAAAAAAAAAAAAAAAAAAAAAAATTAATCAAAACCCCACCCACCATTTATCTTCCTCCCCTCTCCTTACTCCCTCCTCCCTCCCCCCACACAACCAAGCCACATCCCCCCCCCCCCCCCCTCCCCCCCCCCCCCCCCCCCCCCCCCCCCCCCCCCCCCCCTCCCCTCTTCTATACCCAATACCCCCCCCCCCCCCCCCCCCCCCCCCCACCCCCCCCCTCCCCTCCTATCTCCTCTCTCCTCCCCCCCCCCCCCCCCCCCCCCCCCCTCCAAAAAAAATATAATACTACTTCCCCTCCCCCCCCCCCCCCCCTATTCTTTTCTTTTTTCCCCCCCCCCCCCCCCCCCCCCCCCCCCCCCCCCCCCCCCCCCCCCCTTCCCCCACTCTCCCACACACACCGACACAAACACAACACAAAAACTCCTCCCTCCCCCCCCCCCCCCCCCCCCCCCCCCCCCCCCCCCCCCCCCCCCCCCCCCCACCCCCCCCCCCCCCCCCCCCCCCCCCCCCCCCCGCCTCCTCCTCTTCTTTTTCTTCTCCCCCTCCCCTCCCCCCCCCCCCCCCCCCCCCCCCCCCCCCCCCCCCCCCCCCCCCCCCCCCCGCCCCCGCGCCGCGCCCGCGAGGGGGGGGGGGGGCGGCGCCGCCCCCCCCCCCCCCCCCCCCCCCCCTCCCCCTCCCCTCCCCCCCCCCCCCCCCCCCCCCCCCCCCCCCCCTCCCCCTCCTCCCCCTCCCCCCCCCCCCCCCTCCCACACCCCACTCCCCCTCCCTCTCCCCCCCCCCCCAACCCACCCCAATCCACCCCCCCCACCCATCTCTACCCCTCTCTATCTATTCCATCCCTTCCTCCTCCCCCCCCCCCCCCCAAACTTATTAAGAATCCATTACCATAGTTTCCAGACTATTGAGCAGTATCCCAAGAGATGGTCTAAACTCTCCTCCATTTTACAAAGAACACATTTTGAAGGGTCATGAAAACCCATTTTCATAAGGTTATCCTAGGATAAAATTCTTCTATGAGTTGTTAGAAGAAAAAATATTTTAACTTTAGGAATGTTTGGGCTATCCCAAATATCTCTTCATATTCTTGTGATATTCCTATTTTGTTGGTGCTTTGTATTATAACCACTTGTTGTTGTGTATTCTCTTGAACTATTCAACTCATAAATCAACTTATACTTGGCTCCCTTCAAAATAATCACTATTGTTATCTTTCTACTCAACTACCTCCTAGCATTAATGTTTTGTATACTTGTAAAAAAATATTCTTTCCATTTGTATCTTCCTTCTTGATCCTTATAAAAAATGTTTGAAACTCTATCACCATATTTATCTTGAAGTAATATCATCAATGGTTTCAAAATTGAATCTAGATTGAGTTTTTTTATCACACCAAGTATCCATCCAAATGGAAAAAATTTCTCCAGTTTGACCACCCATCTTAAACCTTTAATCACTAGATCAATTGATTTTTTAAACCATTCTATAGTGCTAAACCATTGGTAGAGAGAATACAATAAATATTAAGCTTGGGTAATTGGGTTTAACATACTTAGAAGAATTCTTGCCCATTGTCTTTGACTCTCTTTGTACAATATCTAAGTTAATTTTTACCTAAGAGCTAAGTTTACATTCATAAGAACTCTTAAATCAAGAACTTCCCTAGTTTTATCATCACACGCCTTGATCCATTTCACCAGAAATAATTTTATTTTATCATGTAATCCTAACGACAAACATGACCACATAATAAAGATTAAACCTTTTTCTATTGATTTTGGTATAGTATACAAGGACATATAATATGCTAGAATGGCCTGTAAGGCTAATTTAATTAGTTACACTCTTCCTACTAATGATAACCATTTACCTTTCCATGCTGGTAGTTTATTCTAAGATTTACTTATATCTGGATTCCATAATTCTATCCTCATTCTTCCCTCAAATAAGGGCATCCCTAGATAAGTTGTTGGTACATTTTCCTACTCCATTTGAAGTAACCTGCATATCCTTATTTTGATTTTAGTTGGGATGTTTAGGAAGTAAAATTTGGATTTTGTCCTATTAATTTTCTACCCTGATGCTCTTTCATATTTCTTTAATACGTTATTCAAATATTTGGCCTTGTTTATCCTTGGCCTCCCAAAAATGGTTATATCATCTACAAATTATTGATAGGTGATGTTGTCAATGTTATTGCTAGTCTTAAGTCTACTTATAAGCCCATATTTGTAAGCCATCTTCAAGTTCCTACCCAAAACATTTGTCATAACAATATGAACAAATATGATGATAGAGGATCACCCTATCTAAGGTCTCTATTGGATTTAAATTTTTTTGTTACTAACCCATTGACCAACATTGATTATAAAATTGTAGAGACACAAGCTTTAATATATTTTACCCAATTCTTTCTAAATCTAAACTTTTCTAATACTAAAAAAATAAATTCCTATTTAACCTTATCATAAGACTTACTCATATCAAGTTTTAATATCATTGATTTCCCTTTTCTTGAAGGTGTTGAATGCATAACTTCATGAGTTATTATGATCCTATCTAGAATATATCTCTCTTTCACAAATCTTCCTTGCTATTTTGAAATAATTTTTCTAACAATAGTCTTAATTGATTGGTCATCACTTTGGAAGATATCTTATATGCCATATTACATAGAATTATGGGTAGAAATAAATTAACTAATTATGTGTCCTTCTTTTTTGGAATTAGGGTAAGATATGTTACATTTATTTTATAAGGTATGTATTGTTTTACCCTAGATTGTTCCAATAACACCAATAAAGAATCCTTCACTATATCCCGATTATGTTGATAAAATGTTACATAGAACCCATCCAAACCTAGGGATTTATCCTTATTAAAAGAGAAAAGATCTAGATGAACTACTTCCAAAGTAATAGGTTCCTTTAGTTTTCTATTGTCTTCATATATTATAACTGAAGGAACTTCTTGTAGAAGTTTATCATTAAGAACTTAAAACTCTTTTAATCCAATAATATTATAATAAAAATACCTTACCTCCTTTATTATTTCACTCTAGTATTCAATGTAAATTCCTTCTACTGATTTAATTCTACTAATTCTAGATGTTGATGTTTATACTGTTTTCATCCTATGAATAACTTTATATTTTTATCTTCTTTTAACCAAGTCTATCTTGATTTTAGTCTCCAAAAATTCTCTTACTTACTCAAAATATTATGATATTCACTAAGTAACTCCCTTTCCTCTGAGCTTCGACTATTATGAGCATCTTTTTAGGATTTTGAAAGTTTAACTTTCAATTCTTCTTTCTTTTGAAAAATATTTCTAAAGGTATTCTTGTTTCATTCTTTTAATCTAGATTTCATTGATTTAATTTGTTTTAGAAGTGTATACAACTCACCATTTACTAAATAATTCCATGTTTGTGCTATCATATCAAAAAATTAAGGATGGTCTTTCCACATCTGCTTATATTGAAAATATGATCTTTTTTTAATTCACTTGCCATCATTTTAACTTTTTTTGGCTAGTGATTTGAACCAGTTCTTGTCAAGGTATTAATTTTAGCACAAGTTCTTTCATCTAACCAATGATTTTATGGAAAGCATATTTCTATTTTTTTGCTATTAGATTTTGGCCTCTCTTGCTATTGATCCATATATAGTTATCTTCTTCAAACTAAACCTCCCATAGATTATTATTTTGAATAAAAACTCTAAAATCTCTCTATAGATGATAAAAGTACGCACTATGTATATAGCAAATGAAAGAAAAGTAGTGGGATTGATATTAATTTTAAAATGTGCCTTTGTGTCCTTTATGTTACAATATTTTACCCATGTAGGGGTTTACAATAAATGAAGGGATTGATTCCTTATGCAAGTGGAAATGGTTCTTCGATAATCTTGTTGCTATAACAAGTGTTCGAGCAGATTTTCTGGTGATCACTACTTCGTAGGATGCATCAGAGGTTATGTACGGTGATTTCATTTCAATATGTGTACGTGTGCTTATCGAATATGCAATAGATATTTGTTTGGATGACAATTATCCAAGGTCAGATGATTATGGTTGGTGACCATTTGGAGTGGGATGATCATGCTGTATGAACTTCTGTGGCTGTAGGATGTCTGATATGTGGACTAGGGTGGCTTCAGGACATTGTTTGACTTTATGTCTACTCTGCTTTACACCTATAAATATGCATGCAAGCAAATAATTCACCAAGTTAGTAACACCTATCGGTCCTCCTGAAGTGAGGCTCGAATTAAATAAATATGAAAAATAGATGCAATAAAATATGAAAGCAATAAACCTTCAAATAAAGATAAAAATAAAACTTTGTTTTTTACCTCCAATAGGTTACTGTTTACCATTATTGATATCACTATTTATATTATGTTATGTCTGGTTGCTTTGTGACTAAAACATACTACATGAAGAGGCTTTTACATGGGTTGGGAGCAAACTATCCAGGGTTTGATGACCATAAATCAAGACCATTTGGAGTGGGATGGTCGTGACTTGTGGCATTCAAAATTTATTTGAGAGCAAATCCAGGCCTACAAAAAGGTGTGATAGGGATTGGTGTGATAGGGATTCTGCATGGGACATGGATGGCAGAATGATGAGAACTTGGGTGATTGGATGTAATGATTTACTCAAATTTTTGTTAGTGCTTCGATAGGCTTTCCATCCTCATGCTTCAAAAAGGAGGTGAGGTCTTATTTATAACCTTTCTAGAGGGAAAGTATAAGGAGGTAGCTTAGCCAATTAAGTGCATGTAACTAGGAGCTTTCTTATTACATTAATTTCTTTACAAGGAGTGCATGAGATATGCTCACCTCATAATTATTACCAATTAATGATTGTACGTGTAAATTTGTGGTGTATGTACACTTTGGATTTTTCATCTAATGTGCATGATAAGATAATTGGTTGTGCATGAATGGATTTATCATGCACATCCTTTTATTTTAATGTGCATATCAATTTAACTAAGTTAGTTAACTAAGTGTGCATATGAAATCTTCCTTGTGTGGAAGGAGATGCAACTGTCAATAACTTGATTTCACTTTGAAAAAATATGTTTTCCTTGCATACAACTGAAATAGATGATGGGAGGTGGAACTGTGAGTGAAGTGAATGATGTGGAATGGGGAATGGAAGGGTGAATGCATGTGAAACCTAAGAATTAATTAATTAATTAGTTAATGGATTAATTAATCAATTAATCAATACTTAGGTGATGAATTATGATTTAATATTAATTAGCTTTAATTAATATTAAATATATTAATTAGTTATGATCAATTAACTAATATTTATTATGCTAGATTTAGGTGTCTATAGATGCCCCTTTTTGTATCACGTTGTCTGAAAACACAGTGCGATACAAAAATAAATGACTTATTTGAATGATGGATGAATGGATGATGTGATAACTCTTGTATCAGAGTAGGGTGTATGATTAGTCGTAAACAGTATTCTTGGACAAATATTGAGTCCAAAAATGGGTGTTTGCGTATTGACTATACTTGAGATGAAATGTTGGTATTATCTACCCCCTCAAGCGATGAGTCAACATAAGACAACATGAATGATACCGACAAGGTGATTGACCTTATCGAAATGATGAATTGATGCCACTTGTTGTTAAGTGTTGAGTGCATTTATTATTTTTCTCTCTTATTTGGTTTTGTTTTTTTTGAAATAATCATGATCATCCGAGATGATTAAAAAACCATGACCATCTTAGAAAATCACGTCACAAAGGCCATAAATATCCAAATTCAATGCATGATGAGTTATTTTTACTATTACGGACAAGGAACAAGAGGAGAGTGAGGTGTGCGGTGGTAAATTGGATCTAGAGGGCTTGTAAATTTGAGTGGCAAATGACACAAATTGCGAGGGGTGGTGGAGCAGCTAGTGGTGAAAGCCTGATATGTAGCAAATACCCTTTGATCAACACTAAATATAAAATTATAGAGATAAAATATTTAAAACGTTTGTCCCATTTCTTTCCAAATCTAAACTTTTCTAATACTACAAAAATAAAATATTATTTAACCTTATCATAGGCCTTACTCATATCAAGTTTTAAGATCATTGCTTTCTCTTTTCTTGAAGGTGTTAAATGCATAACTTCATGAGTTACTATGATCCTATCTAGAATCTATCTCCCTTTGATAAATCTTCATTGCTCTTTTGATATAATTTTTCTAACAATGGTATTAATTGATTTGTCATCACTTTGGAAGATATCTTATATGTCATATTACATAGGCTTATGCATAGAAATAAATCAAGTATTTATGTGTTCTTTTTTGGAATCAGGGTGAGATATGTTACATTTATTTTATGAGGTATGTATTGTTTTACCCTAGATTTTTCCATTAACACCAATAAATAATCCTTCGCTATATCCCAATTATGTTTGTAAAATGTTACTTAGAACCCATTAACTACTTCCAAAGTAATAGGTTCCGTTAGTTTTCTATTGTCTTCATATGTTATAACTAAAGGAACTTCTTGTAGAAGTTTATCATTAAGAACTTCAAACTCTTCTGATCCTAGAATATTATAATAAAAATACCTTGTCTCCATTCTTATTTCACTCTAGTCTTCAATATAAATCCCTTCTACTGATTTAATTCTACTAATTCTAGATGTTGATGTTTGTATTGTTTCCATACTATGAAAAACTTTATGTTTTTCTCCTTTTAACCAAGTCTATCTTGATTTTAGTCTCCAAAATTTCTCTTCCTTACTCAAAATATTATGAAATTCACTAAGTAACTCCATTTCCTCTGAGCTTGGACTATTATGATCATATTTTAGGGATTTTGAAAGTTTATCTTTCATTTCTTATTTCTTCTCAAAAATATTTCCAAAAGTATTTTTGTTTCATTCTTTTGATTTAGATGTCATTGATTTAATTTTTTTAGAAGTGTATACAACTCACCATTTATTAAAGAATTCCATGTTTGTGCTATCATATCAACAAATTGAGGATGGTATTTCCACATCTTCTTATATTAAAAATATGATCTTTTTTTTTTTAAATTCACTTACCACCATTTTAACTTTTATTGGCTAGTGATTTCGACCAGTTCTTGTCAAGGTATTAATTTTAGCACAAGTCCCTTTTCTAACCAATTATTTGATAGAAAGAGTCTATCTATCTATTAACCAATGATTTTTTTTGATACAAAGGTGTTGGAACAATGAAAAATATGTTGAAAGCAATGAGCAACCCTAAGAGGAATAGTCTGCATGCAAGAACCACATTGATTAATATTGGAGAAACATTGAAGAAGCATTACAAGTAATGCCTATTGCCACAATAATATCCATCAGAGAAGAAAAATGTATTGCAATGGAGGTAGAATATTTGGAGTTCCAAGTGGCACATACAAGATAGAAACTTGAAGATTCTAGCACCCATTCTGCCAAGTGGTAAGTAGAAACTGGAAGGTCAAAGGTTAATTCATGCCTAGTGAAGGAAAAGTTCTCCCAAGGCACCAAAACATTGAAGATTCCATTAATAAATATGGTAGATTAGTGCATGCAGAAATGTGTGAAGGATATCAAGGATTGGATATAGTAAGAGAACCTTTGGAGGTTAAAAATTGAATAAGTGAAGCTAATATTGGTGTGCACGTTTATTAAATCCTGAGTGGGAGAAGTTATCTCTTGAATAAACCAACGAATCAGGCCAAGATAGCATGTCTGAATAGAGTGCCATTCATAGACGTACATAGTGGAAAATTTGTAGAGAAATCAAGGTTGTTGACCAGATAATATAACTCTAAGCCTAAGGTAATTTATTTCATTCAAAATACTCATAAGCTTGAGTTAGGAGTAATAAGGAATTTAATAAGGATATTTTTTTCTAAGGTGGAAAGCAAAGATATTTTGAGAAGAATAAGTCTATATTTAAAACTTTAGATATAATAGCAAATTGGAGAATTATTAAAGGAGTAATTCTTTAGGAGAAGACATTGGAGAAAATATATATATATATATATATATATATATATATATATATATATATATATATATATATATATATATATATAAGACTTTTTGTAATTTAATTATTTAAAGTTACAAAAATATTTTAGAATATTTGCAATTTAATTTAGTTGGAGTAATAAGGTTTTCTACAACAAATTGAATTTATAAAAATTGCAATTATTTTTCTATATTTCAAAGCTTGGAGGTATAAGGTTAATCATGACATCACATAAGCTATTTCTCTTAGAATATCAGTTACTTAAAGGCCCTAATTATGCATCATGGAAAAACAAAGTAAGATCTATGTTGATAGTAGAAAAAGTTTGGGATATAGTTAAAGGGGCAAAAACTAAACCTACTAAAGATGCAAGAGAAATTCAAAAATATGAAGAAGATGAAGCAAAATCTCTAATGATAATAACTTTTGCAATTACAAATGAAATTCAGCCATATATTAGTTCAGCAGGAACATCTACAGATGCATGGAACACTTTAGCCAAAATATTTGAAGGAAAGAACAAAGCTACTATTTTAAATCTTCAAACTCAACTACATTCTCTAAAATTTAACAGTGGAGAAAGTATAGAATTGTTTCTAAGGAGAGTAGCGGATATAAAGGGAACGTTATTAACCCTAGGAGAAACAATGGAAGATTAATTTTTGGTTCAATTAGTTTTGAGAGCACTTCCTAAAAGTTATAAGCACTTGGTTACATCTTTACAAATTCTAGGTAAAGATACATTATTTGATGAATTGGTTAATATACTACAAGAACATGAAGTGATCAATTCAGTTAAGGATGAAATGACTAATAATGCATTAGTCTCGAAAGATAATTAGAAAGGAAAAACTACTTATATTTCAAAAGATAAACCTAAATGGAATGATCAATACTATCAAATTTGTAAGAGGAGGTCATAGTACAAGTTATTGTGGATTTAATCCAAGGAATAAACTCCAACGGAATTAAATGAATCAACCAAATAGGTTGCTTCAACAAAAGAAATATCCAAATCAATATAGACCACCTCAACCATAATTTCAACGATAGTATAATCCTCTTCAACTACAATATAGAGAAGAAAATCAAAAGGGTAATATAGTCCAAGAAATACAAGAATTAGAAGAAGTTACAAAATATCATGAATTCAAAGCCCTACCAGTTGTGTTTTATGATGATACTAATCATTTTTGTGATTAGGATACATACAAGAAAGAAAATGAAGAAGAGCACAAGTTCTAGCAGGAGACTTAAGACTCATATTGAATACAAGTCTTCAGTAACCAAATAATGTAATACGGGGGGTGGGGGTGTTGGAGTATATTACATTATTTGGTACATGTCTTAGATTATTATTTACTTTATGTGTTGTAATAAATGCACATAGGTGCATAATATTTAATAATGTAAATGTGCACATTTGCCCATGTGTATATGAGTCCATAGAATGGGAAGTTGAATAGTCTAGAAGTGGGAATACCAAGATTGTTTCATATGAAGAGTCACATTACATTATATATACATGGTAATGTGGATATGTAAGAGACATGATTGTAATACCATTACTTGGTTCTTTCAATTCTATAGCTCCATTTTTGTGAGCCTTTCTTTATGGCATATTTAGGAGTAGTTATTTGAGTTATTACAGTATTTTATACTTATAGAATATTTCCATTATCATATGTATTAGTTTGATACTTTATTTTATTTATGTAAGTTTGATTATCTTAAGTAATAAGCCTTAAAATCTAACATCTTCTTAAGTTAATTTTTTGCTATTTTTTGTCGTATTAGGGCCCAAAAAAGGTATCTAAACTAAATTTGTACCTTGTCCTTACAGGGCATGAATTTGATCGACTATATTCATGCTCCCTCTTTACAGGGCATGAATTTGGTAAATCAAGGCTTGGGGGCAAGTTTTGTGCCCCAAAACCTTAATTTCACATCTTACATTTTAGCATTCTATTGTGTCCATCCTATCTGTATTTTATTTTATTATTACATATATGTTTCCATCTATTTGTGCATGTTATAAAGGTTAAAGATAAATTTTACTTTCAAATGGTCAACTAAAAGGACCAAGGGGGCTTGAATGCTACACCTTCAAGCTCAGTCTTATAGCGGCCTAAGAAGGCCCCCAAATATTGATCAAAATTTCTAGGGTTTGTGAAGTTAATTTATAGGTTTTAAATTATTGGATATTCTAGATGTAAGATAAATCTTGGAACAACCACCATATTAGATATGTGCTCTAATAGATATTTAGGCTATTTGGTATTTTCTCTTATTCATTTCTATCCAAAACATATATTACAAGTAAAGGAAAAGTATTTTATTGATAAAGAATAAAGGCATATTGCATACATATAGGATTTTAATCTTATTTATGCATTTCTCTTGGACCCTTGCTCAAAGGCTTTATTCTACAATCCTAGGGTTAGACATCATTTAATTACAAAATTATACCATGTTTAGCTCGTGTCTTCTTGCATCTTGTATGTCTTGCATTGTTCTCTAATTTTCATAGCTTAGTTTAGAAAGACCAAACGATAGGTGTATGCTTAATTAACACATCAAACATTTACACCTCGTACTTGGAGCGAGTCCTAAAACCATTCCTGGTGAACCCACCCTTTCATGTCCCTAAGTGTAGATAATATAACACACCCCCATGGTTCACCTCGGCTCCTAGTGGATCCAATCAAGAATCGTATGTAAAAGGGCAGTTTTTCCCCTCTACACAAGAAAAGAGAAAGCAATAATATTAAAATTGATATGAGTAAGGTTTGTGATAGCGTTAAATGGGATTTTTTTTGTATTATTAGAAAATTTTGGATTTGGGAAGAAATGTGTCAGATGGATTAAATCTTGTGTCTCTACAGTTTTATATGTAGTGATGGTCAATGGGTTAGTAACATAATATATAAAGCCATGATAGACCTTAGATAGAGATATACTCTATCACCATATTTGTTCATTATTATGGTAGAGGTTTTGAGTTGGAACTTGAAGAAGACTTAAACATATGGGCTTATAAGTGGACTTCAGGCTAGTAATAACATTGATAACATCACCCATCAACAATTTGTAGATGACACAACCCTTTTTGGGAAGGCAAGTATAAACAAGGTCAAATATTTGAATAACTTATTAAAGGAATATGAAAGAGCATCAAGGCAAAATGTTAATAGGACAAAATCTAAACTTTACTTCCTAAACACCCTAACTAAAATCAAAACAGGAATATGCAAGTTACTTCAAATGAAGGAGGCAAATTTTCTAGCAAATTATCTAGGGATGCCCTTATTTCAGGGGAGAATGAGGATAGAATTATGAAATCCAATTATAAGTAAAGTTTAGAATAAACTAGCAGCATAGAAAGGTATATGGTTATCATTAGCAAGATAAGTGCAACTAATTAAATCAATCTTACATGTCGTTCCAACATATTATATGTCTCATTGCACTTTCAATAGTGGATAAAAATGTTTTTTTTTGTGCTCTTTTGTTCGAAATATTTTTGGGAATGGAGCAAGGTGTGTGATGATAAATAGGTGGGTAGAGTCTATGAAACTGTAGAAAAAATTAGATTAAAGAGAGTAAAGCAATGGGAAATAAATATTCTAAGTAAGCCAATGGATAAATTAATTGATGTAGTGATTAAAGGTTTAAGATGAGTGGTGGAAAGAAAAAAAAATATTTATGGATACTTGTGATAAAAAACACACAACCAAAAAAAAGAAAAAAAAATAGAATAAACGTAATATTGTAATTATACAATGGATGAGATACAAAATGAAAGGTAAAAAAAAGGAAAAGAAAAAAAAAGAAAGAATAAGACATTGATGCTAGGAGGTAGTTGTAGAAAGAAAAAGTGATTTTGGGAAGTAGTTGATTTAGGAGTTTGAAACAATTAAAAAAAAAAAAAAAAAAAAAAAACACAAAAAAAAAACAAAAAACAAAAACAAACAAAAATGAAAAGGGATATTTTGTCTCATTGCACTTTCAATAGTGGATTAAAACTTTAAGCTTTTGAAGGCTCTCCTATAATCTGAGATAGCCCCCACCCCCACTACAAATATTTTAAAAACACTCCCTGGTTATAGATAGAGAGCTCCGGAAATGATGTTTTCGTTTTTCTTTTGCGCGGAGCCCTTAATAATAAATTTGAAGCTTGTGCGGTTTTAAAAGGGTTAAAAATATGCAAAAAAATGAAATGAAACAAAGTATGGATGAAATTTTATTCACTCATAGTAATAAATGTAATTTTGAGGATAGCAAAGACTTCATGGAACATACAAGAGATAATTGTGGAAATTCAAGACCTTGTAATAGAGTTTGAAGAAATCAGGTTTACACATACATTAAGAAAAAGAAACAAATGTGCATACAGGCTAGCCAATAAAAGGGTTTTCATTGAGGATCGTGAAGTTAAATTCTCTTTTCCTTGGTTACAGGAAGTAGTAAGTTTAGCTAAAGCTGACAAAAAAATGTTGATTTCCTAAATCAAATAATGATTAAGATTTACTTTAATTTTTTCCATTGGTAATATTCACTTTATTTTATAACATTAATGTGCTTTCATATATCCTATTTATTACAATTTTGTGGTTGCACTTGTGCTTCAAAAAAAAACTAGCAATCCATATCTAGTAAAGCAGGCTATGATAGTGCAATATTTTGTAAATATTACTCTACTAAGATGCAATGCATATATAATAAAGGTGAAGTTTTGGTATTATGAAGGAATATTTGTATTCACACATAAAATTGAAAAAAATATAGAAAATAAAAAACAAGAACTCATAAAATAATGTAGGTTTCTAACTATAACAACTCAAATGAGATAAGAATTAAATCTGTATGTAAACTCTCATGTTCTAAAGAAGAAACTTATAATTTGTAAGAATGAAAACCCTCATTAAACCCCTTATTCTCCAACAAAAAATAACTATAAATTTCAATAACCCAAGTAAAATATATATATAATATAAAATAATATTCAATTTTATATTTAAAAAAAACCTAAAACATTATATAAAATTTAATTTAAAAATACAATATTAATAAAATAAAGATAGTAATAACAAGAATGCATTTACTATAAGCTTAAAATATCATTGCCATATTTTTACTTTATTTTGTATAGTTTAGGATCAAATCTAAACTATACACCAAATCAAAAGATAGAACTCACCTTCGCCTAATATAACACCAAATCAAATTAAATATATTATATAATATAAAATTATTTTTTAAATAATTTACCTTTATAAAACTATTGTAATCACCAAATCATACCCAACGCTATTTGACCTCTTTTGTAATATATTCCTAAGCCTATCACTCAAAATCCTATTATTGAACCTACCATGGATGAATTTTCCAGCTATAATATAAACAGCTAATTTAGGATCAAATCTAAATCTATAAGAATAAGGGCAAAATTGTCAGCCATCCAGTTTTGTTCTAATATAACTAATCAAACTTATGAACAGCGCCAAATATTGTCCCTATAGAAGAGGCCATTGTAGAAACCAAAAATCTTACGAAACAGATTCCATAACATCACATAATTCTTAAATAATTATCTGGATAATTTAGATGCACGTTCAGAAGAGAAATAAGTTACATTATATTTTTTATTTTTAAAAAATATAATAACAATCAAGTATACAACTTATTAAAAACATAGTGAAAGCTATCCTTTCCGAAAATAAAACAGATAATAATAGTAAAAGTATAAAATATATTGAAAGCTATTCTTTTGAAAAATCCAAATTGAATTTCCTCAAAAATATTTTTATATTTATTTATTATAAGTGTTAAACCTAAATTTTATCAAAAATATTTTTATATTCATTTGTTATAAATATTAAACTCAAATCTCATCAAAAATATAAATAACATCCTTATTAATAAAACCCACATATATTACAAGTTATATTATACCTTTACCAGATCTCCTAGAAAGGAAAAATCCCCTAAAAATGCATGCAAGATAGATGAGCCATACTTTATCATTAACACAAAGATTCGACATTCAACAAACACAAAGAAGGATTTATCATGAAGTGATGCACGATTGAAGGCAAACCCAAAGCAAGATAGATGAGCCATACTTTATCATTAACACAAAGATCCGACATTCAACAAGCACAAAGAAGGATTTATCATGAAGTGATGCACGATTGAAGGCAGATGAAAAAGGTGTTTTTTTGTTATAAAGAAGAAGAGTTGGTCATATTATTTTTAGTAATTGATAAGTGTAGGTTTAAACTATAGGGCTGCTTCTATCAAACTTATTCAATGTTGTTATTGTTGACCTTGCAGGGTATAAACCACAGGGCTGCTTCCACCAAACCTATTCCCACTGGACCTATTGGATTGTTGACCATGCAGATTCAAACCACAAGGCTGCTTCCACCAAACCTATTCCACGTCGTTATTGTTGAATCCTCTTGAAACTTTCTAAATTCCAAGCATGTATATAACCATAATTCGAAGCCTAACCTCCAAATCAATTCGCATGTACATGGTAATGACAAACATAATATATCCAACCAAAAGAAGACTTTATAATGTATTCAACCTTGGAGTATCTCTATCCCATACACCATAGAATGAAATTCTAAATTTCTTTGGTTAGAAAAGAAATGGCATAGGAAGCTAAATAACAAAGTCACAGAAGCATTTTATGCAAACATCTCTACTCTTATACACAGATTGCACTGAAACTGAACGCTAAAAACTACCCAAGTATACAGGCCAAAGACATGCACAGTTCCTGTGACAGCAAGTCAAACAAAACAGAATTTGAGAAATAATTTGAAAAAATGCAATCCTTTTATTATATTTATTCAGAAGTTTAAGACTGATATGCTCTACAACATTTGTGCTATCAAATAAATATAACTTCATTGCTTCCATATAGCAGTTGATGACAATTCTTTCAACTTTGTTTTCTTTTATTGCTGACAACAATTCTTTGAACTCTGTTTTTTTTAATTGCTGACAACAATTCTTTCAACTCTGTTTTTTTAATTGCTGACAACAATTCTTTCAACTCAGTTTTTTTAATTGCTGACAACAATTCTTTCAACTCGTTGTTTCTACGACTGTTAAAATCATAACAATGTCCTAAAGAATGTCATCCCCTTTCTAACCCTTAAAGCATATACAATCACACAATTTCAGTGGTGTCCTAACAGCTTCTACAACTGTATCTTGAAGCTATAAAAATTATTTAATAGAAACACATACCCTAAAGAACAATATCAAATTATTCATATAATTGTAAGTCCTAATTAAAAATTATATTCAAATCAAATTTGTTTGTATGATTTAAAGATGACCTGTGGATAAAATAATAGAGTTGAATTATGTCAATGGTGGTGCAGTCACAATATATGTAAAACTACCATACACAGAAAAACAAACTGTTAAAACTCCTAATAGTGCGTCAAAAATACATTAATGAACAATATTATGTTTTTTTTAAGGAGAACCTTTACAAATTATATCAACAACCACTTTCAAAGGGTTTGAACACAAGACCACTTAAGAAACAACCATCATCTTAGCCACTAGGGCAACTGCCTGTGAGCACTATATTATGCTTTTTCGAGAATGTTAAATTATTTATTATAGTTTTTTTTTTAAATATTACTATATTAAAGATAAAGATAAAATTTTGATATTGTGGAAGTTGTGTAAATAATTGTTAAGAAATAAGATGTTGAATTTTAAAATATTTATATTTACAAAGAAAAGAAAAAAATTTAAAAATGAAAATCAAATAATTTAATTTTTTATTAAAAAATAAAACATATACTTAAATAATAATAGTATATTTAATTTTAATTTTTTTTTTTTTTTTTTTAAATGTGAGAAACCCTTAGGACCAACAACACACGGTTGAGCATGACCCAACCATGATATAGAATAATAATACCTACTTTTGATATATAGAAGCAATGGTTACAATCACGATTTTTAGTAACTACCAGCAGCTGGTAGGGTTCAAACTATCTAAGAAGGCTCCCAGGACTTCCATCGTCTCGGTACATGGTAACCCGGCGTGAGATGGGGACCGTCGGACGCACAGGGGTTGCACCGTCGTCATCAATCTGCGCACCACTCAGAGGAATCGGATCTGGGCTACTGTATGTGCATGGGCAAGCCCGTGGGATTGGAACCTAGGTCTCCTCTCGGTAAGCACCCCAACTTACCAATCCACCTACACCCACGGACAAAAAAAAAAAAACCTTCAAATTATCAAGCAATATCTAAAGAAGCAAGAGCAAACATAGAGAAAGGAACAAACGGTAAGTTGGTTGAACTTCTCTTTACCAAAAAACACAATGATATTGGTAATTCACAAGCGAGGCTAGTAGCCCTTAATGAGACATTATTACCATATCATTAAATATAATGAGTGCTAATACCCCCTCAAAGTAGATGTGTATCAGGGACCTTTGTTTACCTAATAAGCCTAATATCCTTTGTATCAAAGAAACTAAAATGATAAAAGAAATTTCCAAGACTATGAAAGTAGTATGAGCGAGATGTGAATGGGATTTTATAGATTCTAAAGGCGATATATGGGAGATTCTAACTTGTTGCAATACTATTAGAATCTCTTGTATAACCATTCATAAAACTAGGCGTTGGATAGCCTCTTTAGTCACATGCTTCTTTGCAAATATTCATTTCATCCTTATCAATATCTATAGACCTACAACTCAATCAAACATATTAGAAGTTTGGAGTGGGATTGAAGCCTTTATGAGAAGTACAAACCAGGAAACCCGATTCATGATCATAGGATATTTTAATACCATAACCAAGCTGGATGAAAAAATTAGGGGAATTAGGAAACAAACCCAAAGTATGAGAGATTCATCAGATTTTATTCAAAACAATAATCTATGGGAGGTTGAGTTTGAAGAAGACAACTATACATAGACCAGTAATAGGAGAGGCTAGAACATAATAGTAAAAAAATTAGACAGATGCATTCTCTTAGATCATTGGCTAGATGAAGGCACTTGTACTAAAATTAAAAGGATTGGTTTAGATCATTGGCCAAGAAAAGTTAAAATGGTGGTAAGTGAATCCAAAAATATTATAATTTAAAAAGGAATAGATGTGGGAAGACCATCCTCAATTTATTGATATGATAGCACAAACATAGAAATATTTAGGAAATACTGGATTGTATACACTTATAAAATCGATTAAATCAATGACATCTAGATTAAAAGAATGGAAAATAAATACTTTTGAAAATATTTTTTATAAGAAAGAAGAACTAAAAGATAAACTTTCAAAATTCCAAAAATGTGATCATAGTAGTCCAAGCTCATAGGAAAGGGAATTACTTGGTGAATATCATAATATTTTGAGTAAGGAAGATAAATTTTGGAAATTAAAATCAAGACAAACCTGGTTAAAATAAGGAGATAAAAACATAGTTTTTCATAGGATGTCAAATAATATAGATATCAACATCCAGACTTCGTAGAATTAAATTAGTAGAAGGGGTTTGGATTAAAGACCAAAATGAAATAAAAATGAGGAAAGACATTTTATTATAATATTCTAGGATCAAAAGAGTTTGAAGTTCTTAATGATAAACTTCTATAAGAAGTTTCTTTAGTTGTAACATATGAAGAGAATAAGAAATTGATGGAGCCTATTACTCTAAAATAAGTTCATCTAACTCTTTTATCTTTTACTAAGGATAAATCCTTAGGTCTATATGGGCTCTCTACAACGTTCTATCAACAAAATTAGGATATAGTGAAGGATTATTTATTAGTGGTAATGGAACAATCTAGGATAAAATAATATATACCTTATAAAATAAATGCAAAATATCTACCCTAATTCTAAAAAATAAGGATGCAAAATTGTTTGATTCATTTCAATCCATAAGCCTATGCATTATGGCATATAAGATTATTTTTAAAGTGATGACGAATCAGTTAAGACCATTGTTAGATAAATATATTGTAGAAGTGCAAGGATGATTTGTGAAAGGGAGATAGATTCTAGATGGGATCATAGTAGTTACTAAAGTTATGCATTCAACAACTTCAAGAAAAGATAAAGCAATGATATTAAACTTGATATGAGTAAGGCCTATGATAGGGTTAAAAGAGATTTTTTTTTGCAGTATTAGAAAAGTTTAGATTTGGTAATAAATGGGTTAGATGGATTAAAGTTTGTGTCTCTAGAGTTTTATATTTAGTAATGGTCAATGGATTAGTAATAAAATCATTTAAAGCCACGCTAGGCCTTAAACATGGAGATCCTCTATCACCATATGTATTCATTATTATAGTAGAGGTTTTGGGTAGGAACTTGAAAAAGGATTACAAATATGGAGTTATAAGTGGACTTAAGGCTAGTAAGAACATTGACAACATCACCCATCAACAGTTTGTAGATGATACAACCCTTTTTGGGAGTGCAAGGATAAACAAGGTCAAACCTTTGAATAACTTATTAAAGGAATATGAAAGAGAATCAAGGAAAAAATTGAAGAGGAAAAAATCCAAAATTTACTTCCTAAATACCCTAACTAAAATCAAAGTGATATGCATGTTACTTCAAATGAAGGAGGTAAATTTACCAGCAAATTATCTAGGGATGCCCTTATTTGAGGGGAGAATGAGGATAGAATTATGAAATTCAATTATAAGTAAAGTTTAGAATAAACTACCGGTATAGAAATATAGGTGGTTATCATTAGCAAGAAAAGTACAACTAATTAAATCAATCTTACATGTCATTCCAACATATTAATATCCTTTTATAATATGCCAAAATCAATACAAAAAAGTTTAATATTTATTATGCAGTCATGTTTGTGGTTAGGATTACATGATAAAAGGATATTTCCTTTGGTGAAATGGAGCAAGGTGTGTGATGACAAAAACTAGGTGAGGTCTTGGTGTAAGAGTTCTTATGGATGTACACTTAGCTCTTAGCGGAAAAGTGATTTATAGATTGTACAAAGATATTCAAAGACAATGGGTAAGAATTATTCTAAGTATGTTGAGCCCAATTATCCAAGCTTAAAATTTGTTGTATTCTCTCTACAAAATGGTTTTGCACTATGAAACAATTTTAAAAAATCAATTGGTCTAGTGATTAAAGGCTTAAGATGGGTGGTGGGAATTGGAGAAAACAAATTATTTGGATGGATACTTGGTGTGATTAAAAGGCACTCAATCTAGATCTAATTTTGAAACTATGGATGAGATTACTTCAATACAAGTATGGTGATAGGGTTTCAAACATTTTATACAAGGATAAAGAAGGAAGATACAAATGGAAAGAATATTTTTTTACAACTACACAAGACATTGATGCTAGGAGGCAATTGAGTAGAAATATAACAATAGTGATTATTTTGAGGAGATCCAAGGATAAGTTGATTTGGGAGTTGAATAGCTCAGAGAATACACAATGAGAAGCTGATATAATATAAAACACCATCAAAATAGGATAATATCAAGAGTATGGAGATATATTTGGGATAGCTTGGGCATTCCTAAAGTTTAAATTTTTTTTGCTAATAGGTCATAGAAGAATTTTATCCTGGGATAACCATATGAAAAGAGGTTTTCGTGGCCCCTCAAAATTTGTTTTTTGTAAAATGGAGGAGGCTAGTTTATACCATCTCTTGGGACACTACTCAATAGTTTGGAAACTATGGCAATGGATTCTTAATATGTTTGGTAAATGCATGGTGATGAATGGCAGAATTGAGGAATAGTTAAAGCAATGGTAGAGCACTTTTAAAAGTGGTGCTTTATAGACAATATGGAATATATCAAAAGTTACAATACTTTGGACTGTTTGGATAGAAAGAAATAGAATAATATTTAAATAAAATAAAATAAATTTAGAGGATATGAAAAGGAAAAAATTTGGCCATAGAGGAGTCTAAACCAACCTTATCAACTCACCTAATTCCTAATATAGAAGCATATAGTCTCGATAGATGAAGTCAAGTCATCAAATGAAATCATGATGTTGGGGATAGGAGAAACAAAAAGAAGGTAAATAATATAAAGTGGAAACCACCATATGTGGGGTTGGTCAAATTGAATTTTTATGGAGCATCTAAAGGAAATCCAAGACCAGTAGGAGGAGGAATAATAATTAGAAATAATAGAGGAGATATTTTTTCTCATTGCACTTTCAATAGTGGATTAAAACTTTAATATTTTGAAGGCTCTCCTATAATCTAATATGGCCCCCACCCCCACTAGAAATATTTAAAAATCATTCCCTAGTTATAGATAGAGATCTCTGAAATGATGTTTTCATTTTTCTTTTGTGTGGAGCCCTTAATAATGAAGTTAAAGCTTGGGAGATTTTGGAAGGGTTAAAAATATGCAAACAAATGAAATGGAACAAAGTACGGATGAAATGTTATTCACTCATAGTAATAAATACAATTTTGAGGAAAGCAAAGACTTCATGGAACATACGAGAGATAATTGTGGAAATTGAAGACCTTGCTATAGAGTTTGAAGAAATTAGGTTTACATATACATTAAGGGAAGTAAAAAAATGTGCATATAGGCTAGCCAATAGAGGGGTTTTCATTGAGGATTGTGAAGTTAAATTATCTTTTCCTTGGTTAGAGGAAGTAGTAAGTTTAGTTGAAGCTGACAAGAAAATTTGACTACTTGAATCAAATAATTATTAAGATTTGCTTTAATGTTTTCCATTGGTAATATTTTATTTATTTTATAACATTATTGTGCTTTCATATATACTATTTATTACAATTTTTGTGGTTGCACTTGTGCTTCAAGAAGGAAACTAACAATCTATATATGATAAAGCGGACCATGATAGGGCAATGTTTTGAAAATATTACTCTACTAAGATGCAATGCATAGATAGTAGAGGTGATATTTTGGTATAATGAAGGAATATTTGTATTCACACATATAATTGAAAAATTTCTTGTTGGCAGTTTTGCAACTTTGCCACATTACAATTTTGTTGAACAATTGATTGTAAAATTTTAATGAATTTGCTAATGAAGACACTAAAATTTTAATGCATATTTAATTGTATTTATTTTTACCTCTTTTTATAATATTGCATTACTGTAAATAATAAGCATTGAAGGAATTTTTTTTAATAAAAATTGTTAAGGAACAAAGGCATCGACAAGGGATTGATTTCGATAGAAGAATCGCTTTAGAGAGAAGCAACAACAAAGTTGGGTGCTTTCACTCTGAGCCCCATTTGCAAATAAAGTTTCACCTCAGAAATATGGAAATCGTGTTTGAATGTCAAAGCAAAAATAAAAAAAATGAAAAGGAGTAGTTTCACCCCAAGAGAGGGGTGAATATCTCTTTTGCCCCTTTTGGAGGTGAATTTTTTTTTGAATAAGCAGATGTGCCTGATGAAAGAAAGGAACAAAAGTCCTAAGTTGAAAATAAACGCTTTCACCCCAATCGAGGGGTGAAAACTCTTGTCGCCCCTCTTTGGAGTGAAAATCATTTAAAAGTGTTGATTATGTCAAAGTTAAAAGGTTGAAGGCACTTTTGCCCCAACAGAGGGGATAAACTCCTTGGTGCCCCTCTTTGGGGTGAAACATAATGCAAATGAAAATATGAAGTGGCGCTATGTAGGTTGAGCACTCACAAAATAATTTCAAATTTTAAAATACACTTTCATCCCAAGTGAGGGGTGAAACTCTTTGTAATCCCTCCTTGGTGCAAAACATATCTTAAGCAAGGTTTTAAAATATGGTGATCCCAACATAGGCAAGTTAAGGCAACACTGTCACCCTAAGTGAGGGGAGAAGCTCATTGTCATCCCTTTTTGGGGTGAAAGAATAGTTTAGAGGTTTAAAGGGTGAGAAAAGGGGTTGACATTGTGAAGGCCCACTTTAATGAGATTGCTGATTTTGTCTACAACTGGGTAGACATAAAAGATGGCACTTGGAGTCAAATTTAAAATATAATGAATCAAAGTCGCCCCTATGAAGAGGCGTCAGGTAATTTTACCTTTCCATGGGGTGAATGAGGTTTTGAAAGTTCAATTTTGGTAAAAAATCATTGCACAGTGCTTCACATCAAATTTAAAGGTGATGTCACCTCTTCGAAAGGGTGAAAATCTCTATCATCCTCTTCTAAGGCAAAATCACAAGGATGATTATAGAGAAAATAATTGAAGGGTGAAATTGCTCAAATGACAAACCCAACTACTTTATCACCTTATGCTACCTCAAAAAGGTTGTTTCACTATGTCCTTGGGTGAAATCAATTCTTTGACAGAGATATAGATTTCGAACGCATGATTTTATAAATTTTCTGGGAAAGAGGCGACGAAAGATAGAATTTAACTCTTAGAGTAATGCAGGTGGCGCTTCTAGAACATCTACTTTAAGGTTACGAGATTAGAGATAATTCTTGTTTATTTCCAATACACCAACTATCAACCTTGCCAATTTTCAAAGCAGATTTAATGCTCAGTGAACTTTCCTAGTGAAAGTGAAATTCCAAGGCGCGAGGTGAAGCGAATTCAATGACCAAATACCTAATTTTTAGATGATTTTGTTGCATATCGATGCACCAATGTCCAAGGTTGCTTCAAGCATTTACTCCTGTTGACTTCTTTGTGTGATTCCTCCATCAAAGTCAGATCATGGTTTCCTTGCAAAATATTTTAACCGAAGATGTCACTAATACCGAGGAGGAAAATACACATGTTAGTTTTTGATCTACCAACATTTTGTTGTATATGCATTGAATGATAGAGGCAAAATCCCTCCATAAATACTAATAATTTTTCATTGTAAATGAGGATGAACACTTTGAAGAAAAATACTCTAAGTTTTTTGCATCAATAGAAATGCCTCAGCTTCTAGTTCGTCGAGTAGTTTTGCATTTGATAATATTCTATGTGTAATTTTTGAAGGCTTTCATTTCCATTATTTGTTGTGAGTAAATTCTACTTCTGAAATTAGTCTTTGCTTATGAGGGGATGAACATTGAATTACACTCTAGGGGTTATTTTCCTGCATAGTTGTTAGAAGATTTTGTGCTTGTATTTCTATTGCATGCTGCTAATTGCTTGGTTAACTTTCGACTATTAGTCTATCCCCATCCTACATTACTGAATTATAGTCATGTTTCCCTTTCTTTCTATTATTTCCCATTTTTTTTCCTATTACTCTAAGCTTATACCTAGTGTAAGATTAGTAAGAGAGCCATCCCTCTCTGGAGATTTACCCAGAGGACATTTCTTTCCTCTGGACTTTCAATGTTGGTCGGTTCTAGGGCGCACAAGGCATAGATCTTGTAATTAGGTAGATTCATGACCAACAATTTTTGTCATGCCCGATGGGACATTCAAAAGGTTCCATTTTAAATATTATTAAATTTTGATGTTCACCTTGTACTGTATGATATATGGTGAATTAGTTCTACCCAGAAGCCTCCGAACATAAAGTGAGTGAAATTTTTCTTCATGATTACAATATCGAAGTCCAAAAATTCTAAAGAGCTCATTGAGTTTTACAAACTTGATATCCAAAATCTAGGAGAAAACCCTAGATTAGTTCCTACAGCTATCCCGTCAACTATAACATCATCTTAGTTAGTTGGTGTGTATTTCATTACTTCGAATCCTACTAGTACATCTATTAGTTTTCCACCTCCTTGACCACACTCACCAGTACACATGGCTCAAAATCCACCACCACAACAACCACCACCAAGGCAATTTCCAACATGGAATAGATTAAGAGCTTTGAATCTACAAGCTCAAAACCCAGTTCCTCAAGCAAAATTGAAAGCTTTGCCCACCTATGATGCTACGGGGAAAACTACTTATGAGTGTGTCTAGGATGTGGCTTCTTTGGTGATAATACATGGCATTGCAGATGAATATATTATGGTATGACTGCTTGTGTTGTCCTTTAGAGGAAAGTTGTTGTACTAGTACCTGTCCTTACCACCCGCTACTATCACCACGTGGGATCAGTTAGTAGAATTACTAATTAAGAATTTCCATAAGAAAGTTGATCCTTTTTTATTAATGCATTAATTCAAAAATATCCAAAGATATCCGTAGGATAAAATAATATATTTCAATGTCAGGTTTGCTCAAAGTTGGAAAAGAGTCCTTGATGGTCTACGAATGACTCATGAACAAGCCTCATTTTACTATATTCGAGCTTTTAACTCCGACATCGGTATGGTCATCCAACAAGCCAATGTCAAAACATTTCCCTATTTGTATACGCAAGCTCAAAAGGTCAAAACATATTTTATTACCATAGGTAAGTTGCCTCCAAAGATAAAAATGCCTATTCTTCCTGATATTCCATAGCATCTGTATTATAGTGCATTTTCACAACCCATGCCTTCTATGTACCATGTTCCTTCATGGAGCTCAAACCCACCTCAAATTGCATCAATTACAGTCCTGCAATTACCTTCTCCAACTATTCTATAATTACTTGCTCCTCGTTTTGTCCCAAAATTACCTTCTTCACTAGTACCCTTGCCTTTGCCAACACCTCCAGTACCCTCAAATCCTGATATCCACATGAAATTATTGTAGGAAATGTAGTCACTTAATTCAATGATGAGAATGATGTCAAATGAAATTACATCCATCAAGAAGAAGTAAGCTAAAGCTGAGTTCCAATAAAGAATATTTCAAACACTATCGATGAGTAGAGGTGCTGAGAGGAATATAACTATGTTGGATAATCAAAAAGCTGGTAAATTAGAGCAAACATATTGGTGCTCTACCTGCAATGACCCTCATGGTGAAGATACTTGCATGATTCATTTGAACTATGTGCAGACACTAGTGGAAAGCACTTCTGGTGGTCAAGTTAATATGATCTCAAAAATTAATCACAACTTCATGGTTCCATCTGTTGAGCAAGTTTCAATTCTCACAAGGTCTAGGAAGAAACCTATCACTGTATATCTGACTAAAATGGAACCATTGAAGGTGCCTGTTAAGCAAAATATGTAGAGTAAAAAGAGGTAACCTCAAGTGAAAGCGCTTGCACCAGCGCCTAAAGTAGATGAGCCTATTTTACTGAAATATCTTTTGCCTACACCAGCAAAGGGTAAAATGCAAGCAAAAGCATCAACTTCACAACCACCAACTGTGCAAGCATAAACATAAACAAAGGAATAAATGAAGGAGAGGCTCAAGTACTCTTCTTTGACCAAGCATCAAAGGGTAGAGGCTACCCAGCAATACCGAAGCAAATATGAAGTTGTTGATGAATCAAGGGAGCCCAATGTGTATTCATATAATGTCATGGAAGAACTAAAGAGGATTTCTACCAGGGTAAGTCTCTACAGTGTATTACAACTACCCGAACAAGTGGATCTATTACATGAATCATTGAAATTCATGCAGGATAAGAAGAAAAATTATATGCAAACAGTGTTGGCATAGATACTGCCCACTTCAGCCATAGGGAAGAATAGACCTCCCCCATTCTATTTATCTCTCAGGATGGAGGTTTTTATTGTACACAATTGCATGATTGACTCTGGTGTAGCAACGATTTTCATGCCAAAGGTAATATGTGAAGTTATGAGAATAGAGCAAACAAGAATTAGCCCAAGGGTCTTACAGCTGGATGGTACTCCTATCAAAATAGCAGGAGTGACCAAAGATATCCCAATTGTCCTGCATAGCATATCGTAGATTACTATCATACAAGAAGTCATTGTGGTAGACTTGGAACCATATTTCAGCATGTGTCTATCTAGAGAGTTCACAGCTAAGTTGGGAGGTTACCTATAATTGAAATATTTTTACCTGGATATTATGTTAAAAAAAAAAAAAAAAAAAAAAAAAAAAAAAAGAAAAAAAAAAAGAAGACATGGGAAGGAGAATATGTATTTATAATGAGAAGCCCTCTACATATCATATCGAGAAGATTGAAGATGAAGAAAAATTTGTAGACTCAGTGAACCTGGAAACTGAAGAGTTGGAAGAGACAGACCTGATGGAGGAAGCTTTGGATGAGCTTCGTTTAGAGGATGAGTTTTCCATGCTCAAATTTAATGCAATTATGGAAAATGAGATCAATTTTTATACCATCATGAAGCTTGAGGAGGGTGAGGTGAAGGTGTTTAATGGTCTAGGTTTTTTCCCTAACCAATTATAGAAAATTTACTTCGATGGTGCCAGATGCAAGAACGGTGTCGAAGTTGGAGTAGTATTCATCTCTCCTTTAGTAATCCATAAAATATATTCATACTGACTGAAATGGATCTATACAAATAATACCACCGAGTACGAAGCACTATGCTTGGGCCTAAATAAAGAGGAGAATCTCGAGAATAAAAGTTGCACAGTTTTGGTGATTTCAAGTTGATTTTCAACTAGGTGGCCAACAAGTGCATTTCAATGCAACACTACTTAAAGGTATATTGCAATAAGCTATGGGACCTTTTTAAATCATTTTTTGACTTAAATGTTCAAGCAATTTCATGATAAAGGAATAAGCATGCAGATATCCTGACATCCCTTGGTGCAAATTTATCCCCTGTTGAGAGTGTGGTGTGAAATTCCAATATTGTAAGGTTGATTTAAACCTTCAATCCCTGACAAGAACATATACTAGCAAGTTTTTGATAATGATGAACAAATCCTAAACTTTATGATTAAAGAAGTCGGTAGTGCGAATGGAAGAACATTAGACAAATATGAAGCTAAAGGCTTGATCCATATCAGAAATAATCATATCCCAAAAGGATTGATTACATTAGAAAGTTTATTTTATCAAAATGATAGAGTAGAAAAGCATCAAATCAATATGGAAAAAAAGGAATAAACTGAGCTAAATTTAGATCCAAACAAGGTAATCAAAGTCATAATAGATTGATCTCTATGAGATCTCAAGGAAATTAAAGAGCTATGTCATGAATTTATCGGCATTATTGCATGGATCTATCATGATCTAAAAGGATATGACACCATCGAGTTGCAAGAAGGAGTGAAGCCTTTTTTCCAAAAGAAAATACCTATTAATCTAAAGATTGAGGTGCTTATGAAAGAGGAGCTATTGAAAAATGTTGGAGATGAAAATAATTTACCCCATAAAGCACTCAACGTGGGTGGTGAATTTAGTTCTAGTTCAAAATAAGAACATATATATTCACTTGTGTATTTATTTCTATAATCTGAACTAAGAATATTTGAAATATCACTACCCTCTATCACAGATCTTTATTTCTTGATGGTTTCTTTGATTATAACCAAATATTGGTAAAGGATGAGGACTAACACAAAATAATATTTACTACAAAGTAGGGTACTTTCACCTATAAAGGAATACCTTTTGATCTTTCAAATGTTGGCACCACCTTTCAAAGAGCCATGGATGTCACCTTTGGTAAGTTTTTGAATCATATTATTGTTATATACCTTGATAATATGACTATTTTCTCACATCACAGGGAAGAGCATTACTTTTATCTTAGACAGGTGTTTGAAAAGTGTCGGGAGTTTGGTATTTCCATCAACCAAAAGAAATCCATTTTTACTATCAAGGAGAGAAAAATCTTAGGACATATGATCTCAAAGGAGGGACTAGCCATTGATCTTGCAAGAGTTGAAGCTCTCCTAAACTGCCACTGCCAGCTAACAAAAAAGAGCTACAACCATTTTTCGGCCAAATCAACTTTATCCATAAATTCATCATCGACTTCGATCGAGTGGTGAAACCGATGATAGAGCTCCTGAATAAAAACATAGATTTCAAATGGACAGAAAAGAGGAGGGAGGTTTTCCAAGAAATTAAAGAGAGGATAGTCCAAGCACTTGTATTGATCAATCTAGAATATTCTAAGAATTTTATCCTTTACATAGTGGGTGAGCTGGAGATTTATGTTGTTGTTCTTATACAAAATCAAGATGATGGAGAGGAACAACCTATCACTTTCCTAAGCTAAGTTATTTATTTTCACCAAGAAAAGTACAAATTTATTGAAATGCAGGTGTATATGATCATGAAGTCTTTGAATTTTTTTGATATTTCGTCTCTCAAAGCAAAATGATTGTCTATGTCATTCATAATAATGTTAGGAATTTTATTATTCAAGGAGATCTTGGTGATAAAAGAGTAGGCTAGGTTTGAAAAATTCAAGAGTATGATGTGGAGATTCAACTGACCAAATTGTTTCACTGTCAGGCACTATGTCAAAAATTGGCCAAGAGCACAACTTCTCAGTCATTAGTACCATTGCATGATGAAGTTATCAATGAGAGTAATCTTTCCAACCAAGCTATAGGTGATCGCAACTAGACAGAGGACCTTGTCGAGTTCTTCACGTCTAGAATATGTCCCCCTCACGTCAACTCCTCTCAAAGGTGAAGATTTATATTATAGGCGCTTATATACAACCTGTTACCAAGTGGGTTATTCCACAAAAATATAGATAAAGTACTCCTCCAATGTGTGAAAGAGTTAGATAAGCAAAAAATCCTGGAGGAGTTCCACTCTAGCTTGTCTGGTGGACATTACGCAGGAAGGCCTATGGTCTTGAAAATCATCTGGACTGGATATTTCTGGCCTATCCTTTTCACATATACACATAAGGTAAGTCAAATTTGTGATAATTGTTAGAGGTATGTTGGCAAGAGTAAAAAGGTATCCTTGCCTCTACGACTCATCCAATTAGAATCTTCATTTCAATAGTGGGCTTAGACTTCATTGGGGTTATCGCTCCTAACTATTCTATTGAGCATAAATACATTTTGACAATGACAAACTACTTTAATCGATGGGTGGGGGCTATCCCAAAGAAAAAATTAGACTAAGAAATAGTTATTTATTTTCTTAAGGGGATGATTACCCATTTTGGTGTTCCATATGCCATTGTAACTAATAACATGACTTCCTTCACTAGAGTGAATATTACCAAGTTTATGAGTATATATGGCATTTACCTATAAGTATATTCCAATTATTATCCATAGGGAAATGGCTTAGATGAGTCTACGAACAAGAATATGCTTTAGATATTAAAGAGAACACTTGGGAGAAATAAGAGAATTTTGCACCTACTGCTAGACCAAGCTCTGTGGGCCGATTGTATGTTGGTGAAGAAGTTGATTAAAACTTCTCCCTACTTCCTAGTGTATGACAAGGAAGTAGTTTTACCTATCCATATTTAACTTTCGATCCTCTAGACTTTGTAGTTGTTGCGTGATGAGAGTGCTGAAATTGATCCCATGAGCATGATACTAGCATAGCTTTTGTAGCTTGGAGAAGAAATGGAGAAAGTGTATAACGCTTTCATGGAGCATGCCAAAATAATGCAAAAGTGGTTCAAGAAAAATATGTCTAAAAGGATATTTAAAGTTGGTGACTTGGTGTTGAAGTGGAACTCAGATAAGGTGAAACCTGGCAAGCACCATGAATTTGAGGTAATATGGAAAGGCCCATTCCAGATCTCAGGGGAAAATTCTATTAATGTTTATTATCTTCGGGACATGGATTGCCGAGAACTTCCGATCCCAGTAAACGGTCTTCATCTAAAGACTTACCACCACTGAAACGTTTGAGGCTCAAGTATGTATATATGTACAATTTTATCCTTTGATTTTTCGAATATGTTATGCTTTGATAAAAAAAGAGGAGTCTTGTTTTGCCTCCCCCAAGCAAGTAGATTTGCTCCAAAATACTTCTTCGAGGGTAGAACTTGATTTTGCCTCGAGAAATATTTTTATGATTTGTATTTTTTTTGAAAAACCTTTAGTGACACAGTTGGAGGGATATATATATATATATATATATATATATACAAGAAGAAAAAAAAGAGTAAAAAATGCGCTTTTGCCCCAATTAAGGGGCGAAAGTCGTATTCACCCAATTTTTGGAGTGATAGAGCATAAATAAATATATATATATATATATATTGAAAGGCGTGCTTTTGCCCTGATTAGGGGATAAAAGTCATGAACACCTTGGGCAAATGTCATATTAAAAAGGAAAAAAAAATAAAAGATATAAATAAAAAAAGAAGTGAGAAACACGTTTTCCCCAAGATAAGGGCAAAATTCATGTTCGCCTCCTCCTAGGGCAAAAATAGAAAAAGAAACAAAGGACGAAACTAAAAAAAAAAGGAAGCACAACTCCAAAAAGAAAAGAGACAGGGAAAATATCATGTAAAGGAGATGCACCAGTAAAAGTAGTTTATTTCCAAGGAAAAGTAGAAATTGGTTTGTTTTTTAGAAAAGCAGAGAAAGCTTGATTTTCTAAATAAAGTGCTTTTCAAAGCTTGATAAGGGACGAAGAGCATTTTAAAAAGGCACTTCAACTATTATTTTCTCCAAGCTATAGGAAGAAAGACTTCGAGAGCGCAATTGGTTGGGAAAAGAGCAAAGTGTCGATTGATTTCACTCGAAGATATTTTTTATAAAGTGAAGCATGCATGTTGAAGATATTTTTCACCGAGGCATGCTTTCAAAAGTGCCTTGATGTCATTTTAAAATAAAAAACGCTCGAAATTTTTTAAAATTCGTCTGTTTCACATCAAAATGGATTTTTGAAAATTGAAAGTGGTGGAGGTGATTTATTTTCATCCCAAGGTGCGCCTTCCGTAGACACTTGGCAGTTTTCATTCCCAAGGTTGCTCTTTGATGATCATGAAGTGCATTTCAAGGTTGGATATGGCTGAAACACAAGATTTGAGGAAGATTTTGGGCAAAAGAAGTTCGAAGGCAGTTAAAAATTTATTAAAGATCGTGCTCGATGCCAAGATCAAAACGCATGTTTGCCCAATGCCTTCGAAAAGTAGCATGTGCATTTAATCTAATTGGTGAGGCATAGTTATAAATTTGGTGCTCCCGAAAGAAGATAAAAGGTTTTTTTCTATTTTTTCTAAAGTATTGTTGCAGAAGTTACAGGAAGCTTCAACATTATTCAAATAGGGAAAAATAACTGTTGAATCTACTAGCACTGAAGAGATGAAGAAAGTGAAGAAGACTAAGGGAGAAAAGAAATCCAATAAAGCTAAGCACTATAAAAATGATGACTTGGAATCATACTCCGATACACTGGCTCAAGTGGGAGACTACATTATTGCCAACAAGGGCATTGAAAAATTGCACCAAGATTTAGACTTTGTAGTTAGATAGGGGTTAACGTCGGAGAGTTCTCTCACAATAGCATACCATGCTCATCTCTTCTAATACATGTGCATTCAAATTCACTATTGCCCAGAAGTGGTGGAGGTCATTTTGAAATTTTATAATCCTAAAACCAGAATGGTGCAGAATGCAAAAGGAGATGTGTTATTCACCATCTCAGCTGAAGATGTCCAAGAGGTGTTCGCTTGTGTAATTACACCACCCTCAGATTTTATTTTCAATAAATTGCACATCATTGAACAAGAAGAAAGATATCAGTCGATCGTGATATTGCACTGGTTCATGGAGACACAGTTGATTAAAATGCCCCAACATGGTGAGCTACCAATGTTATCAAAATCATTGATGGATTTTAAGAGTCTAGACTTATTCTCTCTAGTTGCTTGGGTGGTTGGTCTTCCATAAAATTCAATGGTGCACAAGTGGCAAGCAGTGTTGGTGCAATGCATATCATAGGTCAAATTCTACTCTCCTACAACAATGAAAGAAAGAACGAATCCCATTTTCTTTGACTAGACGGATCATATTTCTAGAAGAATGCATTCCCAGCTAGAGAAAATGTAGAGTGAAGGAACAAAGGTATTCAGGCACACATCCTTTCTAATTTGGTATTTCTTCTTCCACCTGCACAAGAAGTTTTCTTTTAATGCAAGTAAACAGGTTGATAAGGAAAATAGAAAATTATCGGTATATATGTGGACTTCCAATTTATCAAGATAGGAGTCTTTCTATAATTTCAATCATATATTTGTGGGTCCTACCCTGGAGATGATTTTCTGCAAAAGTGAGGAGGTACCAAGGGTAATGATAGAAGAAATCATCTCAAAGCAAAGAGACGATATATTTTTATTGATGCAAGGTGTTTTATTATGCATTTTTAGCTTTACTGGTAAGCCAATTTTGCTCCCATATTTTTCTATAGAGCATTTTTTTGCTTTGGAGGTTATTCAAAAATATGATTATATTAATGATGTGTATGGGGTAGGGCATAGGAATAAAACCATGTGTGATATGCCTTTTCACTTTGGAGGCATCGAGGTGAGCTAGGTGGGCCAACACCAATTGATAACTGAGGCCTTTTACGATATCAAAAATTGTGGAGCTACCATAACAATTGAAGTATGATTCTTTGGGTCTCTTTGCTGAGCACATCAAGGTTAAAAGTTTTCACTATTGTTCAAGGTCGAATATTGAAAAGCGCTGAAACAATCCAAAAGGGGCATGACTTGGAGTGGCACATGGAAAACATGATGTCGCTTCCACCTTGGCACGATTTCTATGAAATGGAGTTTGAGTATAACCTTGTTGTACATAAGAATCATATTCCTCTACCAAGATTATTTAGCCAGTTGAAAGAGCAACTTTTGAGTTGGTCTAAAGAAAAAATTATGAAGTGGATCATGAGGGCTCATAAAAGGAATACCAGGTCACCATATGGTCTAGCAATAGATGGAATATTTTTGGACACCTATGACGAGTTTTATTCCAGTTACTAGTTGATTATGTTCACTTGAATTGTACCTAATTTTTTTCAAAATTCAATTAGTGAGGAAGACATAGCTAAAGAAGAGCATCCTGTAGTCCAGGAAGCGCCACTTGCACCTGAAGAAGAATAAAAACTTCCAGAAGAGCCATTGCGGTGTAAGGCAAAAAGTAAGATTGAAAAGCTACCGATTATAAATTTTTTAAAGAAGTAAAGAACTGAAGTAGTTTCGTCAAACCCTCCTCCTACGGTTTTGACTGAGCAGAAAAAATTATTAGAAGCCATCCCTTTGGTTTGGGCAAAGCCATTGGTTCAAAGTGTTGATGTTATCAATTTTGAGGAGGACATTGTAGCAAAACTAAAGGACTAGGTGGATAAAGATCCAGCATCACAACCACCTACATCCCTACTGGCTCAAAAGGTGTTAGAACTTGAAGGTACATTTTCTTATCTTTCTCCTCTCCCCGAGCAAATGGTGATTGTTGTTTCCCTTTATCTAGTTTTTTCTTCTATATCCCCTTAATTTGGTATGCCCTCCACTTCAGTTTTCCACTTCCCTTTCTTTCGGTTCTTTCACCTCCACTCCAAACCCATTTTCACTTCTCGTATCATCCACCCAAGTAACCTCCATTACAGTTGTATGTGTGCAAGATACCCCTCGAGTGAGTGTGACTATGATCAAACCCATTAACTCAATTTCCACCACCAGTTATATTCCCACCACTATTTCCATTGTGCTAGTTTCAACTTTCCTTGAGGCAAATCCCCAGCTAGATCATTTTCCTTTCACTCCATTTTTGGAGTTGTAGGTGGTACCTGAATCAGTGATAGCATTTGTACCAGTGTAGTCCATTGTGATAAAAATAATCCAAGCTCATTTAAGTTCATCATAGTGGCTGAAGAGTAAAAATAGAAGAGAATTCATGGCACCCGCGAAGCCTTTTAAGCAGGTTGCCTTTGATCCCAACACTATGGAGGCCCATACAATAAAAATTACTCCCCAAGTTCAAAATCCTTAGGGTGAGATGACTCCGAATGATTATAATTATGATATCATCACCAAGGACCTCACAAAGCTCAACACCACTGAGATAGTGGAAAAAATTCAAGTGGAGACAAGCTCCTTGTTCCTACATGAAGAACACTATAAGAATTGCTTATTTGAGGTTGAAGCTAAGATCGTTGATCTAGAGGAGTCTCTGGAAAAAAATTGAGTGCAGTTACAATCAACATAGTTAGAGGTAACTCAATGGCAGAAAAGATAAAAAGAGTTGGATAAGATTCTCCAAAAGCACAAGTAGGCCAAAGGATGAGCAGAACAATAGGTTGAGGCATTGGAAAGCCAACTCCAAAATTTGCAAGATCAGTTGACTGTGAAATCAATTCAGGCCATAGGCCTAATGAAATAAAAATTCAAGGAGATACACAACCAGTTGCTTGTTGATTGTAAGACCCATGCGGTCAAGGAAATGCAGGTCCTTATGTACCTTCAAGAAATACAAACCTTCATATCATATGGTCAACATATAATGGAGTGTGGCAAAGAATACCTGGAGCCTATCTTGGTAAAAGTAACACAGATGCAAACGCTAAGTAGAACATGCCTTAGATTTTCTCCTATGAGCCACTTGGTTTGATCTTGGTCAAGTGCCAAATTTGTGCTACACCAGTGTTTCTTTAGGCTAGACTAGGTGAAGGAGGCCCACAAGCTACTCAACATGTTTGAGCAGGAGAGAAGAATCTCAAAAACATATTTTAATGTAGTAGCTGATAATGGTTTTCCTAGCTTCATTGATGATCATGGGAATATTCTACCAAAGGAGAACTTGGAAGTAGTTTGGGTGATCTTTGTTGATGACGCCTTCAAATTTGATGATTGGGACAAGCCTCTCGCCAAATACCATGTGCTACTCCTAATGAGAAAGCTCGCATGCATCAATTCTAGTTTACTAGAGCTTAGTCAATGGGTGAATTATATTGACATGGGCCAAGTGGATATTTTTAGGTACTTGTTGGATTCACTTAATGGCCCAAAGATAACGCTAGAGAGGCTTGGTCCGATGTTGTTGTAGTAGGCCACAATCACATTTCTCTCTAAATAAGGAGCTGCAAAAAAGGAGGCTGAGGAGCAAGCAATAATTAGCCTACTACACCTGGTGGAGCTGACTCTTAAGCCTAATGGATGAAGATCTAGGGTTGATTGGATCCATGTGAGCTAGATACCCCATGAGCTGCCAAGAATGTTGGCATTTTTGCAACTTTACCACATTAATTTTTTTTTGAATGATTGATTATAAAATTTTAATGAATTTGTTGATGAAGATGCTACAGTTTTAATGCATATTTAATTGTATTTATTTTCACCTCTTTTTATAATATTGCATTACTATAAATAATAAGCAATGGAGGAATTTTGTTTAATAAAAATTGCTAAGGAACAAAAGCATCGGTAAGGAATTGGTTCCAAAATAATAAGCGCTTCAAAGAGAAGCAACAACAAAGTTTGGCGCTTTCACCCCGAGCCCCATTTGCAAAGAAATTTTCACCTCAGAAACATGGAAATCATGTTTGAATGTCAAAGAAAAACTGAAAAAAAGAAAGAGAGTAGTTTTGCCCTAAGAAAGGGGTAAATATCTCTTTCACCCCTCTTGGAGGTGAAATAAATTTTGAAAAAATAGATGCACCTGACGAAAGAAAGGAATGAAAGTCCTAAGTTAAAAATAAATGCTTTCACCCCAATTGATGGGTGAAAACTCTTCTCACCTCTATTTGGGGAAAAAATCATTTAAAAGCACTGATTATGTCAAAGTTAAAATTTTGAAGGCGCTTTTACCCCAAAAAAGGGGTAAAACTCCTTGGTGCCCCTCTTTGGGGTGAAACGTAATACAAAAAATAAAATAAAGTGGTGCTACGTAGGTTGAGAACTCACAAAATAGTTTCAAATTTTAAAAGACACTTTTGCCCCAAGTGAGGGGCGAAACTCTTTGTCACCCCTCATTGGGGCGAAACATATCTTAAGCAAGGTTTTAAAACATGGTGGGCCCAACATAGGTAAGTTAAGGCAACGCTTTCACCCTAAGTGAGAGGTGAAGCTCATTATCACCCCTTTTTGGGTGAAATAATATTTTAGAGGTTTAAAGGGTGAGAAAAAAGGGTTGACATCGTGAAGGGCCACTTTAATAAGATTTTTGATTTTGTCTATGATTGGGTAGACATAAAAGATGGCACTTGGAGTTAAATTTAAAATATAGTGAACCGAAGTCACCCCTAAGAAGAAGCACCAGGTAATTTTGCCTTTCTGAGGGGTAAATGGGGTTTTAAAAGTTCAATTTTAGGCGAAAATAATTGCACAACACTTCACATCAAATTTAAAGGTGATGTCGCCTTTTCAAAAGGGTGAAAGTCTCTATCGCCCTCTTCCAAGGAAAAATTAAAAGGATAATTATAAATAAAATAATTGAATGGAAAAATTGCTCAAATGGCAAGCCCAACTACATTGTCACTAGATGCTTCCTCGAAAAGACTATTTTGCCACACCCTTGGGCAAAATCAATTCTTTGATAGAGATATAGCTTCCAAAGATGCGATTTTGTATATTTTCCAAGAAAGATACGAGGAAAGATATAATTTAATTCTTGGAACAAAGCAGGTGGTACTTCTAGAACATTTGCTTCAGGGTTGCGAGATCAAATACAATTCTTGCTTATTTCTAATGCACCCACTATCAACTTTATCGGTTTTCAAAGCAAATTTAATGCTTGGTGAACTTTCCTAGTGAAAGTGAATTTCCAAGGTGTAAGGCGAAGCAAATTCAATGACCAAATACCTAATTTTTAGATGATTTTACTACGTGTCGATGCACCGATGTCCAATGTTGCTTCAAGCATTTACTCCTATTGACTTATTTGTGTGATTCTTCCATCAAAGACGAATCATGGTTTCCTTGCATAATGTTTTGACCAAAGATGTCATTGATGTTGAGGAGGAAAATATGCATGTTGGTTTTTGATCTACCAACATTTTGTTGTATATGCATTGAATGATAGAGGAAAAATCCCTCTATAAATACTAATCATTTTTTTATTTTAAAGGAGGATGGACACTCTGCAAAAAATACTCTAAGTTTTCTGCATCAATAGAAATGTCTCAACTTCTGGTTCTTCGAGTAGTTTTGCATTTGATAATCTTCTGTGTGTAATTTCTAAAGGCTTTCATTTCCATTATTTTCTGAGTAAATTTTGCTTCTAAATTTAGTCTTTTCTTGTGAGGCATGAACACTAAAATGCACTCTAGGGGGATATTTTCCTACATAGCTATTAGAAGTTTTTGCGCTTGTATTTTCTATTACATGCTGCTAATTTCTTGGTAAACTTTTAATTTTTAGTCTATCCCCATCCTACATTGCTAACTTATAGTCATGTTTCCCTTTCTTTCTATTATTTACCATTTAGGATTAGTAAGGGAGCCAACCCTCTCTGGAGATTGGCGCGGAGGACATTTATTTCCTCCGGCCTTTCAATGTTGGTCGGGTCTAGGGTGCACAAGGCATAGATCTTATAACTAGGCAGATTCATGACCAATAGTTCTAGAAAATGAAAATAAAAAATTTAGACATTTTTATGTAAAATAATGTAGGTTTCTAGCTATAAAATCCAATGTTGGTCAGTGTAACCATGTTTCCTTGATGCATGATTTTGGAGGCAACAAGTTGTGACGGATGGAGCAGCAAGGAGGAGGAGCGAGAGGTCTAGGGGCATCAAACCCTAGGTGTGGGACTTCAGAGGGCAGATCAGCAGACGCAGCAGGTGGGGGCTGCGGCGAGATAGCAGGCCCCCGGGCGGAGGATGTGGACAAGGAAGTTCTATTGGAACCGGTCCAAGGGCGTTGGGCGGATGCGGTTGAAGATTTCTCTGAGGGGGACCAGGACTCTATGCGTCAGGATCAAAGGAAGACCCAAGAAGGAGACAAAGAGAAACATGGCAACTGGAGACCTTCATATCTTAATGCTCTTCGTGGTAAGCAAAAATTATCCGACTCTTGTTTTAATCTAAAATCTGTCAATGGTAGGTTGCACGTCCCGGATTCCTTAGCTCGGCATGTGGCTATGGAGGGCGAGAACATCTTTGGTGGCTAAATTTATGGGGGTGAGGCCGGACATGGAAGTCATAAGGAGATGGGCCATCCAAAAATGGCAGCCAAGGGCCGGTATGATGATTAAGGCTTTACCCAAGAGTTTTCTTTTGGTGACATTTCAATGTGAACAGGACATGGAAAGGACTCTCCAAGGAGGTCCTTGGTTTTTTGGGAAAAGGGGCTTGTATCTGAAGCGTTGGTCCCTCGATTTCAACCCCCAGACTCGAGTGTTTGATTTGGCTCCTATTTGGGTTAAGATGCCGGGATTACCTCTGCTTTCGGAACGAACAAATATTGGCTGGGATAGCTACGGAGATTGGAGAACTAATAGCTATTGATCCTGCAACCTTGAGCAAAACAAGACTCTTGTCTGCTTGCATGTGTGTGTTGGTGGACCTGAGTAAAGAGCTCCCTAAATCCATTATTTTGTCGTCTATGTTTGGCCTTCATACTCGGGTATTTGAATATGAAAATATGTCTTTTAAGTGTAGTGTTTGTGGGAAGGTAGGGCACCGGGGTATCCACTCGCATTTCCAAGAACCAGCCCCACTCCAAAATACCGATCCTCAAACCCGGAATAATATCCCTCCCCCGCGAGATCTCCATTCCTACCCAACCCGGGCCTCAAGGACGTGGAGCTCGAAATCCGAATATCAGAGACCCTGTTCGCCCTATTGTAAGCAAGAGGCAACGTTTTAACCCTCCTCCCAAAAATTCCTATGCCCCAAAACCCTCTCACAGGGGAGCTGGTCCCTTTGATGGGAACCCTCAAGCTCAACCTGCTCCTAAGATGATACAGCAAGCCTCAGAGCCAAATCACAAAGGAAAGAACCCCATAGATCAACGCCATGGGGCAAGTAAGTTTGATTGGGTGATACGGGAGGCCTATGGGGGCTCGGTGGAAGTGGTCCCATGTCCTGTAGAGGAATTTATGGGAAGAAATTCCAAGGAGATCAACATCCCAGTGGAGAACAGTTTTGATGCATTAAATCATTTGAAGGGAGATCAGATGGACAGCCAAGAAGTGGAATCTGAGGTAGAGGAGACTCAAGAGAAGGATTTAGAGGAGAAAAATCGGAGGAAGGAGTAGGAAACTAATAATACGAGGCAAGGATACTTAGGAGGAAGAGGTGAACCACCAAGATCAGTGTAACCCCAAAGCAGGGAAAAAAGAATCTACTAATCAAGAAGCTAAGAGCACGGAATCATCTCCACTGTCAAAAAGACCAGTTAACCTGGAAAGCCAGATTGTTACCCCAAATACCAAGACTGACCTACCCAAGATGGTTACTAGAAGCCAAGTGAATCCCAAGGAACTTCAACCTAGAGCGGATGTATGGGGATATGGTTCGGTAGGAAGAGGGAAACCTAGCAATGCTGCCTTAAGGCAAGAAAGAAGCAGAGCGAGGAGTGGCTGATGGCACTCAATAAGTATTTCTCTTTGGGGCGAAGGCTCGAGGATCCAAAGCCCATAAATGAAGATTCTTTCATGGAATATTCGTGGGAGTAATCCTGCAAAAATAAGAGCTTTGTATGCTCTTAGACAAGAACACAAACCGGATATGATTTTACTGCAAGAAACTAAAATGGAGGAGAGTAGAGTTATTCCTTTTAAGAATAGGACTTGGCGAGAAGCTGAAGTAGTAGGCCAAGAGGCCACTGGAACAGCAGGAGGGTTCCTGGTTATGTGGAACAAAAATGTGATTGATAGTAGAGTGATTCGAATGTCTAGTTGGTTTATTTGTCTCTTATGTGTGGATAAAACCACGCGGGAAGAGTGGATCTTAACGAATGTATATGCTCCGGTTAGACAGGGACTGAGAAGGGTTCTTTGGAGTCAGCTAGCTGAATTGAGGGAGACGGTCCCCAACTACCCTTGGATTGTGGCGGGGGATTTCAATTGCTACCTTAATCCTGTAGATAAATTGGGGGGCTCTCAAAGAATAGGCTGCGATATCTACGAGTTTAGAGATTTTGTTGAGCAACATGAGTGATGGATGTGGACCTGCGTAGATTCTCCTATACATGGTCTAACAAAAGATTGAAGGAAAACCAAATTCGGATCAGATTAGATAGGTTTCTTCTTTCTCAAGAATGCCCGGAGAGGTTTGGGGACTCTTCATTAATGGCACTACCAAGAATTGGGTCTGATCACAACCCAATTCAGTGGGAAACAGGGGAGGACTCTAAGAAAAAATACATCGGACCCTTTCGATTCGAACTAATGTGGTTCCAACATCAGGATCTCAAGGATCCGGTTGCCCAATGGTGGGACAAAAATTATAATGGTTCGAAACTGGCCCAAGTGGCATGTAAACTAAGGAATGTGAAGGCTAACATTAGAGAGTGGAACAAAACTTCCTTTGGCAATATTTTTGTTAAAAAGGCAGAACTAAAAGACAAGATCAATGAACTACATGAGAAGTTGAAGTCAGAGCAGCTTACAGAGGATCTGAGAAACCAGGAGAGGGAGCTGTTAGCCGAATACCACATGATGCTAGGATTTGAAGAAACCTTTTGGAGGCAGAAATCTAGACTGCGTTGGTTAAAGGAGGGTGACAGAAATACAAAGTTCTTCCATGTCTCTACTCTTCTCCACAGGAGTACTAACAAAATTAAGGAGATCAAGATGGCCGATGGGTCTAACACCAAAGATATGGAAGACATAAGGAGGGAAGCGGTTGAGTACTTTAAATCGTTGCTAGAAGATGTAAATCCGACTATTGAAGAAGAGGACTCTCTGTTGGCAGCCATTCCACCCCTCGTAACTGATAATCTTAATGGATTCTTACTTAGTCCTTTCACAAAGGAGGAAATCAAGAAGGTCGTTTTTGACATGGATGGTAACGACTCCCCAGGACCGGATGGCTTCCCTGCGGCTTTCTTCCGAAGTTTTGGGATATCCTAGGCAATGATGTAGTGGAAGCTATAATTGAGGCTCAAAAGGACATGGAAATCCCGAGAAGGAGTTAATGCTACTTTTTTAGTCCTCATCCCTAAACTAGTGGGAGCAATGGAATTTTCCAGTTTTGCCCTATCGGTTTATGTAACACTACGATGAAGATTCTCACAAAAACAATCGCCAATAGGTCGAAGGTTATCCTTCCTTTCATCATTGATATGAACCAAGGTGGCTTTGTGAAAGGGCGACAAATATTGGATGGTATCATCACAATTCATGAGGTTATTCATTCAATGGTGACTAGTAAGGAAGCAGGTATGTTACTAAAGCTTGATATGAATAAAGCCTACGACCGGGTCTCATGGCGGTTCCTCACCAAGATTTTGGGTAAGTTTGGTTTCTGTCCCCAGTGGATTAAGTTGATTTTTAGTTGTATCTCTACTACAAGATTTTCTGTCATGGTGAATGGGTCACCCTCCGGTTACTTTAAGAGTGAAATGGGGTTGCGACAAGGAGATCCTTTGTCTCCATACTTGTTTATTATTTTAGCGGAAGCATTGGGTAGGAACATTTCAGCAGCGGTGGCAGATGGTCAATTGGAAGGTTTTAAACCAGCCTCAACGACAGGGGCCGGTGTCTCACCAACGGTTTGTGGATGATACAATCATTGTGTCCAAAGCCTCGGTGCCTCAAGCTAGGAAGTTGAAGAGAATTCTAACCAAGTATGAGACGAGACGGGACGGTACATAAACTATAAGAAGAGTAGCATCTATTTCTTTAACACGCCCGGTGGGAGGGAGGAAAGAATAGCTAACCTCTTCGGTTGTGGAAAGGAGCTTCTACCGGCAACTTATCTAGGCATGCCTATGTTCGAAGGAAGAATGAAGGCTACTTTGTGGAACTCGGTCATTGACAGGATCTCCAAAAAGTTAGCAGGGTGGAAGGGCAGCCTTCTCAGCTCCGCAGGAAAAGCCTTATTAGTTCAAACTACTTTACAGAGCATTCCAATTTACTGCATGTCTCTATTTAGAATGCCTGCAAAGGTCCGAGCTACATTGGAGCTAATTCAACGCAACTTCTTGTGGTCGGGTTCAGAGGAGAGAAAGAGAATTTTGTTGGTAGCATGGAATCAGGTGTGTGCAAGCAAGGATCGGGGGGGCCTGGGGTTAAAGAGAATGAAAGAATTGAATCAAGCTCCGATTTGCAAACGGGTATGGAGATTTATCAATAATGATCAATTGGGATGGGTAAAACTTCTTAAGGAAAAATATATCGAAATAATCGGGACTTCCTGAAAGTCGATAATCTCCCTAGAGGATCCTATTTTTGGAATTGTTTGCTCGAATGTCGGGAGGTAGTCGGGAAAGGCATCGGATGGAGAATTGGTAATGGAAGACAAGTGGACTTTTGGAAAGACCCGTGGTTGGAAGAGGCCCCTCTGAAAGATAACTTAGACCTTCGGGTCCTCCAACATAAACTTTCGAAGGAAATGGGAGGAAAAGTAGGGGATTTTATTGCTGTAGCACAGGAAACTTCTTCTTGGAAGAAAATCACGGTTCATAATCTGTCAGAGCAAGAGAAGGTGGCCCTAACCAAACTCAATGATGCTTTAAGGGTGTTCCCGATCATTCCTGGGGAGGGAAGAGACAAGGCGATTTGGGGCAAAACTACAAGTGGGATCTATTCGAGTAAAAGCGCCTATAAGTTAATCCACTCGGGATTCAATGGTTGGACTCCGACTTCGTTATTTGGTTAAATAATTTAACCCCAAAAATAGCTTTCTTCTTTTGGTTGGCAGTTCAAAATAAGATCCCGACAACGGATAATCTGCAAAGGAGAGGTTTCCAATTCATCAATCGATGTATCTTGTGTGAGAAAGCAATAGAATCCGTAAGTCATATATTTCTAACTTGTGATTTTTCTTGTACGATCTTCCAAATGATCTTGTCCAAATTTCATATAGATTGGATCCGTCCAAATAGCATGTCCGACTTACGCATACGGTGGGCTTCCCCCTTCGGGCAAAGCTTTTGACTTGGCTCGGAAGCTCGGCTTACCCCATTTTTTATGGGGGATATGGAATGAGAGAAATAAGAGAGTATTTAAAGGACGTAAGAAAGATCCCGGGTTATGTGGTAATAAAATAATCGGAGCTTTGAAAGAAAACTGGAAAACTTTCTTCTTCAAAAATGAGACCATGTCTCTAAGGGAAAGGAGGATTTTGCGGAACTGGGGAGAGGAACTTCCAGACCTAGAAATTACAACCAACCCACGGGATGGTGTCAAGTGGATACCCCCCACACAAAAGTGGGTTAAGTTTAATTTTGACGGGGCAGCTAAAGGAAATCCGGGGCTGCGGGAGCGAGGAGGAGTTTTGAGAAATGAGGAAGGAAAAGTGGTCCTTGCCTTTGCGAAACCTTTGGGAACTCAAACAAATCATTTTGTAGAAGCCCGAGCCTGCATGCAGGCAATGAGAATTTCCAGACTTGAGGGTTATAAGGAAGTTATCTTTGAAGGGGATTCACTTAATATAATCAAGGCAATTAAGGAGGATAAAGACCCCAATTGGACCATATTGGAGCTTATCCTAGAAGCAAAGATTCATAAATCTCATTTGGTTAATGCCCGAATCCAACACACCTTTAGAGAAGGGAACCAAGCGGCGGATCTAATGGCAAATATTGCAGTTTTGTTGGGGAGATGCAAATTTGGAAGGATAACTTCCCTCAAGAACTATTGGTGTTGGTTGCTAGAGAAGAGCTAAGATCAAACTGTTAGAGCATCGAGGAGATCGGAGGGGCTGATGATGAGTAATCCGACGGATGGAATTAGGTAGAAAAGGCATCCCATTTGTTGGGGCATGGGAGGTGACAAGTGTACAGTACAACAACCTAGTGTTAGTAAGTGCTAGGTGTTGTTTGGTTTTTGTTTTATCCTGAATAGTCAAGCGACAAGTATAGGACTATGGACTCTAAGTATGGCTTAATGTGAGTCTTAGAAAGATCCATTTTGTATTTTGATTATACGGGCTTGATGGTAGAACCAGCCCATTTTGACTTTGTAAAAGGTTTGTGGACCTTATAACCACCTCTACCTTATACCAAAAAAAATGTAGGTTTCTAGCTATAACATCTGAATTGAGATGAAAATTGAATCTGTATATAAACTCGCATGTTCTAAAAAAAGAGTTGTGATTTTTAACAATGGGAACCCTGAGTACAAACCCTTGTTATCCAACAAAAAAAATGATAGCTATAAATTTTAAAAATCCTCCCTTATATTAAAGGTAAGTAAAATGTATATAAAATATAAAATAATATTTAATTTTATATTTTTAAAAAACTTAAGACATTATATAAAATTTAATTTAAAAATTAATAAGATAAAGATAATAATAAGTATTGGCAATTTGAGTTATTTTATGTTGTCATTTATGTCACATCGATCATTGATGTCACATGGATCACATTGAGTTTTGGTGGCCAAATGATATTTTGGAAAACATGGATAAATACATGGTTTTTGTGAAAACCAAGGCAGGCAAAATAAAACATTTTATTTAAAACCCTATATTGTAGATTTGAATTGGGTTTTTCTTAAAACCCAAGTTGGCCTTTCGTTTCATCAAAAAAGGTGCCCCGGTGATGGAGATATTTAATTTTTAATATTTAGTTTAAATTTTAATTATTTAAAATTTAAATTTTAATTTAAAATTAAATATGCAAGATTTTCATCGACGTCATCGAAAATAATAAGGAGGCTATATAAAGGGGATACCTAAGGTTCATAAACTGATACTTGCTCGTGTTTAATAATCGTTGGCTAAGAATCCGAATTGAGCTCGTGCAAAAATATTTTAGAAAGCAGAAGCAGTGAATAAACGAAGGTTGGTCGAAGTCCAAAGTCATCATGGGCAGAGTGGCGCATTGGAAATTGGATTTTGGCTAAGGTGGGTGGTAGCACAAACGTCAAGGTTTTGAATCCCCTTGACTGCGTTCGGAAGGCGTTGGAAGAAAAGCACTTGAAGCGCTTTTGATGTATAGAAAGGGAGGAAAGGTTTTAAGGCTTGCGGTGTGGGCAAGTCGAGGGTTCGAATCCCCTTGAGGAAGTAAATACGTTTTTTCTCTAATTAATTCTATTAATCCCTAAGTTGGAGATATAAGGTGGTTAGGAATAATTAAATTTTTTAATTAAACTTTATTTTTATAAGGGTTGTGATTATTATTTCAAAGGTGGATGAGTTGTTGATTTAATTTGATGTTCATGAAATTGAGAATTAAGATTTAGGAGAAATAAGGAGTTGTTATAAAATAATTTTTGAGAGGTTTATTGATTATTATTTTTTATAAGGGTTTTTATTAAAAGGACTTTGGTGGATGTGTTTATTAAGTTGGAGTAAAAAGGTGTAAATTGAGTTATGATTTATCTTGTGATTATTATTTGAAGTCCACTAACCCTTATTGAGATTGGAAAGGAAAGTTGTGTTTAGTGTGGCAGATTTTGTGGACAACTTCTTGGCATAAAAAAAGGTATGGGCACATTCTCCTATTGATTTTTTATGGTGGTTGATTTCTAAAATATCATTGGAGTGAAAATGATTGATTGTGGTTTCCTTTCCAAAAGTGGTTGGTTGAATGCTTCAAGGTTTTCTGGTTTGAGAGTTGTGTTTAAACCTTGTTTTATAAGCATAGTTGTTGAAGCCCATTGGTTATGTAAATAACTTGAAAATAACATGAGTATCATTGTAATGTGATATTTGTGGTTGAGCATTGTTGGAAATATTTGAGTTGGTTGATACATGCTTGGACTAGGGTTTTGTGAGAAAGAGTTATCCCTTGTGGTGATTGGTTGAGTTGAGTTGATTGAGTCTAGTCAAGTGATTGTGTGAGGTGATTGTTCAAGTCCCATGAAACAAACTATTCTATAATTCTTATTTGAGTTGAGATTGATCTTAGAACATATTGAATCTCTAATGATTCTCTTTATTCTTCTATGATTTGACTTGAGTTGAGTTGAGTTGTGATCATTGTGGATCATTATTTTCATCCATTGTAGAGTGCATTGCCATTAATTGTTGAGTTCAAATTTGAGCCTTGCCTTCATATATTTGTGGATGAGATTTGAGTACTACTTGAGCATGATTGATTGAGCCTTTGAGAAGGCCCTTGGGATAGATTTATGGACAGATTTGTGGAAGTTTGTGTATGATTTATTGAGCCTTTGAGAAGGCCCTTGGGATATATTTTTGGACAGATTTGTGGTAATTTGTGTATGATTTATTGAGCCTTTGAGAATGCCCTTGAGATAGATTTTTGGATAGATTTGTGGTAGTTTGTGTATGATTGATTGAGCCTTTGAGAAGGCTTTGTGGACAGTTTTTGGGATAGATTTGTGGACAGTTTTTGGGATAGATTTGTGGACAGATTAGGGATAGATTTTGATGAAGTTCTGAGTGAGCCTATTGAGTAGAATTGAGCAAGTTCTTGGTGAGATTTCTAGAGAATTTTTGAACAAGTTCTTAGTGGGCTTGTTGCAGTAAATTTGAGCAAGTTCTTGGTGAGCTTACTAGAGCAAATTTGGACAAGTTCTTAGTGAGCTTGTTGGAGTAGATTTGAGCAAGTTATTGGTGAGCTTGCTAGAGCATATTTGGACAAGTTCTTAGTGAGATTTTTGGATCAGATTTGAGCAAGTTCTGTGTGATCTTGTTGAACATATTTGGACAAGTTTTGTGTGAGCTTATTATTGCCTAGCTTTGAGCAGATCAAATAAATCATTGTATTGGATAAGGATCCTTATTTCTATGTGAAATATTATAAGGATATTATCTTTTGGAGTACCCCACATTGGGGGAACCACATTAAATCTTGTGTCTCAATTATGTGTGGTGACTTGTGCTCTTTCTTACTATTGCTATCTGAGTTATTAATGCACATTGCTATATTTGGTTATTGCAATTAAGGACATTAATTGATATTGGTTTGGAAAGAAAGTAAAAAGTGGTCTTATCTTGTTCACCCCTCTTAGTATAAGCTTGCGTTCTTCAATTGGTATCATAGCGGGTTCCTTCAGAAAAGCTAACAACTTGAGGGTAAAATCTACAAGAACACAGATGGCTTCACAGAATGGATCATCTACAAATAAGGCTCCATTGTTTGATGGTAACAATTATTCTTTCTAGAGCATGAGGATGAATAACTACTTGATATCACAAGGATATGAGGTATGGTAAATGGTTGAAAAATAGTATAGGGTTGAAGGTGATCCCGAGGTAGATAATACTATCAAGAAATTGGTTGAGATCAATGCAAGAGCAATGAATTGTATTTTGAGTGGGCTACGAGAGATATATTTTGCAAAGGTTATGGTATGTAATTCATCTAATGATATGTGGACCAATTTGTGAAATACTTATGAAGGAGATTCCAAGGTAAATTTGGCAAAACTACAAACTCATAGAAAAATATTTGAGGAATTGAAAATGGAATATTATGAAGATGTTGCAAGGTTTTTACTTTGAGTTGATGAGATTACTAACACCATGAGAAGTCTAGGATTTGATATGAAAGAATAAGAAGTTACTCAAAAGAATTTGAGATCACTTCCCATGAAATATGATGCTAAGGTTTCAACAATAGAAGAAACAATGGATATCAACAAGCTAACAATGGAAGAATTGCAAGGAACTCTCACAACTTATGAGATGAGGGTAAGTAAGCATCAGGTTCCAATAAAAGATATTGCATTCAAGGCTTCAAAAAAAGAGAAAGGAAAAGTTCCAGAAATAGATAGATTTGTAGACAATGACGAGGAAGCTAACTTCATCAAAAGGAATAAGGACTCAAGGAATTTTAGGGATATAAAGAAAGTCAGATGCTACAAGTGTGGTGATCTTGGTCACTATGCATACAAGTGTCCACATGAAGAAAATAGTGATGATGAAAAATAGGGTCACAGAATAAAAGAATATGGAAAGAATAAGCATGACAAAGATGATAGATACAAGCAAAATAGGTATGGGAAGAAGAAAAATTTTCGTAAGGCAAAGAAATCCTACTACATTGTAGAAGCAAGTAATAGATCAGATCATAGTGATAGAGACAAATCATATGATGAAAAGGAAGAACATTTATTCCTAGAAATAGAAGGTAAAAGAGAATAGTGCTTTGTGTGTGGTCAAAGAGATCACAGATCAAGATATTGCAATGGTTTCATTGATAGTGAAGATGAGATGACACATCAAGGAAATAAGCATGGTCAAAGAAATCTTGAGAGTTTGTTTTCTATAGAATATTTTAATAGTATCAATGAAAATGAATATAAAGAAGTCTCACTTTTGGTAATAGAAAAAGAAGAGGATGAGCCAAGAAAACAAAAATCAGAAGTCAAAAGGCTAAAAGAAGAATACAAGAATCTTGAAAATAAGATTTGAACGGATGTCAAAATCAGAGAAAAACTACTACAGACAATTAGTAATCTCAAAGAAGAGCTTCAAAATGTAAAAAGAATAGAATAAAGGATGAAAGAATAACTAAGGGTAATAACGGCAAGACATGACACATTATATGAAAAGGTTCAAAAAGGAGTGGAAACTTATTTTAAAGTTGTATCCTATTTCCAAGAAAAGTCACACTCAAAAGGAAAGGAAGTTCTAAAATATGAAATCAAGGAAGCACCTAAGTTTTATGAAGAAAGTTCCAAAGTTCATATGGCTCCAAATATTCAGTTTGGTTCTTTTTTTGAGATAGGTGAATCAAGTTTAAAAGGAAAATAAATACTTGAAGAGAAAAACAAGGAAGAAACTAAGGAAGAGGATTTAGATACTACAAAGAAAATTCAAGAATGCAATGCACAAGTTGAAGATGATCATAGGAATAATGGTCAAGAAAGGTATGAGGAACCAAGGCATGAACAAAGGGCTTTTCAAGGACATTGTTTTTCTTGTAATGGATTTGGACACAGGGCTATACACTACAGGGTCTATGGATCAAAGAAGTTTGATTTTGCTAGAAGGAACATCAAAGGAAGAAGGTATGGTTTTCAAGGAAATTGCTTCTCATGTAATAGGATTGGTCATAGAGCTTCTCAGTGCAAAGGAAATGATCAAAATGGATTTGGTTTTAGAGCTACACAATTCAAAATTCATGGTCATAATGGTCATGAAAACAAAACTTCACAATATAGGGTTTAGGAAAGGAATGGATATGGAAATTATTTCAAGAAATATTTCAGAATATGGGCACCATCCAAAGGCTACAATATCAAGTGTTTTAATTGCAATAACTTTGGGCATATTGCAAAATGGTGTAGGATTCAATTCCAAATAGGTTCAAGGCAAGAAGGTAAAAATGGTTCAAGACAAGAAGATCGGGCAACTCATCAAGAGAAGCATATCAAAAAACATGGAAGGAAGTTTATAGAGGAAAGAAACAATGTAATATGGGAGTAAAAGTACTCCCACCCCAAAATTAATCACCTCAAGAGAGAAGGTGGTGAGGGGGCTATGCTTAAGGGTTATATATTTTAGCCCCATAGGTATCCCTTTTGACATTGATGTCAAAGGGGAGAGATTTGAGTAAGGGAGAGAGCATTGAGTTAGGGAGAGCAGCCTCCAAAGAGAGCATTGAGTTAGGGGGAGAAGCCTCCATAGAGAGTATTGAGTTAGGGGGAGTAGCTTTGATTCTCAGAGATGGTTTGGTTTTTGGAGTGATTGTGGTTTTTGCATTAGAGGTGTTGCCATAAATGACAAAGGGGGATATTGTTGGCAATTTGAGTTATTTTATGTTGTCATTGATGTCACATGGATCATTGATGTCACATGGATCACATTGAGTTTTGGTGGCCAAATGATATTTTGGAAAGCATGGATAAATACAGGGTTTTTGTGAAAACCAAGGCAAGCAAAATAAAAGGTTTTATTTAAAACCATAGATGATGGATTTGAACTGTGTTTTTCTTAAAACCCAAGTTGGCCTTTCGTTTCATCGAAAAAGGTGCCCCGGTGATGGAGATATTTAATTTTTAATATTTAGTTTAAATTTTAATTATTTAAAATTTAAATTTAAATATGCAAGATTTTCGTTGATGTCATCAAAAATAATAAGGAGGCTATATAAAGGGGATACCTAAGGTTCATAAACTAATACTTACTCATGGTTAATAATCATTGGCTAAGCATCCGAATTGAGCTCGTGCAAAAATATTTTAGAAAGTATAAGAAGTGAATAAACGAAGGTTGGTCGAAGTCCAAAGTCATCATGGGTAGAGTGGTGCATTGGCAGTTGGATTTTGGCTAAGGTGTGTGGCAGCACAAACGTCAAGGTTTGAATCCCCTTGAGTGTGTTCGGAAGGCATTGGAAGAAAATCGCTCGAAGCGCTTTTGATTTACGAAAAGGGAGGAAAGGTTTTAAGGCATGTTGTGCCTTTCCATTTTGAATGAGTGACTAGCTCGTGTGGCAAACTTAGCCACGGCTAAGGTGCTCGCGGTGTGGGAAATTCGGGGGTTCGAATCCCCTTGAGGAGGTAAATACGTTTTTGCTCTAATTAATTCTATTAAGCCCTAAGTTGGAGTTATAAGGTGGTTAGGAATAATTAAAGTTTTTAATTAAATTTTGTTTTTATAAGGGTTGTGATTATTATTTCAAAGGTGGATGAGTTTTTGATTTAATTTGATGTTCATGAAATTGAGAATTAAGATTTAGGAGAAATAAAGAGTTGTTATAAAATAATTTTTGAGAGGTTTATTGATTATTATTTATAAGGGTTTTTATTAAAAGGACTTTGGTGGATGTGTTTATTAAGTTGGAGTAAAAAGGTGTAAATTGAGTTATGCTTTATCTTGTGATTAGTATTTTAAGTCCACTAACCCTTATTGATATTGGAAAGGAAATTTGTGTTTAGTGTGGTAGATTTTGTGGACAACTTCTTGGCATCAAAAAAGGTATGGGCACATTCTCCTATTGATTTTTTATGGTGGTTGATTTCTGAAATATCATTGGAGTGAAAAGGATTGATTGTGGTTTCCTTTTCAAAAGTGGTTGGTTGAATGCTTCAAGGTTTTCTGGTTTGAGAGTTGTTTTTAAACCTTGTTTTATAAGCATAGTCGTTGAAGCCCATTGGTTATGTAAAGAACTTGAAAAGAACATGAGTATCATTGTAATGTGATATTTGTGGTTGAGCATTGTTGGAAACATTTGAGTTGGTTGATACATGCTTGGACTAGGATTTTGTGAGAAAGAGTTATCCCTTATGGTGATTGGTTTTGAAAGCACGAGGATACGGAAGAAAAAAGGAAACAGGGCTCCAAGTACGATGCAAAAATGAAACTAAACTTAACGCTAAATCCTACGAATCGAAAATGCATGAAACAGGAGAAAGCATGAACAAATCGAAACCGAACAAAGCAAATAAGGAAGACAGCCCTTTATTTTGTTGATGTCTTTTCAGAACTCGGTTACAATTCGCTTCCTCCCCTTTTAGGGGGGCGAGGAGCGTTAAATTCGTTTCTTTGTTACATCCACGGATGCCATTCCTTCTTTCGCGTGCCCACATGTAAAGTGGGCGGACCAAATGTCACCGTCGCTTGTGTATACGGATGTCGACTCATTGCTGCTCCTCTGATGTCCAGATCCTACATTCAAAGAAACAAGAAACAGTCAGTAGCACCTGCGGATGAGATGAAACATGCAATCCCCAAGCCTACGATTAGTGCATGCAAGAAATAGATAAAACGATGACTAAACTGTATCCAAATGACCTAAAAATTTTATAGGGGCATAGAAACATCACCAGGAAGGCATTGCAAAAGGAACAGTCAGGAAATTCCTCACCGATTTGAATTCGCTCTGGGGCGGGACGAATTTACCTGCAACAAAATGCCGAAAAGGTACTGTCCCAAATGTCCTGCCTAGAGAGCTACAAAAGACCTACAAACTTGGGGTTAGCTAATTGGGGGTATTTTGGGAAGACCCAGATGGTCATATTTTCCCAATTTGGCCTCCATTAACAGGAATTTGATGATGCTACCTGCAAGTTAGTAAAGACAAAAAATGATAAAACATGATACGATTTGCTCAAAACATTACGAAATCGAAATTGCAAACTATCTAAGCAGCATAAGATGAAATGCAAGATAAAAATGATAGAAAGAACAATCTACCATAGATTCCTAATCGTTCCTAAAAGGGACGATTAGACTCGCAGCAGTGCGGGGCGCCGGGCAGGCCGCCCACCGTTGGGACCTGATTTCGGCACCAATCCACTTGGGATGGGTCCAAAATCTCTTGTAAAGTGTTGTCGGAAAATTGGGTGGTATTCTATGGCCAAATGTCAGGTTTTGGGCTCAATATTCGACCTTCCAATGATCACCCAATGACCTCCTCTCGAAAAGAGATCACGGATGTGAAAGGCACAAATCAACTAAGGGTGTATGGGGAAATAAAATGGCAGCACTTCGTTGCTTAAAATGCTCCCTCTCCTCTCTTTTGGGGTGAGGAAACTCACCAATTTATAGACCTGGAGGTCTCTTGAATTGGGCATGCAGAGGCGCCACTTGGCAATCATGCCTTCTCAGGGGGAGGGAGATTCCTCCCTGATTAGGGACTTCATGACTGCCCTTGCAACTGCCTCTAACGCTCGAAAATGCTCACCCACACTCCCATGCGATGAAGGAAGCGTTAAGTGGCGGATCTGAGCTGCCATTTGTCAAGATTTAAATTTTTTCCCATCAAACCTGCAATTCGCCCCACCCAGGAGCGAATTATGAATTCGTCCCTGGGTGGGGCGAATCCTAGTTTGAATTCATCCCTGGGTGGAACGGATATTGAGCAAAGTGCCTGAAGGTGCCAAAATGATTTTTGACCTTCCAAAACTATTGTGAGAGTGGTTAGGACCATTGTTTAACCTCTGGGGGCTGCCCTTGGGGTTGTGTGTGTCAATGCGATCAGTGTTTGTAGTCACATAATCGGATTGGTGTTGTTTTGGTGTCTATAGATGCCCCTTTTTGGGATGCGTTGTGCAAGGCACAGCGTCGAGCAAAAATAGATAACCAAAGCACTAATGATTAGGGTTTCTAGTAACCTAACCAAATTTTGATGCCCCAAGTATGGAAAGGGCATGCATTCTTGAATCCTTGCTTCTGACGAGCGAAGGAACTCAATTCAAGTGTTAACCTTTTTCGGTGAGGTGTTACTTGAGCTTGGACATTGATCAGTCATGAATAGGCAAAGGGCGCAACCTTTTGTCTGTGGGAACCTTGAGTTCATGATTCATGAATGCCAAGTGTTTGATCAGTTTGTGATTATTGCTTGTTTGCTGCCCCAAGCAGGAGCGTGATTATCTTTGTCAATGATTCTTTGAATGCATGCCATTTCCATGGTTGGGTGTATGTATTTGTTGATTGGTGACTAAGTGTGACTACCCCCTCAAGCGACGAATCGATGAGGGAATGACCTTCATGAGAAAAGTGACGAGTCACTTGACCCAAGATGACTTGTGTAAGGGTGCCTTTAGAGATTTATCTTTGAATGTGTGTGCAGTTTTTCGACAGTCTGACCTATTTTTGGTGGGTGTGAACCCTTTTGGTGATGCTTTTCGGGGCTGAAATTGGCAAAAATCCATCTTCCCGTGGGGCGGTCCGGCCATGGTGGCCTTCTTAGGGAGTAGGATAGTGACAATTTGTAATCCCAACATCTATTTTGGATGCCAAGAATGTCAGGCGTGAAGGCGCCATCGTTCGGCAACTCTATTGCTATTTTTGGGTGGGTTTTGACCCTTTTTGCGACGTCGCGTGGGGATGAAATTCTCGAAGATCCATCTTCCCGTGGAGCGGTCCGGCTATGGTAGCCTTCTTAGGGAGTAGGATAGTGAGGATTTGTGACCTCGACATTGGTTTTGCATGCCCGAAATGTTAAGTGCAAAAGCACTCTCATTGGACAGTTTTATTGTTGTTTTTGGTGCATTTTTGTGCATTTTTTTTGCTGTTTTTGAAATTTGTGTGATGAATTTGTTCCAATGTGGGATTAATTCCTATGTAGTATTCATTCTAGGGTGGGATGAGTGCTAACCAGAGTGCTCATCCTAGGGAGGAACGATTACAGGCTCAAAAAGCCTATTTAAAGGCCAAAACTAGGTTTTGGGCTCATTTGCACTTGTTTTTTTGGCGATTTGGAGCTCTGGGGAGGAGGAGGTTAATTCTGCGAAGCGAAGCGCTGCCGAATTTCTCTCGACATCATGAGTGCATGAACCGGATTGATCTATAGAGCCGAAGCGAGACCAGTAAGTGATCCTCCCCGTTATTGCTTGAATTTTGTTGTATTACAATTTTAAAGCCGCAAATTTATTTGTTTTTACTTCTCTTTTTTTGTATTTTGTTTCAAATGTGAAAAATAAAAACCTTAGTGAAATGGATGCATTTATTTGTTTTTGTATGGCTTCATTAAAACTTAGGTTGGAATCCTAGTGGGAACCATGTGTGTTTGTGTCCATTTTTTTGTAAACCAAAGAAACCCTAGGCTAACAAAACAAAATCGAAACTCAGCTGAAAACGTAGGCTAACCCTAGTCGAGTTTTATTGTTTTTGGGGTTAATTTATCAGTTAAGAGTTAAAAACCCTAGGTTGACAAATTAATTTTACTATTTTTGTTGTTTTTGCTTAATTTATCAATTTGAGAGTACAAAACCCTAGGTTCAAATTAAGTTTTTTTTTTTTTTTTTTTTTTTTTTTTTTTATTAAATTTTTAATTTTTTTTTTTTTTTTTAATTTATTATTTTTTTTTTAATTTATCAATTTAAAGTTAAAAAAAAATTATAGACAAATTAATTTTTTTTTTTTTTTTTTTTAGTTTGCATTGTTTGATGTAGTGTTGTATATTCATGTTGCTGTTTATGCAATTTTTCATGAGTTTTAATGTTTTTGTGTGGTTTTATTTTGCAGGTTGTGAAGAGCCAATATCGTGTGCCTACTGCTTTTGCTGAAGCACGGGAGGCGCTAACTATGGCTGACTAGGAGTGGCTTGACGCCCTTGGGCTCAAGCGGGTGGCTCGGATGGAGCCAATGGTCGGGGATCAAGCCTATCTGATGGCCCTGATCAACCTATGGGATCCCGGACCAACACCTTCCATCTCCCAATAGGGGAGATGACAGTGACCTTGGAGGATGTCTATCGATCTTCTTTGGATTCGATAGATGGACCGCCGATCAGACGACCCGAGATCAACGGACAAGTAGTGCCTGACACGCTGCTTCGGGCATGGGGAGGAGCTAGGTGTGGAGAGCCCAGTGGAGAAGGCAGAGGGAAACTACCATATTGGTGGTATATTAGTGCGATGGTGGCTTGAGAGGGGTGTGTTAGGAGTGAGGCACACACTGATGGGCCTCATCTCTAACATCCTCTACCGACTCCATCCAGCGAGGTTCCCATGGAACCCCTGTAGATGTTGTCTATCGTCGGTGGAGTGCCTTGATAGAGCACCCTGATCATGAGGTGGGGATAGACCACTGTGGCATAGCTCTATGGTGAGCTATACGAGGTTCACTATCGAAGGCAGAAGGGGATTAGTTGCAGCTATCTATTGCAGAGCTGGTCTTGGTAGCACATAGCGATGGAGAGGCTTGTTGGGTTGCCATGGATGACTCAGGTAGAGATGATGGATAAGGACATAGGTTTACATGGATTTGTGGTGGTGGTCTAAGGAGCAGGGATAGAGTCACGATGGGGGTGCCATGGGGCACTATGCCAATGCCTTCACTCGGCTTGCTCCAGGGGAGGTGTTCTGGCACCCCTATCGGACGCTAAGCAAGAGAGTGGCTTCGATGGGTATGTAGGGAGCGATGGCTAATTGGGTAGCATGGGACCAAGCATGAGTCTTCCTCTCAAGGTTGACACGATAGTTTGGGGTGCACAGGGGTTTCCTGGTGAGCCCGTGGTCTATCAGGGGGACGAGAGGACTATGGACCGACCGATCATCGCGCCACTAGGCGAGGATTCAGATGTGATGATTGATGTCCTAGATGTGGACAACATCGAGACTACCACAGAGTATGACCAATGGTGGATACTACGATGATGGTGGGGAGAGGGGCCACTGGGAGGCATAGAGGTAGCAACAGCAGGAGGGGAGGGTGCTGAGGTACCAGGAGATGATTGGGGAGCTCCGATAGAGGATGCAAACATGGTGGAGGTAGATGATGTGGGTGCAGATTATGGTGTTCCAGATCATCCAGAGATGCAGGACCGGCCCAGAGGGGACCAAGAGCGGTAGTCCCGACATCCGCATCCACCGAGTGGTGGAAGACACCGAGACGGTGCCCCGGCCATAATTGCCTGATTGGTAGGGCTACTACGGAGGTGAGATGAGGAGGGGGGAGGCTCTGCAAGAGAGATCTCTCCGATCTCGGCTAGCTAAGAGGGAGAACGCATGGCCCGTCCACGAGGAGGGGATACATAGGGAGAGGGATCTCCTAACATAGCGGCATAGTGCGACGATGTAGTAGCAATGTACCATCGATGGGAGGTGGAGTGGTGTCGACACCAGATGGATTTAGAGGGAGAGATCATCCACCTCGGGGGGGTACCTAAGCCCTCTAGAAGTGGCTCTTCACGTCAGACGAGGGGCAGTGATACTGAGCAGTCAACATCATCTCATCGCAAGTGATCGGATGAGGGAGGGGGGAGTAGGCATGATGCGGGGGCTAGCAGTAGCCACCCTGAGGGGTCCCATAGGACCCACACCACGGGGGGTAGTTCCCATCGCACCGATCCTATGTGATCATGGTGGCCGATGCCTTAGGCTTTGGGGATTTTTGAGCTTTTGGATTTTGTTGCGGGGTCACAAGACCGGTTCATTGTAGCCTACGGGCATTTTTGATGATATATACAGATGACTTTATTTTATTTATGCACATGTCATGATTTGATGTTATGTATGATGATTGATGAATATGGATGTATGCATGTTAGTTTATATTGATGGATGTATATGTTTTGATGGAATGCAAATGTTTTTAATTTATATGATATGCAGATGGAATGAATGAATTGAATTTGTGATTTTTTTGGCGGTCGCACCATAGACTGTTTAGAGTTTATGGTTTTTTTGTGCGGGGTGATTGTTGTGTGACCTGACTTTCTTCATGTATGTGGGCCATGTTTTTTTTTTTTGATGGCAAGGTGAGAATGAAATATAGCAAGTTGGTTTCGAATGTAGTTAAGGTTTTCTGAGACTCAGATGTTTTAACTAACTAGCCATGACTGTACTTTCATCTCACGAGACTTTTGAACAAGGTATGAATCGGACTTGTTTTGGACCAAGTTATTTCACATCCCTGTGTGTGCAATTGAGTTCATTTATGTGGTGTTTGTCAGGATACCACCAGTGCCAGATAGGCTGTCAACCAAACCTGTACTGAGGATCACCTAATTAGCCCCACTAACTCCTTTGTTGTATTTAGTCAGATTAATCTGCGGTGCTATCTAGGATACCATAAGCTAGCTCATCCACATGCAAACATTGATCTTGCACACAAGCTACTGTGACAGATATATCATCATGCGGGAGGTTTACCACCAGTGACTGATAGGCTATCAACCAAACCGATACTGAGGTTTGCCTCATGACCTGTCGGAATGCTGAGAGTTCCAGGGATTCAAGTTTGACTCCCTTCTTTTCTTCAATTGTATTGGGATACTTGCTCTTTTATAGTGATAAAATCACTGTTTATTTTTGTTTTTTCTTTTGAGCAAGGGATTTGGATATGGAGTGATGAGAATCACTATTTTATGTGCTTTTCTTGATGTATGCACTTTGGTTGTGATGTCAAAATTTGGATTTTTGACGTTTGCAAATTGTTGATGTTTTGCAACTTTTGAGAACTTGGGATTCATGGGGAATTGGGTAGGGAGGATGCTTGTCCTTTTGCCAACTCTCAGAATTCTTGGGGTCATTCGCACAGGGGGATGAGCAAGATAACCATTTCACTTATGGTGACCTGGATTGCTTTGCAGGTTTCATATTTCGTTCACACAACTTGGGAATTTTTTATGTGTTTTAATTTGTGCTGGGATGCTACGTAACAAGGTGTAATCCAAGTAAAACTCTACCTTCGTAAAATCTATCTGACTTGGTACAGTACGTGGCTAGAAAGCTAATGATGACTGAATGACAGAAACTCTTGATACATTAGAAGACCACTGACTATAGTATGGCAAAAAGATGTGATTGGCATTTATTTTTGATGGATTGTTTATAGAGCGGAGAAATGTGGAAAATGAGGGTTTTGCCAAGTAATTACAGTCTATGGTGCCTTGACCTTTATGACCACAAATATGTAATGTATGGATGTGATGCGTAATGCAGCTATATATTTTTGTGTTTTTGATGGATTTATTTGTGTGAATATGAAGATGATATGAAAAATAGAGCTCTTTATTTTTGTGACGAGTTTTAGCATGCATGGAAATGAGATGCAAATTTTGTTATTTTTGATGATTTTATTGTTTTTTGAATTTTATTGTTTTTTGACCAAGCGATTGGGGGAATCCTTAGAGCATTTTGGGGATTGACCAAGCGATTGGTGGAATCCTTGGAGCATTTTGGGGTTGACCAAGTGATTGGTGGAATCCTTGGAGCATTTTGGGGATTGACCAAGCGATTACGAAATCCTTGGAGCATTTTGGGGTTGACCAAGCGATTACGAAAATCCTTGGAGATTTTGGGAATTTAAAATCCTTGGAGCATTTTGGGGATTGACCAAGCGATTACACAAATCCTTGGAGCATTTTGGGGATTGACCAAGCGATTACAGAAATCCTTGGAGCATTTTGGGGATTGACCAAGCGATTACAAAAATCCTTGGAGCATTTTGGGGATTGACCAAGCGATTACGGAAATCCTTGGAGCATTTTGTTTGGGCTATAGCTCTTCTAAACATGGAATGGCCGCAAATGACTGATGTTCAAGGGTTCTAGTTCTTTGATTCCATCAAGAGAGGCTAGCCGGTATGTTCCAGGTCCTATTTTGCTATCAATTACATAGGGACCTAACCAGTTTGCCATGAACTTGTCCCTTAGATGGGATGGCAAACTAGAGTTCTGTTGGTTTTCTTTCAAGACCAAGTCACCGACCTGAAAGTCCCTCAAATGAACTTTCATGTTGTATGCTTTCTTAAGTCGCTCTTGATAGATACGTAAATGCTCGAGAGCATTAACGCGTCGTTCGTCAAGCAACGTAAGCTGGTCTAACCGGGCCTGCCGCATAGTATCATCATCGATGAACTCTTGCATTGATATGCGCAGGGAAGGAATTTCCAACTCGAGAGGCATGACAGCCTCGGAGCCATACACGAGCAAAAATGGAGTTGCCCCAGTGGGCATCCGAATGCTGGTGCGATAAGCCCATAGGGCAAGTGGGATCTGAATGTGCCAATCCTTATGACTGTCTGTGACTGTCTTTTTGAGGATGGCGACTAGCATTTTGTTCGACGCCTCTGCTTGCCCATTTGCCTACGGATAATAGGGTGTCGAAAAATTGTGCTGAATTTTGTACTTTGTGGTCAAAGCACGCACATATTTGTTTTTGAATGACGTCCCATTATCCAAAATTATCTTGGATGGAATACCAAAATGACATATGATGTTGTGCAAAATGAACTCCGAAATGCGGGTTCCAGTCGTAGAGGTAAGCGGAACTGCTTCCACCCACTTGGTGAAGTACTCTGTGGCCGTGATGATAAACGTGTGATGACCTGACGACGTAGGGGAGATCTTTTCGATTAGATCTAGGCCCCACTACAAAAATGGCCAAGCCGATTGGATCGGCTGCAAGGCTTGGGAAGGTACGTGTGTCAAATTAGCATGGTGTTGACATTTCATGCACTTCCTGACATATGCGCAACAATCTCGCTCTAAATATGGCCAATAATAGCCCATGCAAAGAATGTGCTTTGCGATGGCCATACCGCTGAAGTGACCACCGCATGTACCATCGTGCGCTTGGGCGATCGCCCAAGTGGACTCTTGTTGGTCCAAGCACCGAAGGAGGATCCCTTCATAGCTACGATGGTACAAAATGTCTCCTAACAAGACATGCTTTGCCACTTTCTGCTTGAATGCACATTTTGTGGCATGCATCAATCCAAGTGGGAGGTTACCTAACTTGAGGTAGTCCCTTATGGGTGAATACCAATCCTGTTGATCAGAAGCCTCGATGGTATGAACAACCAGTCCCTCTCGAAGTTCATCCCTAGCAAAAGTTGAGCGGGAGAGAACTTGCAAGAATAGTATTGTATTGCTATTAAGGGGAGTAGGGGAGAACAAGGACCCCTAGTTGGCATGTTTCAGACGATCATGGATTCGAGAGAACCTATCCTGAGGAGGTTCAATCTGGATCATGTGGATTCCTGGCATTAAGTCAGAACTTGCACGCTCCATCATGGATTGTGATAGTGTTTTGACTTGAATGGTGGTCATATCACCAGAAATGTCTTGCGGGATTAGCGACCCCAAAGAGGCCATAGTGTCCACAAAATGATTCGATGATCGAGGGAGTGCCTCGATGTCGTACCATTCAAGATTTGCCAGGAATTTGTCCACAAGGGCTTTGTAGGCCTACAGAACTGGGCATTTGCATTGGAATACCCCTTTGACTTGGTTGACGATTAACAACGAATCACCAAAGATATTCAATCATTTAATGTTCATGGTGATTGTTGTCTGAAGACCTATGAGCAGGGCTTCGTACTCTGCATTGTTGTTGGTGCATGGGAAATTTGGTTTGAATGACAGAGGCATTGGAGCACCTTGCGGTGTGAAGAATACTATTCCCATGCCACCACCTTGCTCACATTTAGAACCATCAAAAAATAGGGTTATGTCGGCCTGTGACTCAGGCTCATCAGAATCTGGTGATTCTGAGACATGGAAGACCCCATCATCGGGTAGTTCTATGACCAAAGGTTGATCGTCTTCGAGAGGAGCCTCTGCTAGTTGATCGGCTATGACCTGACCTTTTATGGATTTTTGTCCAATAAACTCTATGTCAAATTCCGTCAACAACATGATCCATTTCGTCGTGCGACTACTATGATAAGTACGACTCATCATGTATCGCAATGGATTCTCCTTAGACACAACATACGTCTTGTTGCTCAACATGTAATGGCATAGCTTTTTGGTAGCAAACACCACTGCCAAGTAGAGTTTCTCAACGTATGCATAGTTAAGTTCATAACTGACCAGGGTGCGGCTAAGATAGTACGTAGCCTGTTCTTTATGAAGTTCATTTTTTTGGGCTAGCATGGCGCCCAGTGCCACCTCAGTAGCTGAGATGTATAGGTAGAATGGCACTCCTGGTCTAGGTGGTGCCAATACTGGTGGTGAAGCCAAGTATTGTTTAATGTCATCGAAGGTTGACTGGCACTCGTCATCCCAGTGAAATGCTACCCCCTTATGCAATAATTTGTTCATGGGTCGGCACTTGTCGGATAGCTGCGCTATGAAGCGCTTGATCGACGTGACCTTTCCCTGTAGGCTTCTGAGCTGCTTGATGGTAGTTGGGGGAAGCATTTCAAGGATTGCCTTGACTTTGTTTGGGTCGACCTCGATGCCTCACTTTGAGACTATGAAACCCAAGAGTTTTCCAGATGTGACGCCAAATACGCACTTCTTGGGATTCAATCTGACTTTATGTTCCATGAGGCGATCGAGGATCTTGCTTAAGTCATCGATATGATCTGGGCGCAAAAGAGATTTGGCCAACAAATCATCCATGTAATCTTCCAAAGTTTTGTGCATGTAATCATGGAAGATGTACGTCATGGCACGTTGGTAGGTGGCGCCAACATTTTTAAGGCCAAAAGGCATGACCTTGTAACAAAATGTCCCCCAAGGCGTTATAAATGCCATTTTTAGCTGGTCCTCAGGATTGATACAAATCTGATTGTATCCCGAGAAACCATCCATGAGGGAAAGCATTTCATGACCCGCTGTAGCGTCTACCAAGGCGTCGATGCTCGGCAAGGGGAAATCATCCTTAGGACTCGCTTTGTTTAGATCTCGAAAATTAGTGCATATGCGAATCCTCCCATCGGGATTTTTGATGGGCACCATGTTGGACAGCCATGGTGGGTAATCCATGCAGATGACAAACTGTGCATCCAACAGCTTTTGCAATTCATCTTTGACCATCAAGGCCACTGTTGGGTGCATCTTGCATAGTTTTTGCTTAACTGGCTTGACTGTCGGATCAAGCGTTAGGTTATGCATGACTAGCTATGGATCTAGCCCCGACATGTCTCTGTATGACCATGCAAAAACCTCCTTCTTCTCTTTGAGAAGGGCAATGTAGTCGGCTTGCTCTTCGGGGGATAAACTTACCCCCAGCTTGATGATCTATGGATTCATTGGGTCTGAGCCGATGTCTACGTCAGTCATCTCCTCGACCGACATGTGGGATCCGTCCTCCAACTGGTGTGGAGTTGGGATCAAATGGATATCATTTGCTGAGTTAAGATCATCGTTAGGAACCTCGGGTTCCTCTTCAGCATGGAAGATATCCTGAGTTGACCTAGGGGTAAAATGAAGCATTTCACCGAAAGGCCAGTACTCTGATGGGGATGGCGGTGAATTGACGTGATCCCAGTCTATGGCATCTATGTCTAGATACAATGACTATGCCGGATCGGTCGGGTTGTGGATGGGGGCGGTTAAGTCAATGGAGATCATGTTGATGAAATGATTTTGGTCTCCATTACCATGGGTGTGGTGACGTGAACATTCTAGATGATTCCTGTGCTCCGGATCTGGCTCTAGGGGTATTGGCATGAATGGATCGGCCCTATGTGCTGATAGGAGGATAGGGTCTGCCCTCGACACTGATATCACTCTAGGGTCTCGGGGTGGAAGGTGCTCTTCGTATACCTGAAGCGGTGGATCCAACACTTGGTCCCACCCCGCTGGGTCTACGTACCACTCATGCCCTGGCACTATGTTCAGCTATTCAAATATGTCGTTAATCTCCAAGGGGTATCGATGTTGCATCTACCGCATGTGATTAAGATATGTCATTTCTATTTCATCTTCGTAATCACTATCGGAGATCCAAAAGCCCTCGTTGGCTCCGAAAACTGTTTGAGGTATGACAGGCTCGTCCTGCTCGAGCAAATTGATCTGGCCCCATTGTGGTTGTTCCGCTCTCTACGGTGGGGCCTGATTCTCTTGACGTGGCATCGGCTCGATTGGAGCCTCTAGAGGGAACATCGTCAAGAGGCTCTCTTGATAGTCATTCATGGGGACCACTTGTGAATGATCACTATCTGATTCGAAGGGGTCATATGATGCTGGTTCATACTCTGACTCATCCTCCGAAGATCCCTCTTGACACTATCTATACCCTCCTTGAAAATGAGCTCTCGAGCTTTCTCCTCTCTCCAGCGAAGGGAAAGGGTTATTGAGATTAACAAGGGTGGTTGTCGACCATGGGAGATAATCCCCCAATGTATATGTTGTGTTAGGGTTGGCGTAAGGATCTGATGCCAATCCCCCCTTGTTGCCTATCCCTAGGCCTTGCATGTTCTCCACCAAGATGTCCAAGGGCAGGGGGTGGTTGAACCCTACTCCTGACTTGTCATATGGCATTTGGTATCTTGGTTGGCAAAGAACACGTATCCCTTGCTCATACCTGCCTAACCCATATCCGTGCCAATTGCATTGGCCAAGGTATCTCAGAGCAAAGTCTGGGTTAGACAAATAATTGACATTTTTGGCAAAAGGCTCTTCATCTTCGTCCTCTTGCGTGCATGGTGCAACGCCATGATCGAGGCCCCCATACACAAAATTTGTCTGGTTCGACGGGTAGCCTAGGGGAACAATAGTGCCAATGGGAAGGCGAGGTCTCCCCATGTCCTGCATGGACTCTAGTGTGGGCGTTGCTACAATATTCCACATGAGATACTCCCCCAGGCCCGTATTGGCCATTTCAAAGGTGATCATTGGCGGTTGAGGGGGGGAATGGAAGCTCTCCCTGAGTCCACTCCATGTCGGGTGAACTAGGAGCCTCGACTTCCATTCGGTTAGGCATCTCCTCAGTAGAGATAGTTGATACTGATGGCAGTGTCTCTTCCAAAGGTTTTGCCTCTTCCAGGGGTTTCTTCCCTTTGTCCTTCTATTTGGCCCCCAAATATGGTGTCGTTGGTGGAGGTCCAGACGATGAAGATGAACCCGGTTGGGATTTTGAGGAACTTGCTAACGGGGATGCCTACGGAATCGGACCCTGTTTCGATGGATTTAACTAGAAATCCAAATGCGTTGATGGCAGGGTCGATTGCGGCATCATTTGCACCGCATTACAATACTTGAAGGGTTCTAAGTCCGTCGGGACTACATGCACCTCCCCTTCAAATGTATACTTTAAGCATTGGTGAGCTATCGAAGGGACACACTTCATGTCCCTGATCCATGGCCGACACAACAAGATGTTGTAGGCCATCTCACCCTCCAATATGTGGCACAATGTGGGTATGGTCTTTTGTCCCACTTGGATTGGTAGGACTATTGTGCCAACTATCAAGCAGATTGCATCATTGAATGCTTGCAAAGTGTAGGTGGAAGCTGTGATGTGAGATGCGGGCAACTTCAGATGTTTTAGGGCCATAGTTGTGATGATATTCTTTAGATGAGCTAGTGTCTATCAACACCCTCTTGTATGGGATCCCGTTGACCCGTGCGATAATGTGCAGGGGTGGATCCACCATGTCATCAGTCACTGATCTCAATTCATCTTCCCAAAATGTGATGACTGGCTCAGTGCATCATTTGACATGTCCCACGAAGTTGTTGAAAGAATTTGTTTCATGGGGCTGCAACTCGATGGCTTTCAATATCTCCATTAGAGCCTCTCGATGGGGCGTCGATTATTGTATGAGCTCGTATATGGAGAGCCTAGCCGAGGTGGTCCTCAAACTCTGAGTTAGTTTGGTCCGAAGTGTGGCCACCGGCTTAGGCGGAGTAGGTTGTGCAAGGTGTTGTTGTGGTTGCGACATTGTTGGCACCTCTCCTGTAGCTATCGCAGGAGCATTTGTGCTCGGGTACCTCCTGTTTCGAGTCACTATACTGATCATCCCTACATACCCCTGCATGGGGCAGTTCTGTTTGACCTCATTAACTTGTAGGGTCTTTGCCTATGGAGCATGAGTAGGCAAGGGGTCTTTAAAGACCTCCATTTGTTGATTGCTTGGTGCCATGGGATTATCTACCACTAGTGTCTTGTTATCAATTAGGTCTTGCACCAAACCCTTAAACTTCCAGCAGGCATTTAGGTCATGTCCCTATCATCTGTGGAACCTATAGTACAAGTCCTCCCTGTACCCCTTAGGCTTGGGAGCATTGGGGTCTATGGTTTGAACCTCTGGCAAGTTGATCAAATTTTCCGCTAACAAGCGGTCAAACAAGGAGTCCCTGGACTCTGTGTAGGGTGTGAATTGTCGCCTAGGGTGACGCTGTTGACTCTATTCTTGCCTCTAATTTTCTCTGTCATAGTTGTTAGGAGGCACTGCCTGATAGTTAGCCTTTTGAGGCTATGTTGCTTGTGCAGGCTTAGGGACATTGATAGCAACTTGGTTGACCGTGGCGGGTTTCTGTTGTGTAGTCCCTATTTTTGTGTTCTTGTTCCATTCTTTCTTCTTAGGTTTGGCTATCTCGCCATCCTGTATCTTGATCTCTTCAATGATCCTGGCTTGCGCCAGGGCTTCTTCCAAGGTGGCATATTGTTGCAGTTGCAATAGCACAGAGATCGATCTCAAACAACTCTTTGAGAACATTTGAGTGAGGTCGGACATAGGGGGAAGGTAGGGCAGCTTTGAAAGCAAAGTCCTCCATCGATTCCCATAGGCCGCCATGGTTTCCTCCTCATACTGCCTGAGGCTGGCTAAGTCACTCAGTGATGCCTTCTTTTTGGTGTTGAAGGCGAAGCATTCGAGGAACGCATCCACTAACTGATCTAAGTTGTTAATGCTGTGCTTTGGTAACTGAGTAAACCAATCCGAAGTAGGGCCTACAAATGTGGTTATAAACATTCTTAATAACAAAGCATCATTGTCCTGAATACCGAAGCATTGGCTCAGGAATCTCGTCACATGCTCTTGAGCATCCTCCTCACCTCTAAAGGTTGCCAACTGAGGTAGCTTAAAGTGTTCAGGGTAAGGGGGTGCTGGCACGGATGGATGCACAGGATGACTACGGAGTTGGTGTAAAGTGGGCTTTTGGGGCCCAAAAGTTTTGGTCTCCATAGACTCCAAATGCTCTAGCAGCGCTTTATATGCATCTGAAGATTTAATCTCTTCCTCTTTAGTTTGCTCCCATTGTGGGTTGTGGGAGACTTGAGGCCTATAGAGGGGTGGCTGGATGGCAACCCCTCCGCCTTGGTAGGGCATTTCGGCCTGATCTTCTTCTTGCTCATATTCCTCGTAAGCTTCCTAAGGAGTCTCTGGACGAGGCCTATGACCCTGGGTGGGTCCCCGCGGAGGGTACCCATCATTGTTCTAGGGAGTGGCCTCCCGTTCGGGTCTAGGAGGTCTCGGAGGTAGCACTTGGTAAGGTCGCGGAGACCTATCTCGCACCAAGGGGTTGTGCCTCTCATATGGTTCCGCCCTTTGGGTGCGCGGGGTTGGAACCCTTTCAGGCATCGGGTTATGGAGCAGCTCGTCTATTTGGTGCCTAATGCGCTCTTTGCTAAGGCGATATAAATGCTCTAGCCACTATTGATCTTGCTCAAGCCGCATGATCTGCACTTGGCGGGTGGCATGTCTGGTGACTGCCAGGTCGATTGGTTCTGCCATCTTGAACCTAGGAGGCCTAGATGCCTCTCCTATGCACTTACCTCGATCGTGATGATCCGAGATCTCAATAGGTCGCTTCCCTCTGTCGAGGTTGGCGGCATTTACCCGAGGCTCTAGCCTCAGTAGGTGATCATGGTATATAGAAGGTGCGGAAGCGCATGGCTCCCACATTGTATATTGCTCTTGAGGAATGTAATGGTCTTCCTCGTGCTCCCTTTCGTATGTGTGAAAGGGGCAGGTAGAGTTGGCTCGCCCTGCTTGAAGGGCCTTGCACTCTGGATTTTGTCTATTGGTTCTAACAGTGATGGGGGGCAAAGGAGGGATGCCATCATCATGTGGCCTCTCCTCATGGAAACTATGCCACTCTAGCACTTCATCGCATGGTGGCCACTCATATCGAGCTTCTAAGGGAGACTTTTTATCTATGTTGAGTGCCACGTGTAAGGACTCTTCCCGAAAGGGGCTATGATGAATGGGCGTGTCCCTCAAAGGGGTGCCCCTATAGTTCCATTCTGACATGGAATGATGCGGACTCTCTTGTGGGTCAGGCCGCCAAGGCGGTATGACCAAGTCCTTAGGGCTGTAGCGGAGGCGACTTGTGCCCCCTTGTACACTTTTCGCAGCTTTCGCCCTTGATTGGGCTTGGCTACGGGTGTACACCATGGTGGTGTTTTTCTACAAGCTATGTAGGTTTTTATCTCTTTTTATGATTTTTATGCTACACTAAACAGAAAATATCACACACACACACAAGCAGTGATTATCTCGTTTAAAGATTGAAAGTGTGTCCTAGACCTGGTTTAGTGTGTTTTGGTTTTTGTTTTTGTTTTTGTTTTTTTTTTTTTGAAGGTTTTTGTAAAGAACGTTTAGATGCAAAATGATGGCTCTTATGGCTCCCAAAAATGGTCGCCCCTTCGATATACCATTGCCAGGACGATATACCAACCTCTCTATATACCCGCCCTTACGTGAGGGAAACTATAGGTACATGAGAGCAGATGGTACGTGGAACGTAGGCGGTACGGAAGGGGAATCACCCTATTTATGACACCTACCATAGAAGACTTATCCTCATGTGCTGGGAATCACCCCAGCTACACTCGGTCAGCTTTCATCAGGATTTACGTCTAGCAACAGTAGCGATCGGGGTAATGGATGCAAAAATTCAAGCCAAGGTGGTGATGAAATCCATCGTTGGTCTTGATCAAGGGCTGGGGTTTTACGACCAGCTCCTTGGTGTTTAATTTGCCACGTGGTGTGTGGGGTTATTTTTATTTTGAAAAATGGAAACAAGCAAGCAGTAAAGGAAAACTACTTTCCCTAAGCAAGCAAGTACCCTAAAAACAGAAAAACTAAAGACAAAAAATGACAGGAAAAGTTCGAAATCCTTACCTCTTCTCTGCCCAAATCTGTCGGTTCTGAGTTTCTACCCAGAAACTGCACAGACCAAAATTCATCCCGGGGGGGATGAATTATAGGACTGTATTCGTCATAGGGTGGGGCGAATTCCCATTCGTCCCTGGGTAAGACGAATTACAGCTCTGTATCCGCCTCCTGATGGAACGAACAACAGTCAGCGTATGAAAACTCGGTACCTACAAGAAAAAACAACCAAGTTTGGATCAGATATCTGATATTAAAAATAGAGGACAAGGTCCCACCATTATCACCACTGAAAGCATGAGGATACGAAAGCAAAAAGGAAACAGGGCTCCAAGTACGATGCAAAAACGAAACTAAACTTAACGCTAAATCCTACGAATCGAAAACGCATGAAACAGGAGAAAGCATGAACAAATCGAAACCGAACAAAGCAAATAAGGAAGACAGCCCTTTATTTTATTGATGTCTTTTCAGAACTCGGTTACAATTCGCTTCCTCCCCTTTTAGGGGGGCGAGGAGCGTTAAATTCATTTCTTTGTTACATCCATGGATGCCATTCCTTCTTTCGCGTGCCCACATGTAAAGTGGGAGGACCAAATGTCACCGCCACTTGTGTATACGGATGTTGACTCCCTGCCACTCCTCTGATGTCTAGATCCTGCATTCAAAGAAACAAGAAACAGTCAGTAGCACCTACGGATGAGATGAAACATGCAATCCCCAAGCCTACGATTAGTGCATGCAAGAAATAGGTAAAACGATGACTAAACGGTATCCAAATGACCTAAAAATTTTATAGGGGCATAGAAACATCACCAAGAAGGCATTGCAAAAGGAACAATCGAGAAATTCCCGAATTCAAATCGATGAGGAATTTCCTGATTTGAATTGTGCATGCATTCTCAGAGGCACCACTTGGCAATCATGCATTCTCAGGGGGAGGGAGATTCCTCCCTGATTAGGGACTTCATGACTGCCCTTGCAGATGCCTCTAACGCTCGAAAACGTTCACCCACACTCCCATGCGATGAAGGAAGTGTTAAGTGGCAGATCTGAGCTGCCATTTGTCAAGATTTGACTTTTTGCCCATCAAACCTGCAATTTGCCCCACCTAGGAGTGAATTATGAATTCATCCCTAGGTGGGGCGAATCCCAGTTTGAATTCGTCCCTGGGTGGAACGGATATTGAGCAAAGTGCCTAAAGGTGCCAAAATGATTTTTGACCTTCTAAAACTGTTGTGAGAGTGGTTAGGACCACTGTTTAACCTCTGGGGACTGCCCTTGGGGCTATGTGTGCCAATGCGATCAGTGTTTGCAGTCACATAATCGGATTGGTGTTGTTTCGGTGTCTACAGGTTGAGTTGAGTTGATTGAGCCTAGTCAAGTGATTGTGTAAGGTGATTTTTCAAGTCCCATGAAACAAACTATTCTATAATTCTGATTTAATTTGAGATTGAGCTTAGAACATATTGAGTCTCTAACAATTATCTTTATGCTTCTATGAGTTGACTTGATTTGAGATTGATTTGAGTTGATTTGAGTTGAGATCATTGTGGATCATTATTTTCATACATTGTAGAGTGCATTGCCATTCATTGTTGAGTTCAAATTTGAGCCTTGCCTTCATAGATTTGTGGATGATATTTGAGTACTACTTGAGCATGATTGATTGAGCCTTTGAGAAGGCCCTTGGGATAGATTTCTGGACATATTTGTGGCAGTTTGTGTATGATTGATTGAGCCTTTAAGAAGGCACTTGGGATAGATTTCTGGATATATTTGTGGTAGTTTGTGTATGACTGATTGAGCCTTTGAGAAGGCTTTGTGGACAATTTTTGGGATAGATTTTTGGATAGTTTAATTTAGATTTGTGGATAGATTATGGACAAATTTTTATGAGGTTTTGAGTGAGTCTATTGAGTAGAGTTGAGCAAGTTCTTGGTGAGCTTGCTAGAGCAGTTTTGGACAAGTTCTTAGTGAGCTTGTTGGAGCATATTTGAGCAAGTTATTGGTGAGATTTCTAGAGTAGATTTGGACAAGTTCTTAGTGATCTTGTTGGAGTATATTTGAGCAAGTTCTTGGTGATCTTGCTAGAGCATATTTGGACAAGTTCTTAGTGAGCTTATTGGAGCAGATTTGATCAAGTTCTATGTGAGCTTGTTGATCAGATTTGGACAAGTTCTGGTGAGATTTTTATTACCTAGCTTTGAGCAAATCAAAGAAATCATTGTATTTGATAAGGATATTTATTTTTGTGTGAAATATTATAAGGAGATTATCTTCTGGAGTACCCCACATTGGGGGAACCATGTTAAATATTGTGTCTCAATTGTGTGTGGTGACTTGTGCTCTTGCTTACTATTGTTATCTGAGTTATTAATGCACACTGCTATATTTTGTTATTGCAATTAAGGACATTAATTGATATTGGTTTGGAAAGAAAGTAAAAAGTGGTCTTATATTGTTCACCCCCCCTCTCAGTATAAGCTTGTGTTCTTCAATAACAAGAATGCATTTACTATAAGATTAAAATATCATTGTCATATTTTTACCATATTTTGTATAGTTTGTAGTAGAAGTCATCTTCACCTAATATAACACCAAATCAAATTAAATATATTATATAATATAAAATTTGTTCTCAAATAATTTACCATTATAAAATTTTTGTAATTACCAAATCATAACCAATGCTATTTGACCTATTTTATATGCATATTAAATATAATGTTAATATATGCCTAAAACTATCACTCAAAATTTTATTATTGAACCTACCATAGAAGAAATTTTATGTAAAACAATGTAGGTTTTTAGCTATAACAACTCAATTGAGATGAGAATTGAATCTGTATAAACTCTCATGTTCTAAAGAATAGAGTTGTGATTTGTAACAATAAGGATCCTGAGTACAATCCCTTGTTCTCCAACAAAAAAATATAGCTATAAATTTGAATAACCCTTCCTTATATTAAAGGTAAGTAAAATGTATATAAAATATAAAGTAATATTCAATTTTATATTTTAAAAAACCTAAGACATTATATAAAATTTAATTTAAAAATACAATAAAAATAAAAACAAATGAAAATGAATGCTGAAAACAACCCAAGTATACATGCCAAATACATGCATAGTTCATGTGATAGTAAGTCTAAAACAAAATAGAATTTGAGAAATAATTTAAAAAAATGCAATCCTTTTGTTATATTTATTCATAAGTTTAAGACTAATATGATCTAAAACATTTGCGCTATCTGTAATAGACCCATGTCAATTTACCCTAAGTCAAAACATTCAAAAATTAATTAAAATTATTTTCTAACCTCCTACCTCAATTTTTGCACCTGCATCAAGTTTGTTTTTAATTTCCTGATGATATCAACTCTATTTGACTAATATCGGCTATCCAATGTGATATCAGACTTCATTGTATGAAATCAGATGTTTTATCTCATCCAAAAATAAAAATTGTCTAGAATAGCAAAATGACAAAATTTATTGTAACCTTTTTGTCCGTACCTTGACAATGATGCAGACGTTATGGTATTGGATCAACCAATATCGTCCATATTGGGAGAAATCATAACTCCCCTTGTTTTTTAGTCCAACCCCTCTAACTCACCTTATCTATTTAATCCAAGCACTCTCCCTGTATTCCACATGTCTCGCAATCATTATCATATCCTTAGTATTCTAGTGCATATTGTTATTATCACATTCTTTTGCAGGTTCAAAGTTGTGCATCAGTAGATACAATACAATATCGAACATCCAATATCGTTCGAAAATGTTCGATCTTGCCCTACAACATCCAATATCATATACATGTTGTTTAGGGGTGCCTTCAGACCTCTGTTTGCATTTATAACCTTCTATTTTGCATTTCCAATATTATATCTATTATTTATCATCTTATTTTAGCATAAAAGTTTCATTTATCATATCAAGAGTTCACCATCATTGCATTGCATTGTATTAATTGTATTTACAATTTACATTCCTATTATTTCCTTTCAAAAATTGCACATAATAAGTTTCATATAATCTAATTCATACTTAATCAAGTTTATGTTATGCTGTAAATCTATGTTTTTGATGTCAATCTATGAAACTACATGTTTTTGCTCATATTGGACCCGTCTATATCAAATTAGACCTACTAATATCGCCCTGCAACGTTCGATATCGCCTATAGTAAGCAAAAAGATTCAACATTAGCCATCTAAATTGAGTAAGATTGTAAAATTTATTTTAAAAGTAAGCATTGCATCTGTTTATCTTTTGTATTCTACTATGTGTTGTATTCATTTGAATATAAATTGCATATAGTATAGGTTAGTTGCATTTGGTCAAACTAGGTGAATGTGAGTGAACTAAAAGGAATACATCAAACAACTCCTAACCTAGACGTGGAAACTACCACATAAATATTTTATGGTGAACCCACCCAATTCATCAAAAAAACACCAAAGAGGGCATGACATCAAGTGCCACTCCTCTGAGGTGTAGACCTATTATTTTCCCATTCCCCTTTGAGGCACAGATCCATTAGCCTAAAGGAAAGGAGGGTGAAAATTTTAGAGCTACATTCTTTGGTGAACCTGATGTGAACTACATAAACATCATTCTGATTAAAAAAACATAAAACAAAATAAAAACCAAAAGATCATTAGTTAAACTTGCATAATTTTAGAGATATTTAGATGGTAGATACCAATATAGGAAAATCTGCTATCATAGATATTAGAGCATTATTATCCACAAAAGAAATCTCTTTAGTTGTTGAAAACTCTAGTATCCATCTCAAGAGCAGTGGGCTGAACTTTGAAAGAGACTTGACATCATTAAATCCAACACACCAAGACTTAGTCAAATCAAGAGATTTAACATAGCTAGAATCTTACGACCTGATAACTCTTCTCACTACTTTGATATTCAAAGATCATGTGCGAGGTGGTTAGCTGATAAGAGAAAAAACATCTCTTCATATCTTTATACTTTTGAGGATTATCTTGAAAATGCCATAATTGTACACCAATTTCTAGCACACAAAGAAGATCAAGAGATAGTTTTGGAGAACAAAAGAATATATCAAAAAACTCCTAGAGCTGTCCATTTTTGTGAATATTATCATAAAATATTTTTTTATGCTCAAGATTTTGAAATTGGTATCATTACTATAGCTTATTTTATCAAATTCCTAAATAAAAATTTTAAATTTGAAGAAGAGCACTATATGACACCTGAAGAACTTAAGCCTATCAACGACATTCATAAACTCTTTCAGGAATATTAAATTTATTATCTAGAATATTATAATCCTTGTCTTTGTTTTTTTTCAAAACTAAAAACCAAAAAAAAAATCAAAATATAATATATATCTATATATCTACAATATTTTATATAGGTATACATATAACATATATACCCAAAAATTCAAATATATATATATATCACTGAAAAACAAAACACCCTAAAGATAAAATACCTAGAATCTTGAGAAATGGTAAAAAAATAGAATCTAACTTCGTAGAAGAGCTAGATCAAGAAAACCTTGATGATAGGGTACATATTGAAGATGATAGACTCACGAAACAAGATGAGGATGACAATAAAGAAGAGGAAGTAGAAGATCCTACCAAGCCTTTAGTAGACCCTCAAGGCAATGTTAGTTTTAAATCTATCCAACACTTTACTGAATTTCTAAAAAGCAATATAGATGAAATCAATCATGTGTTAAATATATAACATTTACTCCCAATGGGATATTATTCAACAGAGGCCGCTATAGAAGTTGCTTTTCGACTGCATGCAAATCCATTGACATACATAAAAATAATAGATCAAGGTCAAGCTGGTCCATCTTAAAACATCAATGAAAACATAGATTTGAACACTCAAAAACCAACAACACAATATAATGCCAAACAAAAACAACATTCTTCTTCCTCTCAATCTCTTACTCACCAAGCATCTACATAACATAAAGCTAATAAAATACAAATTTCTAATCATTACCAACAAAAAATTCAGAAAAATGCAATTCCATATAAACTTCATAATACTCTTCCTACAAATACTTTACATAATAGTGTTTCTACTAGAAATCCTTATATGACAACATAGCCATATCATCAAATGCACAACAATATGATAACACAAAATCAATTTAATGAGCAGTCACAAGGACTTGAAGCTATAGTCAAACAATTACCTTCATGTCTAGATTAGATATATCCTTACCATCCCTCATATAGTTATACAGAGATGTGTAGTCAACCATTGGATCCTATTATTGTTGCTAAACCTTACCCCAAACATTTCCCAATGCTAGTCCTTTCGATATATAAAGAAAACGAATATCCTATTGAGCATGTTCGTATGTTTAGGACAACTTGTCATCATATTTCCTATGATTATCTACTATTACTAAAAATGTTTTCTAAAAGTCTTGGAGGCATGGCCTTCGAATGGTATTATCAATTACCAGCTAATTCTTTAAGAAATTTTGAAGAAACAACGAAAATGTTTGTTCATCACTTTAGTTCCTACAAAGAAAGGCATGTCACTTTTAAGGATTTATATAATTTAAAACAAAAAAAAATATGAAAGCTTTGTTGAATTCTTAGCAAAATGGAGACAACTTCTAGGAAAATTACACTTTGCTTTACCTCAGCAAGAAATGTTGGAAATATTCATTGGTAATTTACAAGAACAGTTATCTTATGCACTTTCTACTGCTATAGTAACCTCTTTTGATCAAGACATAGACTTAGAAAGGAGGGTATAATATGCCCTTATTAGAAGAGGACAATTCAATAAAAGGGATGAAGATAAATCTTCCAAAAACCAATATAAAAATAAACAAGTAGTGGGTGATGGAGTTACTGATAGTAGAAACACTTCAAACATCAATACTTTTGGAGCTATAAATAAATTTGTGTTAAATATTCCTGATAAACCTCCAAGAGAATTCACTAGATTGAATCAACCCCTAACCCTGATTTTATCCCAATTATTGGAAAAAGGTTTAATACGATTGCTAGAAATTCGATAGCCAGATACAACTGCAGCTGGATATAGGGCTGATTTACATTGCAATTTTCATCAAGTGGATAGACATTCAACCAGTTCTTGCAAAATATTAAAGTATTTGATACAAGATATAATTAATAAAGGTAAAATTGAAGTAGAAAAATTTCCTTCAAACAATAATCCTCCAAACAATGGTCAAAAACAACAAACACAAAATGCTAATCAAACCTTAGACATATTCCAACATCCTTTACCCAATCATGGTAAAGAAATTGTGAATCAATTAGAACACCACAATGTCCCTCCTCTAACTCAATATGTGGGAACCATTAGCAATTTCCTACTATATCAAAATTTACAAGCTTCTTACATGCCTACTCAATTTGCAATCACACTTAGACCAATCCAATATTTTCAATCTTCATCTTCAAAAGATACAAAAAGTAACACAAAAAGTGAAACAAAAAGTGAAATAGACATCACTTCAAATAATTATAATAGTTTTGAAGATGATTCAGGTCCTGTTGAGTGGTATTTTCACCCGATTGTGAAAACACACTCTCCGATAGGATTTGGGTTCTAAATCCTCTGCTTGCAAAGAAACAATTTCTCCAAGGTTCCTGTTATGTGAGCATTTTGCATCTGTGTATAAGATATATTTAATTAAAATGCTAGGAACACCTTAGTGGTTGCAAGTAAGCGAAAACAAGGGGCACTGTGGTTTATTTTACTGTGAAATTTAATGATTGTTCCTTGAACCCTAATAAAGTAAATGTGATTTGATCCTTAAATGACCATGCTATAACTTCAAAATAAAATTTAATGAAATGCCATAACATGAATGGAATTATTTTGGGTTTTGAAGTTTTTTTAATTTTTAAATTTTATTTAAATGCTTGAAAATAAAATTGGAGTTTCTAAAAAATAAAATACAGCAAAAGAAAATAAAATGTAAAGAAAAGAAATTAAAAATTGCATCCAGTCTGATGCTATCCCGTCTTGGCAAAACCGAAGTTGTGAGGTTTCCATGCATGCAACCTAACTTACTGGACCTGCAAACATGCACAATCCCGATAAGCTAAGTGTTGATTCCTAGGGTTTGAAATAAAAATTCAGATTTCAAACATTCGCCTAATGCAACCCACAAAAGTGGCATTTAACATTATCTATAAATCTGAAATCTGAAAACAAAAGAATAAACATTAAATCCATTAGCATGCATAGAAGATCTCCTTCTTTCTTGCCAACAGGATGCAAATTTCTGAATACTCTGCATTAATAATAAGTCAAGTTACAATGGCAGCATCTCTGGTTTTCTCAAAACCAGCAAAAGGTAGAAAACAGCCCCAAGCAGGCCCAGAATGGCCCTCTGGCCTCTAGCACTGCAACTCTACTCCAGCGGTTTTTGACCTCCTCGTATCAATCCATGCTTCAGATTTTATACTAACTAAAACGTCTCTTCGGTTCTCCCTTTGTCGCTTCATTTCACCTTCCAGCATGTGACCTTTCAAATTCCTACATTTTCGATGCTTTTGTTCAATGTTCGATTCTGAAACGTTCAAAATCTGTTGCTGCATGTAACGTCTCTGTAGCTCCGACACCTGTACACCACGTGTCTCACGCCTTCTGCGCCTTTTGTAACGTCTTCCTATGAAAATCGTGACAAAAATAGCATGCAGCCTGTTCACCTTCCCGACCGGTAAAATGCGACATGTCGCGAAATCGCGATGCTTTTCTATTTCGTACCCTTTGGCTGCTTTTCATCGCGAAATCACGACAATTTTCACTTTCGAACTACCTTGCTGCAACTTGTCGCGATTTTGCGATGCCTTCCACTTTCGGACCCTTTCACTCGTTTCTGTCATGATTTCGCGACCATTTTTGCTTTCGTACATTCTCGGCCGCAACCTGTAGCGAAATCGCTACGCTTCTCGCTTCTTGCTCCTTCGCTGCATGTTGTCGCGATTTCATGACCATTTTCTGTTTCGGACCTTCTAGCCACAACCTGTCACGATTTCGCGACCATTTTCTCTTCATCATGCCTTTTGATGATTTCTGTCGCGATTTCGCTACGCTTTTCTGTTCGGTACAACTGGGCTCGTTTCTGTCGTGATATCGTGACATTTTTTTACCTTGGACCTCTTTGTCACTTTCTATCGTGAAATCGCTACCACTTTTGTTCCGTACGCCTTTGGCTGTTTGGAGTCGCGAAAATGTGACATGTCGCGATATCGCGACGATTTCTCATTTCATGCCTTCCCCCTACAATCTGTCGTGATTTCACGACATTTTTCACTCGGCACCTCTTTGGCTTCAATCTGTCGTGATATCGCGACGTTTTTTCGATTTGTGCCATTTGACCAGTTTGACCCGCGATTTTGTGACATGTCGCGATATCGCTACGCCTTTCCATTTGCCTTTCTCTCTCCTATTTCGGGCCGCGACGGAGCAACATGTCGCGATATCACGAATTTTTTCTCCCACCCGCTGCCGTTGACTGCGTTGACCACGATTTTACGACGTCACGATTTCGTGACATTTTTCATTTTTTGGCAGCGACGGAGCAACTTGTCGCGATTTCACGACACCTTTTCATTTCGGCTACGATTTTGCAACATGTCACGATTTTGCGACACCTTTCTATTTTTCGGCAGTGATGACGCAACAGGTCACGATTTTGCGACATGTCGCGATTTCGCGACATTTTCTATACTTGTGCATTTTTGCCTTTTTCTTGATTTTTAGCATCTGGGTCACTGAGATCTTCTTTGAAAGCATGCAAAAAAAGGTGGGTCCCTAATTTTGGGGTGTGTTGTGGATCAGCCACAAAAAATGGCGACTCTGCTGTCAAATGCTCCTGAGCATTTGGTGAGAACCCAACCTGGAAATATAAAAACTTGGAAACCAGCATTAGCACATAAGAAATATAAACAAATGCCCATAGATCAAAAATACATGAATCATCAGAATTATGAAGTATCAGCTCGGTGTGTGCAATGTGTTTTCATTCCCTATCATTTGAAATTGATCAACATTCCATCGTCAATTTTACATGAATGCATATGTGAGATTGTGAATGATTAGTGTAACCTAATGAATATGCTAGGAGATCTTGATTTTATAAAATGCATAGTCTTTCTTCTAGTATCATACACAAACATTCAAGATTGCCAAACCCTCCTAGGATCCACTAATTAATTACTTTATTATATCCCAAAGTTGGTTATGAGCCCCTACTATCTTGAACCCATGTGCAAGTGAATGTGAAATCAGAATTTTGGGGAATCAGACTCCCAACCAACCGAGATGAGAGTTTAACCCTATCCATACTATTCTGATTTAGAATTCATTACCTCACTTGAGCAAAATAATTTAACTAATTATGGAAGAAATGGTCATGCTAGTCTAACCTTTTGAACAATCAGAAAAATATACAGCATACCTGAATTGCTTAAAATAGAACAGGTAAATAAATTAAGACCGTCCTTTTTACAATCTGCTGAATGTTAGAGGACTAATGCATACAAAAATTTAAAATTATATTACACTAAAAATAAACCCGTACGGCCCTCCTAGCACCAAACCGTTGAGTGGTGTTAGAGGCCGAAGATGCTAATAAAATGGACTTGAAATATTGAGCAAAAAAAAAAAATTATAAATCCGTAGCATCTAAAATCACGATAAAATAAATCTGAATAGGCCCTCCTTCTAGCGCCAATCTGTTGAGTGGTATTTTCACCCGATTGTGAAAACACACTCTCCGATAGGATTTGGGTTCTAAATCCTCTGCTTGCAAAGAAACAATTTCTCCAAGGTTCCTGTTATGTGAGCATTTTGCATCTGTGTATAAAATATATTTAATTAAAATGCTAGGAACACCTTAGTGGTTGTAAGTAACTGAAAACAAGGGGCACTGTGGTTTATTTTACTGTGAAATTTAATGATTGTTCCTTGAACCCTAATAAAGTAAATGTGATTTGATCCTTAAATGACCATGCTGTAACTTCAAAATAAAATTTAATGAAATGCCATAACATGAATGGAATTATTTTGGGTTTTGAATTTTTTTTAATTTTTAAATTTTATTTTAATGCTTGAAAATAAAATTGGAGTTTTTGAAAAATAAAATACAGCAAAAGAAAATAAAATGTAAAGAAAAGAAATTAAAAATTGCATTCGATCTGATGCTATCCCGTCTTGGCAAAACCGAAGCTGTGAGGTTTCCATGCATGCAACCTAACTTACTGTACCTACAAACATGCACAATCCCGATAAGCTAAGTGCTGATTCCTAGGGTTTGAAATAAAAATTCAGATTTCAAACATTCGCCTAATGCAACCCACAAAAGTGGCATTTAACATTATCTATAAATCCGAAATCTGAAAATAAAAGAATAAACATTAAATCCATTAGCATGCATGGAAGATCTCCTTCTTTCTTGCCAACAGGATGCAAATTTCTGAATACTCTGCATTAATAATATGTCAAGTTACAATGGCAGCATCTCTGGTTTTCTCAAAACCAGCAAAAGGCATAAAACAACCCCAAGCAGGCCCAGAATGGCCCTCTGGCCTGTAGCACTGCAACTCTGCTCCAGCGGTTTTCGACCTCCTCGTATCAATCCATGCTTCAGATTTTATACTAACTGAAATGTCTCTTCGGTTCTCCCTGTGTCGCTTCGTTTCACCTTCCAGCATGTGACCTTTCAAATTCTTGCCTTTTCGATGCTTTTGTTCCATGTTCGATTCTGAAATGTTCAAAATCCGCCGCTGCATGTAACGTCTCTGTAGCTCCGACACCTGTACACCACGTGTCTCATGCCTTCTACGCCTTCTATAACGTCTTCCTATGAAAATCACGACAAAAACAACATGCAGCATGTTCACCTTCCAGACCGCAAAAATGTGACATGTCGCGAAATCGCGACGCTTTTCTATTTCGTACCCTTTGGCTGCTTTCCGTCGCGAAATCGCGACAATTTTCACTTTCGGACTACCTTGCTGCAACTTGTCGCGATTTCGCGACGCCTTCCACTTTCGGACCCTTTCACTCATTTCTGTCGTGATTTCGCGACCATTTTCGCTTTCGTACATTCTCGACCACAACCTATAGCGAAATCGCTACGCTTCTCGCTTCTTGCTCCTTCACTGGATGCTGTCGTGATTTCGTGACCATTTTCTGTTTTGGGCCTTCTCGTCGCAACCTGTCGTGATTTCGAGACCATTTTCTCTTCATCATGCCTTTTGCTAATTTCTATCACGATTTCGCTACGCCTTTCTGTTTCATACAACTGGGCTCGTTTCTATTGCAATATCGTGACATTTTTTTACCTTGGACCTCTTTGCCGCTTTCTGTCGCGAAATCGCTACCACTTTTGTTCCGTACGCCTTTGGCTGTTTGGAGTCGCAAAAATGCGACATGTCGCGATATCGCGACGATTTCTCATTTCATGCCTTCCCCCTACAATCTGTCGTGATTTCGTGACATTTTTCACTCGGCACCTCTTTGGCTTCAATCTGTCGCGATATCGCGACGTTTTTTCGATTTGTGCCATTTGACCAGTTTGACCCGCGATTTTGCGACGCTTCGCGATATCGCTACGCCTTTCCATTTGCCTTTCTCTCTCCCCTTTAGGGCCGCAACGGAGCAACATGTCGTGATATCACGACGTTTTTCTCCCACCTGCTGCTGTTGACTACATTGACCGCGATTTTGCAACATGTCGTGATTTCGCGACATTTTTTATTTTCTGGCAACGACGGAGCAACTTGTCGTGATTTCGCAACACCTTTTCATTTCGGCCATGATTTTGCAACATGTCACGATTTCGTGACACCTTTCTATTTTTCGGCAGCGATGGCGCGACAGTCGCGATTTCGCGACAGTCACGATTTCGCGACACTTTCTATACTTGTGCATTTTTGCCTTTTTCTTGATTTTTAGCATCTGGGTCACTGAGATCTTCTTTGAAAGCATGCAAAAAAGGTGGGTCCCTAATTTTGGGGTGTGTTGTGGATCAGCCACAACAAATGGCGACTCTGCTGTCAAATGCTCCTAAGCATTTGGTGAGAACCCAACCTAAAAATATAAAAACTTGGAAACCAGCATTAGCACATAAGAAATATAAACAAATGCCCATAGATCAAAAATACAAGAATCATCAGAATTATGAAGTATCAGCTCGGTGTGTGCAATGTGTTTTCATTCCCTATCGTTTGAAATTGATCAACATTCCATCATCAGTTTTACATGAATGCATATGTGAGATTGTGAATGATTTGTGTAACCTAATGAATATGCTAGGAGATCTTGCTTTTATAAAAGGCATAGTCTTTCTTCTAGTATCATACACAAACATTCAAGATTGCCAAACCCTCTTAGGATCCACTAATTAATTACTTTATTATATCCCAAAGTTGGTTATGAGCCCCTACTATCTTGAACCCATGTGCAAGTGAATGTGAAATCAGAATTTTAGGGAATCAGACTCCTAACCAACCGAGATGAGAGTTTAACCCTATCCTTACTATTCTGATTTAGAATTCATTACCTCACTTGAGAAAAATAATTTAACCAATTATGGAAGAAATGGTCATGCTAGTCTAACCTTTTGAACAATCAGAAAAATATACAGCATACCCGAATTGCTTAAAATAGAACAGGTAAATAAATTCAGACTCGTCCTTTTTACAATCTGTTGAATGTTAGAGGACTAATGCATACAAAAATTTAAAATTATATTACACTAAAAATAAACCCGTACGACCCTCCTAGCACCAAACCGTTGAGTGGTGTTAGAGGCCGAAGATGCTAATAAAATGGACTTGAAATATTTAGCAAAAAAAAAAAAATTATAAATCCGTAGCATCTAAAATCACGATAAAATAAACCCGAATAGGCCCTCCTTCTAGTGCCAATCTGTTGAGTGGTATTTTCACCCGATTGTGAAAACACACTCTACGATAGGATTTGGGTTCTAAATCCTCTGCTTGCAAAGAAACAATTTCTCCAAGGTTCCTGTTATGTGAGCATTTTGCATCTGTGTATAAAAGATATTTAATTAAAATGCTAGGAACACCTTAGTGGTTGCAAGTAACGAAAACAAGGGGCACTGTGGTTTATTTTACCGTGAAATTTAATGATTGTTCCTTGAACCCTAATAAAGTAAATGTGATTTGATCCTTAAATGACCATGCTGTAACTTCAAAATAAAATTTAACGAAATGCCATAACATGAATGGAATTATTTTGGGTTTTGAAGTTTTTTTAATTTTTAAATTTTATTTTAATGCTTGAAAATAAAATTTAAAAATTAAAAAAACTTCAAATTGGAGTTTCTGAAAAATAAAATACGGCAAAAGAAAATAAAATGTAAAGAAAAGAAATTAAAAATTGCATCCAGTCTGATGCTATCGCGTCCTGGCAAAATCGAAGCTGTGAGGTTTCCATGCATGCAACCTAACTTACTGGACCTGCAAATATGCACAATCCCGATAAGCTAAGTGTTGATTCCTAGGGTTTGAAATAAAAATTTAGATTTCAAACATTCGCCTAATGCAACCCACAAAAGTGGCATTTAACATTATCTATAAATCTGAAATCTAAAAACAAAAGAATAAACATTAAATCCATTAGCATGCACAAAAGATCTCCTTCTTTCTTCCCAACAGGATGCAAATTTCTGAATAATCTGCATTAATAATATGTCAAGTTACAATGGCAGCATCTCTGGTTTTCTCAAAACTAGCAAAAGGCAGAAAACAGCCCCAAGCAGGCCCAGAATGGCCCTCTGGCCTGTAGCACTGCAACTCTGCTCCAGCGGTTTTTGACCTCCTCGTATCAATTCGTGCTTCAGATTTTATACTAACTGAAATGTCTCTTCGGTTCTCCCTGTGTCACTTCGTTTCACCTTCCAGCATGTGACCTTTCAAATTCCTACCTTTTTGATGCTTTTGTTCCATGTTCGATTCTGAAACGTTCAAAATCTGCCGCTGCATGTAACGTCTCTATAGCTCCGACACCTGTACACCACGTGTCTCATGCCTTTTGCGCCTTTTGTAACATCTTCCTGTGAAAATCGTGACAAAAACAACATGCAGCCTGTTCACCTTCCCGACCGCAAAAATGCGACATGTCGTGAAATCGTGACGCTTTTCTATTCCGTACCCTTTGGCTGCTTTTCGTCGTGAAATCGTGACAATTTTCACTTTCGGACTACCTTGCTGCAACTTGTCGCGATTTCGCGACGCCTTCCACTTTCGGACCCTTTCACTCGTTTCTGTCACGATTTCGCGACCATTTTCGCTTTCGTACATTCTCGGCCGCAACCTGTAGCGAAATTGCTACGCTTCTCGCTTCTTGCTCCTTCGCTGCATGCTGTCGCGATTTCGTGACCATTTTCTGTTTCAGGCCTTCTCGTCGCAACCTGTCGCGATTTCGCGACCATTTTCTCTTCATCATGCCTTTTGCTAATTTTTGTCGTGATTTCGCTACGCCTTTCTGTTCCGTACAACTGGGCTCGTTTCTGTCACGATATCGCGACGTTTTTTTACCTTGGACCTCTTTGCCGCTTTCTGTCGTGAAATCGCTACCACTTTTGTTCCGTACGCCTTTGGCTGTTTGGAGTCACGAAAATGCGACATGTCGCGATATCGTGACGATTTCTCATTTCATGCCTTCCCCCTGCAATTTGTCACGATTTCGCGACATTTTTCACTCGGCACCTCTTTGGCTTCAATCTGTCGCGATATTGCGACGTTTTTTCGATTTGTGCCATTTGACCATTTTGACCCGCGATTTTGCAACGCATCGTGATATCGCTACGCCTTTCCATTTGTCTTTATCTCTCCTCTTTTGGGCCGCGATGGAGCAACATGTCGCGATATCGCGACGTTTTTCTCCCACCTGCTGTCATTGACTGCGTTGACCGCGATTTTGCGACATGTCGCGATTTCGCGACATTTTTCATTTTTTGGCAACGACAGAGCAACTTGTCGCGATTTCGCGACACCTTTTCATTTTGGTCATGATTTTGCAACATGTCGCAATTTTACGACACCTTTCTATTTTTCGGCAGCGATGGAGCGACAGGTCACGATTTCGAGACATGTCACAATTTCGTGACATGTCACGATTTCGCGACACTTTCTATACTTGTGCATTTTTGCCTTTTTCTTGATTTTTAGCATCTAGGTCACTGAGATCTTCTTTGAAAGCATGCAAAAAAATGTGGGTCCCCAATTTTGGGGTGTGTTGTGGATCAGCCACAACAAATGGCGACTCTGCTGTCAAATGCTCCTGAGCATTTGGTGAGAACCCAACCTAGAAATATAAAAACTTGGAAACCAACATTAGCACATAAGAAATATAAACAAATGCCCATAGATCAAAAATACATGAATCATCAGAATTATGAAGTATCAGCTCGGTGTGTGCAATGTGTTTTCATTCCCTATCATTTGAAATTGATCAACATTCCATCGTCAGTTTTACATGAATGCATATGTGAGATTGTGAATGATTTGTGTAACCTAATGAATATGCTAGGAGATCTTGCTTTTATAAAATGCATAGTCTTTCTTCTAGTATCATACACAAACATTCAAGATTGCCAAACCCTCTTAGGATCCACTAATTAATTACTTTATTATATCCCAAAGTTGGTTATGAGCCCCTACTATCTTGAACCCATGTGCAAGTGAATGTGAAATCGGAATTTTGGGGAATCAGACTCCCAACCAACCGAGATGAGAGTTTAACCCTATCCTTACTATTCTGATTTAGAATTCATTACCTCACTTGAGAAAAATAATTTAACCAATTATGGAAGAAATGGTCATGCTAGTCTAACCTTTTGAACAATCAAAAAAATATACAGCATACCTGAATTGCTTAAAATAGAATAGGTAAATAAATTCAGACTGTCCTTTTTATAATCTGTTGAATGTTAGAGGACTAATGCATACAAAAATTTACAATTATATTACACTAAAAATAAACCCGTATGGCCCTCCTACCACCAAACCGTTGAGTGGTGTTAGAGGCCGAAGATGCTAATAAAATGGACTTGAAATATTTAGCAAAAAAAAAAAAATTATAAATCCATAGCATCTAAAATCACGATAAAATAAACCCGAACAGGCCCTCCTTCTAGCGCTAATCTGTTGAGTGGTATTTTCACCCGATTGTGAAAACACACTCTCCGATAGGATTTGGGTTCTAAATCCTCTGCTTGCAAAGAAATAATTTCTCCAAGGTTCCTGTTATGTGAGCATTTTGCATCTGTGTATAAAAGATATTTAATTAAAATGCTAGGAACACCTTAGTGGTTGCAAGTAAATGAAAACAAGGGGCACTGTGGTTTATTTTACTGTGAAATTTAATGATTGTTCTTTGAACCCTAATAAAGTAAATGTGATTTGATCCTTAAATGACCATGCTGTAACTTCAAAATAAAATTTAATGAAATGCCATAACATGAATGGAATTATTTTGGGTTTTGAAGTTTTTTTAATTTTTAAATTTTATTTTAATGCTTGAAAATAAAATTGGAGTTTCTGAAAAATAAAATACAGCAAAAGAAAATAAAATGTAAAGAAAAGAAATTAAAAATTGCATCCAGTCTGATGCTATCCCGTCCTGGCAAAACCGAAGCTGTGAGGTTTCCATGCATGCAACCTAACTTACTGGACCTGCAAACATGCACAATCCCGATAAGCTAAGTGCTGATTCCTAGGGTTTGAAATAAAAATTTAGATTTCAAACATTCGCCTAATGCAACCCACAAAAGTGGCATTTAACATTATCTATAAATCTGAAATCTAAAAACAAAAGAATAAACATTAAATCCATTAGCATGCACAGAAGATCTCCTTCTTTCTTGCCAACAGGATGCAAATTTCTGAATACTCTGCATTAATAATATGTCAAGTTACAATGGCAGCATCTCTGGTTTTCTCAAAACCAGCAAAAGGCAGAAAATAGCCCCAAGCAGGCCCAGAATAGCCCTCTGGCCTGTAGCACTGCAACTCTGCTCCAGCGGTTTTCGACCTCCTTGTATCAATCCGTGCTTCAGATTTTATACTAACTGAAATGTCTCTTCGGTTCTCCCTGTGTCGCTTCGTTTCACCTTCCAGCATGTGACCTTTCAAATTCCTGCCTTTTCGATGCTTTTATTCCATGTTCGATTCTGAAACGTTCAAAATCTACCGCTGCATGTAACGTCTCTGTAGCTCCGACACCTGTACACCACGTGTCTCACACCTTCTGTGCCTTCTGTAATGTCTTCCTATGAAAATCATGACAAAAATAGCATGCATCCTGTTCACCTTCCAGACCGTGAAAATGTGACATGTCGCAAAATCATGACGCTTTTCTATTCCGTACCCTTTGGCTGCTTTCCGTCGTGAAATCGCGATAATTTTCACTTTCGGACTACCTTGCTGCAACTTGTCACGATTTCACGACGCCTTCCACTTTCGGACCCTTTCACTCGTTTCTGTCATGATTTCGCGACCATTTTTGCTTTCGTACATTCTCGGCCGCAACCTGTAGCAAAATCGCTACGCTTCTCGCTTCTTGCTCCTTCACTGCATGCTGTCGCGATTTCGTGACCTTTTTCTGTTTCGGGCCTTCTCGCCGCAACCTGTCGCGATTTCGTGACCATTTTCTCTTCATCATGCCTTTTGCTAATTTCTGTCGTGATTTCGCTATGCCTTTCTATTCCGTACAACGGGGCTCGTTTCTGTCGCGATATCGCGACGTTTTTTTACCTTGGACCTCTTTGCCGCTTTCTGTCACGAAATCGCTACCACTTTTGTTCCGTACGCCTTTGGCTGTTTGGAGTCACGAAAACGTGACATGTCGTGATATCACGACGATTTCTCATTTCATGCCTTCCCCCTGCAATCTGTCATGATTTCACGACATTTTTCACTCGGCACCTCTTTGGCTTCAATCTGTCGCGATATCGCGATGTTTTTTCGATTTGTGCCATTTGACCATTTTGACCCGTGATTTTGCAACGCGTCGTGATATCGCTACGCCTTTCCATTTTCCTTTCTCTCTCCTCTTTCGAGTCGCGACGGAGCAACATGTTGCGATATCGCGACGTTTTTCTCCCACCTGCTGCCGTTGACCGTGAATTTACGACATGTCACGATTTCGTGACATTTTTCATTTTCTGGCAACGACGGAGCAACTTGTCACGATTTTGCTACACCTTTTCATTTCGGTCACGATTTTGCAACATGTCACGATTTCGCGACACCTTTCTATTTTTCGGCAACGATGGGGCGACAGGTCACGATTTCGCGACATGTCACGATTTCGCGACATGTCACGATTTCACGACATGTCGCGATTTCGTGACACTTTCTATACTTGTGCATTTTTGCCTTTTTCTTGATTTTTAGCATCTGGGTCACTGAGATCTTCTTTGAAAGCATGCAAAAAAAGGTGGGTCCCCAATTTTGGGGTGTGTTGTGGATCAGCCACAACAAATGGCGACTCTGCTGTCAAATGCTCCTGAGCATTTGGTGAGAACCCAACCTGGAAATATAAAAACTTGGAAAACAGCATTAGCACATAAGAAATATAAACAAATTCCCATAGATCAAAAATACATGAATCATCAGAATTATGAAGTATCAGCTCGGTGTGTGTAATGTGTTTTCATTCCCTATCGTTTGAAATTGATCAACATTCCATCGTCAGTTTTACATGAATGCATATGTGAGATTGTGAATGATTTGTGTAACCTAATGAATATGCTAGGAGATCTTGCTTTTATAAAAGGCATAGTCTTTCTTCTAGTATCATACACAAACATTCAAGATTGCCAAACCCTCTTAGGATCCACTAATTAATTACTTTATTATATCCCAAATTTGGTTATGAGCCCCTACTATCTTGAACCCATGTGAAAGTGAATTTGAAATCAGAATTTTGGGGAATCAGACTCCCAACCAACTGAGATGAGTGTTTAACCCTATCCTTACTATTCTGATTTAAAATTCATTACCTCACTTGAGAAAAATAATTTAACCAATTATGGAAGAAATGGTCATGCTAGTCTAACCTTTTGAACAATCAGAAAAATATACAGCATACCTGAATTGCTTAAAATAGAACAGGTAAATAAATTCAGACCGTCCTTTTTACAATCTGCTGAATTTTAGAGGACTAATGCATACAAAAATTTAAAATTATATTACACTAAAAATAAACCCGTACGGCCCTCCTAGCACCAAACCGTTGAGTGGTGTTAGAGGCCGAAGATGCTAATAAAATGGACTTGAAATATTTAGCAAAAAAAAATTATAAATCCGTAGCATCTAAAATCACGATAAAATAAACCCGAACAGGCCCTCCTTCTAGTGCCAATCTGTTGAGTGGTATTTTCACCCGATTGTGAAAACACACTCTTCGATAGGATTTGGGTTTTAAATCCTCTGCTTGCAGAGAAACAATTTCTCCAAGGTTCCTGTTATGTGAGTATTTTGCATCTGTGTATTAAAGATATTTAATTAAAATGCTAGGAACAACTTAGTGGTTGCAAGTAACTGAAAACAAGGGGCACTGTGGTTTATTTTACTATGAAATTTAATGATTGTTCCTTGAACCCTAATAAAGTAAATGTGATTTGATCCTTAAATGACCATGCTGTAACTTCAAAATAAAATTTAATGAAATGCCATAACATGAATGGAATTATTTTGGGTTTTGAAGTTTTTTAATTTTTAAATTTTATTTTAATGCTTGAAAATAAAATTGGAGTTTCTGAAAAATAAAATACAACAAAAGAAAATAAAATGTAAAGAAAAGAAATTAAAAATTGCATCCAGTCTGATGCTATCCCGTCCTGGCAAAATCGAAGTTGTGAGGTTTCCATGCATGCAACCTAACTTACTGGACCTGCAAACATGCACAATCTCGATAAGCTAAGTGCTGATTCCTAGGGTTTGAAATAAAAATTCAGATTTCAAACATTCGCCTAATTCAACCCACAAAAGTGGCATTTAACATTATCTATAAATCTGAAATCTGAAAACAAAAGAATAAACATTAAATCCATTAGCATGCACAGAAGATATCCTTCTTTCTTGCCAACAGGATGCAAATTTTTGAATACTCTGCATTAATAATATGTCAAGTTACAATGGCAGCATCTCTGGTTTTCTCAAAACCAGCAAAAGGCAGAAAACAGCCCCAAGCAGGCCCAGAATGGCCCTCTGGCCTGTAGCACTGCAACTCTGCTCCAGCGGTTTTTGACCTCCTCGTATCAATCCGTGCTTCAGATTTTATACTAATTGAAACGTCTCTTTGGTTCTCCCTGTGTCACTTCGTTTCACCTTCCAGCATGTGACCTTTCAAATTCTTGCCTTTTCGATGCTTTTGTTCCATGTTCGATTCTGAAACATTCAAAATCTGTCACTACATGTAACGTCTCTGTAGCTCCGACACCTGTACACCACGTGTCTCACGCCTTCTGCGCCTTCTGTAACGTCTTCCTATGAAAATCGTGACAAAAATAGCATGCAGCCTGTTCACCTTCCCGACCGCAAAAATGCGACATGTCGTGAAATCACGACGCTTTTTTATTCCGTACCCTTTGGCTGCTTTTCGTCGCAAAATTGTGACAATTTTCACTTTCGGACTACCTTGCTGCAACTTGTCGCGATTTCGCGACGCCTTCCACTTTCGAACCCTTTCACTCGTTTCTGTCACGATTTCGCGACCATTTTCGCTTTCGTACATTCTTGGCCGCAACCTGTAGCGAAATTGCTACGCTTCTCGCTTCTTGCTCCTTCGCTGCATGCTGTCACAATTTCGTGACCATTTTCTGTTTCGGGCCTTCTCGCCGCGACCTGTCGCAATTTTGTGACCATTTTCTCTTCATCATGCCTTTTGCTGATTTCTGTCGCGATTTCGCTACGCCTTTTTGTTCTGTACAACTGGGCTCGTTTCTGTCGCGATATCGTGACGTTTTTTTACCTTGGACCTCTTTGCTGCTTTCTGTCGCGAAATCGCTACCACTTTTGTTCCGTACGCCTTTGGCTGTTTGGAGTCGTGAAAATGCGACATGTCGCGATATCGCGACGATTTCTCGTTTCATGCCTTCCCCCTGCAATCTGTCGCGATATCGTGACATTTTTCAGTCGACACCTCTTTGGCTTCAATCTGTCGTGATATCACGACGTTTTTCTAATTTGTGCCATTTGACCATTTTGACCCGCAATTTTGCGACGCGTCGTGATATCGCTACGCCTTTCCATTTGCCTTTCTCTCTCCTCTTCCGGGCTGCGACGGAGCAACATGTCGCGATATCGCGACGTTTTTCTCCCACCTGCTGTCGTTGACTGCGTTGATCGCAATTTTGCGACATGTCGCGATTTCGCGACATTTTTCATTTTCTAGCAACGACGGAGCAACTTGTCACGATTTCGTGACACCTTTTCATTTCGGCCGCGATTTTGCAACATGTCACGATTTCGTGACACCTTTCTGTTTTTCTGCAGCGATGGCGCGACATGTCGCGATTTCGCGACACTTTCTATACTTGTGCATTTTTGTCTTTTTCTTAATTTTTAGCATCTGGGTCACTGAAATCTTCTTTGAAAGCATGCAAAAAAAGGTGGGTCCCCAATTTTGGGGTGTGTTGTGGATCAGCCACAACAGGTCCAATTCTTCCTATCAAAGATTTATTAGTTCTATAAGAACCATTTCCTAAAAGAATTACAACCCATCCTTCATCTCAACAAATACTTTCAATTGAACAAACAGTGAATGCTAGAGCTCACTTTGGTCACTCACAAAACAACAACATTATGGGTACTATTGGAGCTATCACTAGATAGCAAGTTCAAAATTAAAATTCTCAAACACAAACTCAAATAACAATTGAAAAAGCATTTTTATTTGTGTTAAAAGCACCCAAAAAGGGAAATAATGTATCAAATCCACCACAAAAACCTCCTTATGACATTAATTAACAATTGGGTAACATTACAGCCATAATTTCTCTTTTAGATCTCTTAAGAACTTCATCTATACATAGAGAATAACTAATGGGTACCTTAAGCAAAATAATGGTACCTCAAGACATAGAACCTGCTACTGTGGTCAATGCTATAGTTTCTCACGGGACTAATTATGTAGAGTTTCATGATAAAGACATTCCTCCTCAAAGTATATATAGAGATAATCCTTTATATATTACAGCCTTAATTGGATATGTTTGTGTCAAAAGAGTCTTAAATGATAATGTATCATCACTAAATATATGCACATATGATTTCTTTCAAAGTTTTGGATTTAGAACTTAAGATTTGAAAATAACTAAAATGATTATTAAAGCCTTTAATTATGAAATCCAAGGAGTATTTTCAATCCCATTGCAAGTTGGTCCAATAATTTTAGATATGCCTGTGTTTGTTGTATCTTGCCCTACATCATACAAAATTCTTCTAGGTTGACTTAACACAATGAGAGAAGTACCTTCTACTTTACATCAATGTGTTAAATTTGAATTTTAATTGGTCACTATCCATGGTGACCCTAGACCCTTTGACATGTGTGCAATGGAAGAACCAATTGGAGTCCCATTTTGTCCTGCTATATCTTCAACAAACCCTAATCCTCTTAAGAATCCTTCTTCACAAACTAAACCCACATCATCTTGTACCACAACTAAAATAGATAATCCTTCTACTTCATATCCCCTTTCGGATGAAGTTTTATTGGATTTATCTACAATACTCACAACTTCAGAGCATACTAATTTTTCTACACAATACTCCCTTGTACTATCCCAATTACCACCATCTCCTCAAATTATGGGCTTGCCATGAAAGTTAGGAAGTATTTGTCATATAGGAAGTTGCACCTTTATCTACGTAGGGTATGACCTTGGCAAAATTAATATTCAAATGAGTTTTACACTTGATCAAGATGGGTTTGCTCGATGTTATTTTTCTCATGGATATGTGAAGTCAAAAAAATAGTTTGTAACATGGGTTATAAAGGTAAAATTTTAGGTCCTTTAGAAATAGAGGAATGGCCTGCCCGATGTGGTATTGGATACATCCTTACAAAACCTCAATCATTCCCTTTTTATGATGATGACCATCTTGTGACATATAAAGAGTACTTAAAACATCAAAAATATTTAAAATCAAATAAGAAAACACATTTTTGTAACATGTTGTCAATAGCATATCCTAAAATGATAGCTTCTCAAAATAAATGTTTAGAGGGAGATGTTTTTCACAATGTTTCTCTTGAAGAAATTTTGAGGAATATATTTTTCTTTGATGGGTCTATACCATGTATAGCCCATATTAAAAAAAATACCCCACCAGAAGAATTATCTAAGCTAACTTTATAGGAACTACAATAAATGGATCTCTCACCTGCTCCTCTTAATTTGAAAGAGATTTGAACATTGTAGTAGAAGATGTTCTACAAGTCAATATTGGAACTGAAACCAATCCTCACTTAGTTAAAATTGGAGCTGAAATAAGTGAAGAAATATAAAGTTAACACATTACATTTATCATGGAATATGCTGATGTATTTGCTTGGAAATATGTAGATATGCTCGACCTAGACTCTTTCATAGTCATACATCATTTAGTGGTGCACCCATATGCAAAACCTGTAAAACAAAAAATTAGAAAAATGCATCCCAAAGTAGCATTGTTGGTTAAATATGAATTACAAAAACTTTTGGATGTTGTTTTTATTCAAGCCATTGATTACGCTGACTAGATATCAAATGTTATTCCAGTAACCAAGAAAGAAGCCACTAAAATTAGAGTATGCACTGATTTTAGAGACATCAATGTTGCATGTCCTAAGTATGATTTTCCTCTCCCAAACATGGATCAAATTATTTATTTCACAACTTGAAGTGGAATGCTATCCCTTATGGATGGTTTTTAAGTATTTAACCAAATTCTTATAGCTCTTGAAGACCAACCTAAAACTGCTTCCATTACACCCTAGGGAACTTTTTGTTGGAAAGTAATGCCCTTTGGTTTAAAAAATGCAGCTACAAGTTATCAATGAACTATGACGTATATTTTTCATGATATGATGTATGAAATTTTACATGACTATGTGTATGATATCATAGATCGCTCAACTAAAGAAGATCATATCACCAATCTAAATGAGTATTTGATAGACTTAGAGAATATAAAATTTGATTAAATTCGAATAAATGTGTATTTGGAGTAAAATTTGGAAAATTGTTAGGGGTTATCGTTTCTATGTGTAGCATCGAGATAGATCCCATAAAAACTAAGGCTATCATTGATATACTACCACCCAAAAATATATCAGAATTAAGGAGTCTACAAGGTAAACTTCAATCTATCTGTCATTTCATCAACAAATTAGTAGATAAAACTCAACCTTTTCTTAAGTTACTTAAGAAAAAAATCTAATTTCAATAGGATAATGAATTCCAAGAAGCATTTGAAGCCCTTAAGCAATAATTTTTTCCACCCTAGTGCTCGTTCCACATAAACCAGACTGTCCTTTCATTTTGTGTATTTCTGCTTCAGAGCTTGCATTAGGAGCAATGTTGGCTCAACTTGATAATGATAAGAAATAACAAGACACTTATTACATAAGTAGAACATAAATAAATTATAAAACTCGTTATACACCCATAGAAAATCTTTGCTTGGCGGTTATGTTTTCTACACAAAATCTATGCCATTACATGCTTAGCCAAAAGACATTTGTCATTACTAAATTTGATCCATTAAGATATCTGATGAGTAGACATTACTTATCAAGACGTATAGCTAAATGGATTCTTGCTCTAAGTGAGTTTGAACTCACATTTTTTGGTCAAAAATATATCAAAGATCAAGTCATAGCTGATCAAATTGTTGCTGCTCCTCGAGTCTACTCATCCTATAAACATTGAATTTCCTAATGAATGTCTTAACTTAGAAGAAGACCATCATGAATCTTAGTCCTTATACTTCGATGGAGCTAGATGTATGATTGGCATAGGTGTAGGCATCATATTAATATCTCCACAAATACATCTTATTTTCTTATCATTTAAACTTCAATTTGCTTGCACCAATAATATTGCAAAATATGAAGCTCTAATCCTTGGGTTACGAGCAGCCTTAGTTCTAAAAATTAAAATTTTATTAGTCTTTAGAGATTCCTAACTCGTGATAAATCAAATTATTAATGTATATCAAACACGAGATGAGAAAATTCATCCTTACAAATATTATTTTTTAAAGCTTATCTCTTTATTTGAGAAAGTAACTCTTGAGGCTATCCCTCGTACTAGAAATCGTGTTGTAGATGGTATGGTTGTTGTTGCTTCGTTATTACCTTTAGAATTGGAGGATGAATATGCTATGATCATCATTCGTCAACTCCAAGAGCCCACCTCATCAAATTCTTGTATGGAACCATTAGATGTGTTTTTGATTAATGAGATAACTCCAAAACCTTGGTATATAGACATTTTTAATTTTCTCCAAAAAATGACTTTTTCAGAAGGATTAGATATAAATCAACACATATTATTACGTAAGCGAGATGTTCGCTTTGCAATTATTTGAAATGCTTTATATAAGAGATATTTTGAAGGTATTCTCTTAAGATGTCTTAATTTATGTAATATACACCCTTTGATGTATATTGGTTTGAGTTTGATGTATTTGTTTGATTTGTTTTGAAAATGATGTCTTGCTAGTATTTATGAATTGCAATAGATTTTTGAAACATAATTTATTAAATACAATGCTAAACTAATTGCAAAACATATACAAGGCAAGATAGAGCAATTGCAACACTTTATTAATCACCAAATGAAATAATTACAAGTTCTGATTTTTAATTTTTGGACCTGGTATACTTTGTCTTCAGACTTGTAAGAGTGTGCAAACAATGCTCAAACGCTCCCAAAATCTCTCTAGGTATTATATGTGAAGTCCACTATCAATGGCCAATGAATGGATACCACGGTGAAGACAAACTGTTGAAGATGCAAGGTCTAATCTGAGAAGTTTGTGGATTGTTATGTGTACTTCAGACCTGTTACATGTAGCAAATTATGGAGAAATGACAATCAAAAGGATGCAAAATTATCTTCAATGCTAGCCACCCAAGTTGCAACCATAAGACCTCCAAATCGCCCCTTCTAACATACCCAAAGTGTCTTAAAAGGGTGGCAAACCTATAGGTAGTTATTCCTCTTCCAATAAATAATATCTCAACTGAAACCCTTGAAATTTATACTTGTTCTCTTTGTCTTTAATAGGAATTTCATTTGGTGAAGTACCAATAAAATTCTACCTCAAAAATCTGAAGTTGTGAATGAAATTGTCACCATGGCAAGATATGACCAGCAAACCCTACGACCTATAAATTAAAATAACTCCTCCTCCAAAGTATCCAAAATTGGTGCTTGAAATGATTGTCAAGTCACAAGGAACCCAATGCAAAAATACCCACAATCATATGATGCCAAAATTTGAAGTTATGAATGAAAATATGGATCAACTGTAGGAAAACCGGTCATGAATGAAAGTCTAAAATTACCTCAATAGGTCTTTAGTTCTCCAAAATAGCTATGGATTCTTGTATTACTGATGAAGGCCAACAAAACCCAAAAATAGTTTGCCAAATGATTGACACTCCAAAATATGCAAACTCTAGATGAAATATCTGAAGCACAAATGAGAGTTTTGAATTAAACTCTCCTCAATAATGGCTAGGTGTGATATTTTACACATGAAACCACTGTTACTTATGAAGGTGTACATCTCCACAAGCATAAACAATGCAATATGTAGCAATACCTGCAATATATTAAGAAAATAGACTCAAATGATATAAAATGGATGCTACAAATGTCCCACATCACCTCTATTTATCCTTTTTGCTCCACAAGGTTGTCCAAGGTTTATTTTATTTTTAATCCTTATCTCTCCAAAAGTGGACCACCATGTCCTAGTAGCCACAACATTGTTTTAAAACACTTTTGGCCTTTTTTTAACTTTATATTATAATTTCCCTTTATATTTTAATATTATAAAATTACATTATAATAAAGGGAAAATAAACTCACACTTAGCCAAATTATGCATCCACACAAGAATATGACATTGCAACTGAAAACTCCATGCTGAAGCTCACCAAATTATTACCTCCATAGCATAATGAGACCCTTAACAACTAGATGATCAACCTACAAGGACTCTGAATAGGTTATCATCATCTAACTCATCTCCATCACCAAAGAGGGGATATTACAATTTAGAAGAGTCTAATAAAGCATTGAGTAAAGTCCATTATGGAACTTATGGAGGCCACTTTAGTGGAGGCACCATTGCTAAAAAGCTCTTGCGAATGGGTTACTTTGGCCTTCCATAGAAAATATGCAAATGATTATGTGTCATTGTGATAAGTGTTAATGACATGCAGACCTTGTTCACGCTCTACTAAAGAACTTCAAGTCATATCTACTCAATGGCCATTTTACAAATGGTGCCTAGATATCATTGGCAAAGTCAATCCCATCTCCTCAAATGGCCATAAATTCATCATAACTACAACATAATATTTTACAAAATGGGTAGAAGCTATGCCACTAGCTTCTTGCACAAGATTCCAAGTATCTAAATTCATTTTTAATCAAATTATTTATAGATGTGGGATTCCATCAACACTTGTTTATGATAATGGAACAAGTTTCAAGAACAAAGATATTAAGAAGCTTTGTCAAAAATATAAGATTCAACATTGATGGTCCACTCCATATTATCCATAAGGAAATTGTCAAGTTGAAGCATCTAATAAAACTTTGATTAAATTTTTAAAAATATTGATTAATAAATCAGGCCATGATTGGCATATGCAATTATATCCCACCTTGTGGGATTATCGAAAAAACATTAATACTCCTACAACTGCTTCACCTTTTGTCTTAGTTTATGGTGTTGAAGTTGTCTTCCCATTTGAGTTAGAAGTTCCTTATTTAGATCTTCTACTTCAAGATGTCAAAGTAGGAGATGAATATCATGGTGGCAGACTAAGTTAATTGGAACTTCTATATGAGAAGTGTATTCATGCTCTATATCATCTTTGCTCTTACCAAGATAAACTTAAAAGATCATATGTAAAGAAAATTCATAATCGGTATTTTGAGATCGAAGATTTAGTACTTAAATAAAATAAAAAATACTAATGCTAGAAAAGATCTTAAAGGAAAATTTCAACCTAATTGGCTTGGACCATTCATCATCACTGCAAAATTTTGATCTGGTGCATATCACTTGGCTACTTTGGATGAAAAATATCTCAAAGAGCCAATGAACATCATGCATCTAAAGAGATATTATGCATAACAACAAAAATTCCATCATTGTACATAATTGTAAATAACTTCTTCATATATTTTAGTTTGCAATTATCATATATTCATTAAATCACAAAACAACCAAAAAAAACAAAAAAATATGAAAATTTTCCAAATATATGTCAAATTGTTAAGTCATCATTCTGCATTATTGTTTGTTGTTTTCCAAAATTCAAAGTCATATTTTATTTTCTTTCGGATAAACTCAAAAGTTATCTTGAACCACTCACTTAATTCACATTTCTACTAAATATTGATTCTATAATTTTGATTATAAATATCTCTTGAAGCAAAATCACTATTACTTCACTAAATAATTTTTTTGAGTTTTGGGAATTGGTATTGCTACTTTTTGAACCAAGAACACATTTTACATCCTAAAATGATTTTTTTTAATTCAAAAAATGATACTACATAGTAGTCTTAGTTCCTTAAGCGAAAAGTTTCCCTTGTTATCCTATTATGCATATGGTCTAGAATACTGAGAATTGGCAAAAGGACAAGCTTCCCCCTACTCAAATAAAATCCCTTGCTCTTTGTCTAATATGAGAAATTATCCCAAAAAAGCAAAAGCAAGAAAAAACAAAAGCAAAATTAAAAAAAAATAGTTTTACTATAAAAGCAATAAAATCCCCTTGTTAAAAAACAAAATGACCAAGAATCCCTACTCCGAGAAATCAAAAGAAAATAAGGGTTAATGAACTTGAATCCCTGGAATTCCTCAGTTATTTGAACATCATGGGGTGATCCTCATTACAGGTTATGTGGCATCAAGTCGGCTTGGCAATGGTAGTATCCTTACGCATGGTGACATGTATGTCAAATTAGTGACCTTATTTTGTATAGACCAATGTATGCTTGTAGATTAGATAGCTTTTGGAGACTTGAATTACATAGTAGTTCAGTATAATTGCATGCACAAAATCATGGTTAATTAATATTTCAATTACACACACATTGGTTCATAAAAGCTGGCTTGTATCATTACCTCACTCAAAATTGGTAAATCAACCTCACAAAGCACACACATTTGATCCTTGAGAGATTTTGTATCATTATGTAAATCAAGATGGATAATGAACTCACATATCACACATTGGTTCTTGATAAATTTGATTTTATCCTTGAAATAATTTAAAATATTTCTTTGATTTTTTCTAGAAAACATTAGTTTGTAACTATTTGCATTAATCCCTACAAATCACTTCATTTTAGAAATTACAGTATATATATTGTATTCAAAATTTTCAACATGAAACATAATGATTTGTTTCAAATAAACATTGCATTCCAAAATCACACATAATCATTTTATCATGCATTGCATTTTTGACTTCGCAATGATGGTATAATTCCTAATAATAATTTTACCTTCAAACTTCATACTAGGAATTCTATGCCTAGTGCAAGTCATACTTCCAATTTTTTCATGCTTAAATCACTTTATATCTCTCAAAAATACAATCTTTATCAACTTATTCTTTCTTAAAATCAATTTCTCTTAAATCGACATCCTCTTTTCATCATCATAAGTCTCAAGGTCACTCTTGATCCCTACAATATTTTTAGTATTAGCAATACAAAACTTCCTCACAATAGGATATGCTTCAATACATAAGCGAGCATCGATCTCCACCAATGGTCATATAACAACACAATATCCTTTGAGTATCATTGCTAATCCATCAATTTTATCATCGCACAAAAACATCTTTTGTCTTTCAAAAACACTTTACAAAAATTATTTCCTTTTATGTTAAGCATGATAAAAAATGTTCAAAAATCAAAGCATGATTACAAATATTATGTAACACAACCATCATAAGCAAATACAATAAATCATCCAACAAATCAAATCATTCAAAATCGCATAGATAAAAAGGATCAAAAAAAAATATATATATATATATATATATATATATATATATATATATATGTCAAAATATAAGTACAAAATGAAGTCAAACTGGTATGCTACAATCTCCAAAATTGACATACTCAGTAATTAGGGGTATATCACAAAAATTATCCTAGTCTATCATCCCTATCATCCTCTTGAGTCTCTAGAGATCTGAGCATTATCATCCCCACCAGGAGGCCATAGTGGTTGAAACTCTATTGCCCTTATAGTAGTAGCCCTGGTCATCAAGCGAGACACTGATATTGAGCAACTCAAAGTAACCAACTCCACGAGTAATGGTTGTCTCTCCTCTGCATGCACTACCATAAAGTACAATCCCTGATAAAACTCTACCAATTGAAGAGCCCAAGATAGCTCTCCTCCTGAACCACTTCTCCTTGACTGAGTCGACTAGGAATATGTCAGAGCAGGAACCCTAGCTCCCTGAGCCACCTGAGCCTGAGCCTCTATGAGCTCTACCTATAGAGTCTAGACCTGAGTCTTCACACTTGTATTCTCTACCCATAGATTTGCCATCTTGCTTCTCTCTTCCTCCTCCATCATCACACCCTTCCCAAGAGAGTCAGATCTCTCCTCATATTAAGGAGATACTCTCCTCTCCTCTATCGCTCCCCTAGACCCCTCTCCTATCCCAACAACCATATTTTATATAGACGTCCTCTGGATTAGATGCCCTCCCCTAGTGTGAGGTCTCTCTCTCATAGGGGGTTCCTATGTCCTTTACTATTGCTGGCTAGTAGTGCATAACTATCAAAAGACCTATCCGACTACCTGATGGATCATGCCTCTCAACCTAGTGATCTGTGTGAGATGGATGCTTGCATACCACTACAGATACCTCATAGTCACCTTAGCATCATCCCCATATATCATGGCCATCACATCATCGTTCGATAAATAATCCATGATATGTGCCATGTTAGGAGCACCTCTCACTATCGTAGTATCACAAATCACCCTATAAAATGTGACATCCCTAGTCGTAGGGATATCTTGCTGCAATCCAAACTAGAATAGAACTCGATCTACATGGTGCAGCTCTACCTCCTCTTATTCCATCCAAAGCCAAATAACTTACCTCATGTGAGCCAACTCAAAATCATCCTCTCCCCACCCTAGAAGCTCTCTCTAAGGCCTCCACTAGATATCCTCTGCATTCAAATCATCCATCATTCTCCTCATTGTATCAAGGCTAATCTGCCCATGGTTCCCTCTATGTAAGTGCCTGTAAAACACTCTGGGTCTCCCATCCTCCACCCCTTTCAATTGTAACCCTATAGGTATCCTAATTACTATGTGCTCCTAACACCATACCTATAGGAAAGAGTTAAGTACCAATGTTTTACCTCCTCTGTATAACACCCTATGGAGAGTCTTGTACAACTAACACAAAATGTATGGACCCCATGCAAACCGCACACTTTGGTCTCTCATGTCACAAATGACCTTTGCTAAAGTCTATGGTAGGTGGCAACTGCTGAGATGACACAATATTAGCCCTACCACCATACCACTAAGCACCACTATCAGTATAGAGATCCCAACTATATGGACAAGTCTCTCAATGCTAACTTTGTCCTTCTTAAGTAAGAAGCTTGGATCCCTAGATAACCGTTGCATTGTCTGGCCCTTATTTCCAGATAAAGCTATGAACATACCACTGATAAGTACCTTGAGTATCTATCAGATGTCCTCCAGTATCCGGGCCATATCTCCCATTGATAACTAAAAATATAAGGATCCCAAATACCACCTCTCAGCCAGTGTCATCAGTAGCCTCAAATCCACTGGGATTTGTGGCATATCTACCACATGTATCAGCCCTGTCACCTCTAGAGTGTTCCTCTTTGCATCTGAGAGGGCACTCAAGTCTACTTGGAGATCATTGTATCTCCACTCCATGTTCTTCAAAGTTGGTTTCTATTAACAAAATAAAGCAACAAAAAATTAAAGTTCATAATCGAACCTAAAATTGCATGATTAGACTTAATTTTAAAAATCAAACTTAATCTCACAATATCAAACTTAATTTCTCAATATCGGATCTATTTTGACAATATCGTATTCATCGATATCGCCAAAAATTGGTCAATATTGATGAAATTGGACCTATTTTGATGATATCAAAAAATATGATACTGCCAAAATAGGGATGATACTGCCAAAACGACGTGATATTGCTAAAACAATTGAACGATGGTAGTCGTGCCCTAAAAATCCAAAATTTGAATAAATTAAATGCTAAAAACATAAAAATTTTAAGCTAAATAAGTTTAATATAATTACCGTTATGCTCCCTGTCCTCGCTCACACCTCATCTACTCGGTGTGTGACTTCGGTCATTTTCTCCCTAGAGCACAATTTCAACAACAGTGAAAAAGAAAATGAATTAGGTTTTAACCCAACTTTTTTTTTATTCATTTTACCCTAAATTCAAAATTTTTGAGTTTTACACCAAACACAGAATTTGGCGTAAAAATTTGAAGGGGGTATCACACCTAATGCAGTTATAGTAAAATTTGAAGCTTCAACAATTTTTTTTACAATAAATTTTTATTTTCTCATAAAATATGCCATCTTGTCTTTAACACATTTTTTTCAAACATGTGCTAATAGGGGGCAAAATGTAATGTTATGAAACCCAAAAAATAATCAATTGTATTCAGTGAATTAAATAATACATAGTAGGCCCTTAATTATCCTATGCAAAGCAGATCTCAACAGGATGATGCTCAACAAATAGCTAATTTAATAAACAACTTAACAATAAGCCTAACAAAAAATAATTTAATAATAGCTAATATGAAATATACACTAACATCCCCTCTTATTACATTATTTGGGTAATGTAATAACTATTAGAAATGCTAACAACCCCCCTTATTCTATTATTTTAGTAATAATATAACTATCCCAAAATAGTTAAGAAGAAGAGAAATGAAAGAATGGTGGCTTGTAATTTGTCTTCGGCTCTGGGTCTGGCTCATGACTATGGCTCTAGCCCTAAGCGTACCTCTGTATTTGTACCTCTGGGTCAATATCAGGATCTTCCCATGAATCTGCCTCTGTATAATTGCCTCTAGATTTGCTTTTAGATCTACCTCTAGAACTTTATCTATGGGTCTGTCTTTAGGTCTGTCTCTAGGTCATTATCTCTGGGACTGCCACTAGGTCTGTCACTAGATTTTCCTCTGGGTCTACCATAGGTTTTACCTTTTCGGTAGAAGCCATACAAAATTTCTTTAATCATGGTCCATTGTGTGAGATCTATCCATCCACAATCAATATGAACCTTGTTGGCCATTTTCACTTTGTACAAACATATTGAAGAAGAGTGATTCGTATATCTACATGAATCACAAGGATGTAATTTCCAACACTTAGCTGCAACATGTCATATTTTTCCACAATGATTGCAACAATGCTTTTTAGGAGTTGTAGGAGATTTAGGATTTACAAACATGGTTTTACTGGTACTTGCTTGTCCAAAATAGCCAAGGCCTTCATTCTTTGCCTTAACATTTAACATTATTGGATTTTTAATGCCTTGTTCATGCTTACCTAATATCTCACCATTGAATCCCATTTTCTTCATTAGTTTGGATCCATATCCTTTGGTGTGTTTTTCAAAACACCAAATTTCATCATCTTCATCAATGTTTTTAACAATATGGCATTTGTCACTATTGATGATATTATGGTGCTCTTTTTGAGGAGGTTCAGTTTTTAAGTCACTAGTATCATAAGCAAAATCTGCTATTGTGATGAGATCACCTATGCTACAACTGATATCTGCCATCATAGGCATGAGGTCACCTGTATCACAACAAGCATTGGCCATCATGGGCTCAAGGTCACATGTGTCACAACAAGCATTCACCACCATGGGCTGAAGGTCACTTGTATCACTACAAGCATCGACCATTAGGGGTTTGATATATGTTTCCTCTCTAATGTCCCTATTCACTTTATGTTGTGCAATGTCAAGATAAATCAATGATATGTAGACTTCCCTTATGACATTTATAAGGATTTGAACACCATTCTTATGAAGGTCTTTAGAATATTTGAGAATGGATTTTACACCATTGTGTAGTGTAAGGTATTTTTCATCCTCATAAAAATCCATTCCTTCCATATCTGGTGGAAATTAAGGAACTTCAACTGATGCAAAAAACAACATCAGTTGGTTTTGGGGTAGTTTTATTCTTTGATCTACCCATTTTTAAGTTGTCGGTCTCTACCAAAAATGCACCTTTACAAAGGAATTTTGTAAAAGTAAATATCTAAGGTGTCTGTCACTGCAAAAAATGCACCTTTACAAGTCTTCCTCATTTTTGCAAAATTATATCTCCCTTGTGTACAATATAGGATATGGTGGAGAGAAAAAAATTAGCCCCCCCTTAGTGCAAAAAAATGCAACTATGAAGCCGCAAAAAGGCTCTTAGAAATCTTGCCTCGTAGGTAGATGTGCACAAATATCACCAAAAAATCCCCCCGTGAAGTACTTCAAACAAAAGAAGTTTGCTATTTATAAAACCTAAAAAGAGGTAAGCCCCCCCTTTTATAAGGACTTCAAACAAACAATTTTTTGTTTATGAAACCTAAAAAAAAAATGGGTTTGAGGTTTGATGATTTTATGCTTTGTTGATTTCCTTTAAACAAAGTTGGATTTCCTCTTTGTTTTTATTTTTCAAATGTATGTTTAAATAGATCTTGATATGAAATTTTTAAAGATACTTTAATGAAAAATTAAGTGATAATAATTAAATAATTATATCTCAATGATAATTTATTTAATTAATATAACTTATGATTAACATTAAAATAAAAATTAAAAAAAATTTAATCAAATAAAGAAATAAAAAAATACCTTGAGGTCGGTGGGGCTCGAATCGAAAACCTCATACATTGGAGTACCTTAGCACCTTTAAAGAAACCATCTCAGCTACGACTTACCTTGGTAACAAAGGGGTAACGATGCGCTATTTAAACTCTTCATCATGCAAGTCGAAACAACAACAAAAAATATTTTTCTATCGACGAGAATCGACCCCGCAACCTCTTGGGTACACTCTTACCAATTGGAGGAAGAACCACCTCGGTTAGACCAATCGATGAAACACAAAGTGGAAAATTTTAATTTGAATCCACCATCGTCAGGCTCTACAAGACAATTTTATCAACGACATTTGATTTAAGTGCTCCTGTAAAACAAAACTTAGAGCACTCTCATCATTATCCAATATGAAATAGACATGTGGTTGGTTTGGAGTGGATTGTGTTACACGTTGTCTGATTGGAGGAGATGCAAATGGTTTAAAACCTTTAGAAATTGAAATTAATTTTCATTTTTCTCTCTTCTAGCCTATACACGGTATGCATCAACGAGTTTCTACACGGGTATAAAATCAATTTGTTTGCAATCTCAGAATTCTCTACCGCCTATGATCTCAAAATCCTCTATCGCCTACAATTTTGATGGTCGTTTTCTCTACCATAGTATGCCTGGCAAATAACATCAATCTACAGAGGGTTGAGGATACGATATCTATGATAGTGTTTGTTGTTTGTGCTCTACTACGTGGGGCGGTGGCCCTAGGGCTTTCCAAAGGATCTCTTAGAGTGGATCTAGTCGTAGTGAGCGGGCTTCTGTGTAGTTACGGCTAGTGAGGCCTATACGATTTGGACTATGTTGTGATCGGTGGGCTACACAATGGGCTGCGGGGGTTGCATGGCTCTACGAGTTATGTGTCTCTATGGGTTGTCTGGATCGAATGAGTTTTTTTTAATATAGAGCACAAGCTATCCACGCATGATCATTCGATGAGATCGAGGGGTTTCTCAAAGCGATTTGCAAAGAGAATAAAATCTGCAAATGAAGCTGAGTAATTATTTTTTTATTTTTTACATCTCTCCTTATTGATTATCTGTGCATGATCTCATGTTACAGATTATTTTGGGCACGACTGCATGACTTCTTCTAGCCATGGAGATGACGACTGCGACCCTCTTGAGCTAGATTTGCAGTAGATCAGGCCACGGCTAGGCAGTCTGCACTAGTGGTCATATCTACCAAATTCATATAGATTCAACACCTTCTACGAAGCTTCAATTGCATGGGTTCAATCACCACTTTATCGGGGTTCAATCTCAAATCGGTATATACCTTCAATGATTGAATCACCACTCTATCAAGGGTCTGCACAGGAGCAAATGCTAGATCTAGAATTTGTCGCATCCTATCACAGATGATCAAAATCAAATCGAACACTATCATAGCGGGGCCAATCCCACCTGCTTTGATACCATGTTATGAAACACAACAAATAATCAATTGTATTGAATGGCATCCTGTTGAGATCCGCTTTACACAGGCTAATTAAGGACCTACTAAAGCCTAAAAACAAAATAATGTAATAACAACTAATATGAAATATATGCTAACATGTAATTAGGCTAAAATTGACCCATATCAATTTACCCTAAGTCAAAAATATTCAAAATTAATTAAAACTACTTTCTAACCTCCTACCTCGATTTTTGCACCTACATCAAGTTTTTTTCTAACTTCCTAATGATATTAGCTCTATTTGATCGATATCGACTGTTCGATGCGATATCGAACTTCATTGTATGAAATTGGATGTCTGATCTTGTCCAAAAATAGGAAATACCCAGAATAACAAAACGACAAAATTTATTGTAACTTTTTTATTTGTACCTGGCCAATAGTGTGAACGTTACGGTATCAGATCAATCGATATCATCCAGATTGGGATAAATCATAACTCCCCTTCACCTTGCCTATTTAATCCAGACACTCTCCCTGGATTCCCCTGGGCTCTTAATCATTATCGCATTCTTAGTGTTCTAGTGCATATTTCTATTCTTACATTCTTTTGCAGGTTTGGAGGTCCGAATATGCGCATCAATGGATAGAATACAATATCGAATATTTGATATCGTTAAAAAATATTCGATTTTGTCCTACAACATCCGATATCATCTACATGTTTCTCGAGGGCACCTTCAGACCTTTGTTTGCATTTCTAACCTTCTATTTTCCATTTCCAAGATTATATCAATTATTTATCACCTCATTTTAGCTTAAAAGTTCTATTTATCATATCAGGAGTTCATCATCATTGCATTGTATTATGTTATTTGCATTTACAGTTTACATTTCTATTATTTTATTTCAAACATTGCACATAATAAATTTCATATAATCTAATTCATGTTTAATCAAGCTTATGTTATGTTACAAATATGTGTTTATGGTATCAATCTATGAAACTGTAGGTTTTTGCTCAGATTGAACCTATCGATATCAGACCAGACGTTTGATATTGCCCTACAAAGTCTGATATCACCTGTAGCAAACAAAAAGATTCAACATCAGTCATCCAGATTGAGTAAGATTGTAAAATTTCTTTAAAAAGTAAGCATTGCATATGTTTATCTTATGTATTCTACTATGTGTTGTATTCATTTGAATCTAAATTACATATAGTATAGGTTAGTTGGATTTGGCCAAACTAGGTGAATGTGAGTGAACTAAAAGGAACACATCAAACAACTCCTAACCTAGGCATGAAAACTACCACATAAATTTTTCCTTGTGAACCCACCTAATTCATCAAAAAATCACTAAAGAGGACACGACATCAAGTGCCACTCCTTTGAGGTGTAGACCTATAATTTTCCCATTCCCTTTCGAGGCACGAATCCATTACCGTGAAGGAAAGGAGTTCAAAATTTTTAAAGCTACACTATCAAATAAATCTAATTTCACTGCTTCCATATAGTAGTTGATGACAATTATTTCAACTCTGTTTTTTAATTTCTGACAACAATTCTTTCAACTCGTTGTTTTTACAATTTTCAAAGACTTTCAAAATCATAACAATGTCCTCTGTAAGGAATGTCATCCCCTTTCGAACCCTTAAAGCATACAATGTTACACAATTTCAATGTTGTCCTAACAACTTCTACAACTGTATCTTAAAAGTATAAAAATGATTTAATAAAAACACATACCCTGAAGAACAATATCAAATTATTCATATAATTGTAAGTCTCAATTAAAAATTATGTTAAATTTATTTGTAAATTTTGAAGATGAGTTCCGTGAAAAATAATGAGTTCAATTATGTTAATGGTGGTGTCGTCACAATATATGTAAAACTACCATACAAAGAAAAAATAAACTGTTAAAAATCCTCCTAATACATCAAAAATACCATTAAATATCACAATTAAATATTAATGAACTATATTATGTTTTTTTAGATTGTTAAATGGTTGAATTTGTGTTTCAAGAGAAAAGAGCGAAAAGCTCTCGGCCGCTGCTTAAAATAGAGAGCTGTCAACTTATAGTTAACATTAAGTTTTGAAAATAGTTAACTTTAAATTTTTAAAATATTATTATATCAAAGATGTAACGAAGAAACAATAAAAATGAAATTTTGATATTGTATAAATAATTGTAAAAATGTTAATATTTTTAAAATTTTAAATTAAAAATAAAATTTGAAAAAATAATAATCAAACTTTTTATTAAAAAATAAATATCTAACCATAAAATCTAAGGCATGAACACAATCCATTTTATCTTAAAAAAATCATATGCTTTTGAAATCAATTATAAAAAATAAAAATATTTATGAAATAAAAATTAAGGACCTGAACATATTCCTATAGTTACCTGCCTGGAGTACTGATAACATGTATGATAGTTACCTGCCTGGAGTACTGATAACATGTATTATATTTCTGTATAACATTAACACTCCTGCTTGACCTAAAAGCCAAATCTCCGTTGGAATTGACATTTTCATGCACAAACAATGAGTGACTGTTGGATGATGGGGTTTGAAGTTCGGCCAAAACATGTAAGTGATAAAACTGAATCTGGGTCGTCTTCGTCATGACTACAAAAATTACATAAACCAAAAAGAAATGGCATCGACATCGGCATCCTTTGAATTGCGGCATCTCCTCATTCTCTGTGGCGTAATTTGGCATAGCAAGGTCATGTAATCTCTGATAGCACACAGTTTGTTGGTTGATGTTTTCCGCACACACGCTTGCGATTTATATTTGTTTGTGAAAGAAACATCTCGTTCTCCACCACTACCCGCTTTTCTCCAATGCCATGGATTGCCATCGCGGTCCTGCCAGGCAGGCTGGTGCCCTAATGGATCACAACTTTCAGCTTTACGTGATCAAATTGGGCTCGGCCTTCATTGCGTAATTGGTGCCATGGGCGTCCTGCCACTCCAGTAAGCTTGTTACATTTTACCTTTTAAAATATTAAATAATATTAGTTTAATTAATTAAATTTGTCAAGATACATGCATAATTATCAAGTTTGTTGTAATAGCATCATGTAATGATCATAAAATAAGGATAAGGATGAAGCTACTTCAATCCCATATAACCTATTAAAAAAAATAGTATTTTTAAGAAAAATAAAAACTAATACAAAATTAAAAATAAGTTTAATTTAACATAATTTTATAACAATTCAATATATTTTTTTAATTTGGTTATTGTGAGAAACTTCTATGACCGACGCACAAGGCTGAACAGTCTCCTCCCAACCATGACCCCTCGTAAAGCCAAGAGCTATACTTATCAATAGAGAATTTAACACAAAGCCACCACACACCAACCCCCTCACACACTCGTCCACACCACGGTTTAAACCTTAGACCTCTCAAAGAAGAGCCAAAGCCCGAACCATTGTGCTACATCCCAAGTGCTATAACAACTTAATATTAATAAGAGAATATAAGTAATCAAGTGACATTAGCTCAACCAATTAGATTCCTTAACATTTCAAGGAAGAGACCTAGGTTTGAATCTTGTCAAAGGACACATGGATAACATCCAAGCTTTGTTGTAATACTACTATATCTATGTGGTAAAGATGTAATACAGGTGAGGCCCATTTTAATCCCATATACCAATTGAAAAAATAATATTATAATAGTTTGACAATTATGCATTTACTTGACAAGATGGATCTTTCTCCTTGAAAATTGAAGAAAATTATTGGTTGAACTAATGTCATTTAAAAATATTAAATTGTATTTCTTTGATATTATTTTGGATGTTATATTCAAATGAAATTTTAATTTAATATTAAAATTTCAAGTGTAATACTACATTGAAGTCTTCTTGTAATAAGGATGGCCCTTTCCATCCCAAATAATTTTATAATAACCTAATATTAATAAGAGGACATAAATATGCAGTAATCAATAGTTTAATCTAAACCAATTAAATTAGTTGACTAAACTAATGTAAGGCTTTTTTTTCTATTTTTTTATTGGTTAGATGGAATTGAAATAGGTCCATCCAAATTACATCATGACCACAAGCATAGTATTACAATAGTTTGGTACTTATGCATATATTGCTTGACAAGATTTACTCTCTCCTTGAAAGTTGAGGAAAATAAGTGGTTGAGCTAATGTCATTTGTTAATATTAACGTTTAGAAATATTAAATTGCATTACTTTAATTTAATTTTAATATATATTAAATTAAATCTTTAATTTAATATATATCTGAAAGCTGTGGTCCATTAGGACACCAGCCTTCCTGGCAGAGCCGCGATGACAATCCATGGTATTGGAGAAAAGCGGTTGGTGGGGGAGAACGAGCTGTTTTTCTTTCATAAACAAATATAAATCGCAAGCGTGTGTGCGGAAAACTTCAACCAACAAACAGTGTGCTATCAGAGATTACATGACCTCGCGGAGCATCAATATGCGAAATTACGCCGGAGAGAACGAGGAGATGTTGCAGTTCAAAGGATGCCGATGTCGATGTCGTTTCCTTTTGATTTATGTAATTTTTGTGGTCATGACGATGACGGCGCAGATTAAGTTTTATCACTTACATGTTTTAGCCGAACATCAAACCCCATTGTCCAACAGTCACTCACTGTTTGTGTATGACAATGACAATGTTATAAAGAAAACAGGGGTTTCTGCAAGAGAAGTAGCCGCACCAGTGCCACTTCCACCCCCAGAGGAGATCCAGATCGGTGCTGCGCCTGTGGGTTCCATCAATAACAGTACAAGTATTAGTAATAGTCAGAAGCACTTAATTGGACCCACAGCAGCGACAGGCATTCTGTTTGCTATTGTCTTCTTGTGCGTATGTGCTGCCCTCTTCTGTTTTGTATATGGATCGGCCTCCAAAAACAAGTCTTCTAACCCTAGCCCTTCCAGTAATACTCTTCCTCGTAATTCTTCTCATGAGACACATGACGTTGAGCAACGGTAATGAAAGCCATATGGCCTCCTCACATATATCTGTATGCAGAGGAGAGGAACTCATTTTGATAGCTAATTTTGAAGCAACATTTCTTTAGGGAATGTTCATGTCAAAAAATATATATATAATATAACTTATTTTCATTTTCAGAGAAGGTCTCTAGTATGCTTTTAAATTATATATTTTGATTGATATTATATATTTAAAAAATAAAATATAATGTAACTTATTTTCTCCTCTAAACTTTCATCCAAATAATTATTTAAGAGTTATGCAATGTTATGGAAACTATTGTTGTCGTGGGACTTTTGGTTTCTATAATGGCCTCTTGTATTAATATAGGGACAATATTTTGTGCTGTTCATAAGTCTGATCACGTATATTAGAACAAAAAGTGGATGGCTGACAATGGCATCAAATATGTCCTCATTCTTATAGATTTAGATTTTATGGTATATATTTTTTAATATAAGGGAATTGGTTATATTTACAATTCTTTTTAATTATCAGTTTAAATCTTGGGACATATTTCATTTCATTATTTCATTTAGATCAACAGGTGCTCCGACCGTCATTGATTTAGATTAGACTACTACTTTGCAAAGGGTTAGCTTTCCCAAGATTTTAACCTAAATTTCTTCTTAATAACTGTTCAACCACACCTACATTTACCAATCCACCTAAAGCTTAAAAATATTTTTTAGCATTGACAAATTCATCGAGAATAAGTTCAATAATAGGATTTTGAGTGATAGTCCTAGAAATATATTAGAATTATATTTAAGATGCATAAAAAATGGGTCTTGTGATTTGATGATTATAATAGTTTTATAAAATTATTTGAAAACAATTTTTATATTATAAAACATACTTAATTTAATTTGATCTTATATTAGGTGAAGGTGAGTTTTACTACAAACTATATAAAATGAAGTAAAAATATAACAATGAATTTTTAAGCTTATAGTACATATAACATTTTTGTTACCTCTAGAATTATTTAACTAATATCATATTTTTAATTAAATTTTATATAATGTTTTAGGCCTTTTAAAAATATAAATTTGAAGATTATTTTATATTCTATACACAATATAAGGGAGGGTTATTGAAATTTATAATTATCTTTTTTTTTGGAAAAGGGGTTGTGCTTAGGTCTCCTACCCTTGACAAATCACAACTCTTTTCTTTAGAGCATGAGAGTTTATAAACAAATTCAATTCTCATCTTAATTGAGTTTTTTTTTTTTGTGGAAAACATCCCAAGAAGGGATGTCACTTACGAGTAAGATCCAAGAAGGCAGGGGTATCTCTTCTACCAAAATCACCTAGGGCTCACACCTGGCCTACCACCTTTGACATACTCAAGGAGTAAACCTAAAACAACCAAAAACAAGAAAACACAAACACACAAAAATATTAAAAAATAAAAATGCATGCTCCTTGAGTGTGTCAAAAAGATAAAGCCACACACACAATAAGATAAAAAAAAAAAACAACAACAACACGAACGACACATAAAAAAGACAAGAATAACATAACAAAACAAAAATATAATAAAAAACAATATAATGCTACAAAGATACAACCAACAAAAACATGAAAAATAAAAACAACCAAAACCTAAAAAATAATAAAATAAAATAAACAACCAACAATAGACAACAAAGAAAAATAAAAACATAGAAGACACACACCAAAACACAAAAACACCAAATAACACAAACACAAGCACAAGAACAACAAAAACACAAGAACAACAAAAACATAAGAACAATAACAAAAAACACAAGAACAACACAAAAAAAAAAAATACACACACATAAATAGAAAAGAAAAAAGAAAAAAATAGAACACAACAATGACCTTTCTAGACCAAAAGACTATTAAGGCAAGAATCAACAAAGGAAACAAAAGAAATATTAGTTTGAGCTAGGGAACTAAAATACCCTGACCAAACCAAAGAGAAGCAAAAATAAAGCAAGAAGAAACTAGGTACCTCTAGAACTGGAGCCATCCAAATTAATGATAGAAATAAGAGCTTCCCTTATTTGTGAAGTCCATCATCTAGGAGGGTGGCCATAGCAAGTAAGATCACCTTTGTCCAAAGTCCAATTAGCTAAAGGATCAGCACTCTTGTTCTAATCTCTGACCACATGATTGTAATCAACTTTCAAAAATCCCATTTGGATTAACTGAATCTTCTCAATAATTCTTTTTATTCTCCAATCAACCTTATGATTCTTATAAGGAGTCTTCAAAATATTAATCATGAGTTGAGAGTCAAACTCAACTATTACCTTTTCCCATCCAACCTTAGTAGCCTCTTGAAGGCCTCTAAGAATACCATAACCCTCGGCAAGGTTATTGGATACAATGCCCAAATTCTCAGCAAAAGTAAAAACCAAGGAGCCATCTAAAAGTCTACCAATTCCTCCTGCACTAGTTTTTCCAGGGTTCCCTCTAGAGGCTCCATCATTATTGAATTTTTCAAAATCCTTAGGAGGAGGTTGCCAATTCCTTGTTCTATCCATCTTGTAATTACTCACATTCCCTTTAAGTTGGTTGCTCTTAGAAGAGTTAATCTTCAATTTTTACATCACTTGATCCCATATTCGGTGGGATTTTTGGGGGTGATTAAGGATTTGATGGACTAATTCAACTAAGTTGGCAATGGTATTTTTCCAGATATAGTGAATATCCTTCCTTTCTCGATTAAAAATTTGGTTATTCCTTTCATTCCAGTTATTCCAAAGAATAATGGTAGAACCCATCCAAACTAACTGCGTACTAAAATGATCAACACCCTCTTGATTAGGCCAATCCCTCCAAAGTTATTCAAAAGTAAAAAAATTGGACCATTGTAAGCCAAGTAAAGTGGTCATTCTCCTCCAAATCTCAAAGGCTAAAGTACACTCAATAAAAATATGGCTAAGAGTTTCCACATTCTCTCCACACATTTCACATCTAAAAGGGCCATGAAAACCACTCTTCATAAGATGCTCCCTAGTAAGCACCCTATGATGCATTAAAATCCAAGTAAAGAACCTCACCTTAGGCCAGAGCTTTTGAGCCCACAACTGAGAAAATATGTTAGATGATTGGTTAGGATTATTATGGCATAAGGCCAAATAACCTTGAGCAATTAAATACTCACCCTTAGTAGTTTTGTTCCATCCAAAACAATCTTTATCATGGGACCAAGAGAGAGATCTCATATGAAGGATGCATTGGACATCTTGTCTTTACCTTTCTGGTATTTGAATAGGCCAATCCTTAATAGGGATCCAATATCTACCAACCTCTGAATTACCAGTATGGTACCAATAGTAATTAGCCACCTTTATCCAGTTAGCTCGGTGAAGCTCCTCCATCCAAGGCCTCCAATAGGGAAATTGAGTTATCAAAGGCTTGTGACCATCCCAAGAATATGTCCAAAAATTTACTTGTTGACCATTATGAATGATCCAAAATTATTATTTTTTATCAAATCCTCACCAGTCTTAAGAACTGCTAAAATGGGAGAACCTTTGGAAGGCAATTGATAGCGAACAAGGTCTTTAGGACTTTTGTTCTCAACATATTTAGCACGGAGATTCTTGGCCCAAAGAGCATTGGGGTTATGCAAAATCCTCCAATATAATTTAGCAGCTAAAGATTTATTTTTATTAATAACAGATTAGAATACTAACCCCCCATCATTCTTAGGAAGACATAAAGTGTCCCATTTCACCAAGGCCCATTTTCTTTTCTCCTTAGTACCACTCCAGAGGAACTAATGACTGATTTGATCCAGTTCTCGAAGAACAACCTTTGGGATATTCAAAATGGTAGAAACATAAATAGGAATATCCTGAAGGACTGATTTTACCAAGGTGATTCTACCCCCATAAGAAAGCCACCTATTGGTCCACTTTCCAATTTTCTTCTTGACTTTGTCCAACAACCAATTCCAATATTTTTTTGTCTTCGAATATTGATGGGAATACCTAAATAAGTGATTGGAAGGGAGGTCTTCTTATATATTACTTTATCCAAGACCATGAATTCATGTCTAGTAGAACAGTGAAATAAAATAACTTTATATTTGTCTTCATTGATCAAATGCCCGATAGCCTTAGAAAAATAGCTAATAATTTTCTTAATAGTAGAAGCTTCCTTAACTGTAGCTTTACCTAAAAGAGTAGAATCATCAACAAATTGAAGATGAGAGATAGTTCTATCTCCATGAGCGGTGTTAACTCCCCCAAGGGTTTGTCTTCTCTCTTTTTGGTTATAGCCCTACCTAAGCATTCAGCAATAATTATGAATAAATACGGAGATAGGGGGTCACCTTACCTAATACCTTTGTAAACTGGGAATAAATGAGAAGGCCTACCATTATTAAGAACTAAGTAGGAAATTGAAGAGATACATCCCATAATCCAATCCATCCAATCCTGAGAGAAATCAAATTGCCTCAAAATTTTGATAAGGAAGTGCCAATCCACTCTATCATAAGCTTTGGATAAGTCTAATCGAATGAACATGGAAGGATATTTTTGCATATCCAAAGAATGGATGGCTTCTTGAGCAAGAACTATCTCATCAACTATTTGACACCCTTCCACATAACCCCCTTATTCAGGGGAAATAATATTATGCAAAAGAGGCTTCAACCTTTCTGCCATGATCTTAGTAATGATTTTGAGAAGAACATTACATAAAGCAATAGGTCTAAAAGTTGAGATATGTTCAGCCTCTTGAGCTTTTGGAACAAGAGTAATATAAATTTTTATTGATAATCTTCAAAATTTCTTTGGTTTTCCTGGCTTCTTCCACCACCTCTAATAAATCAACATGAAGGATATCCTAAAACTCTTGGTAGAAATCAATGGGAAAACCATCAGGACCTAGGGTTTTCCCTTTTTACATTTTAAAAACTACCTGTTGAAGCTCATTTATAGTAATAGGAGCAGTCAAAATAGAGTTCTCCTCATAAGTGATAAGATAAGGGTTTGCTTGAAGAAAATATTGTTGAGAAGTCGATTCAAGAGGAATAGCAGCAAAAAAAATGGAAAAGTAATTGACAACAATAGATTTCATGCCATCCTAAGTGTAGACAACATCTCCAGAATCTGATTTCAAGGAAGAAATAAAGTTGTGAGATCTTCGATCTAGAAGATATTTGTGGAAGAAATTTGTGTTTCGATCACCTTCTTTGAGCCATTGAATTATAGATTTTTGCTTCCATAAGAGTTCTATTTTTTCCCATTCCTCTAACTTAGTTGTGAGTTTAATTTCATCTACACTTATACTCTCTGTGAGGTCATCTAAACGGATTTTCTTATTCAAATTATCAAGTTGAGAAAAAACTTCATTTTTTTTTATGAACATCCCCAAACTCCTTCCAATTCCAAGTCTTTATTTTGGATTTAATGTATTGCAATATTTTGACAAAATAGAACATCTTAGTCCCATACCTAGGTTTACCTTCCTTCCACCATTATTGCACTCGAGGTTTAAAGGAATTGTCTCTAAGCCACATTAACTAAAATTGAAAAGGAGAGAAACTCACATTGGTTTTCCACATTTCCACCATGATAGGCCAGTGATTCGAACCAGCATTGTTAAGAGTATTCACTTTAGGAATGTGACCATGGATTAAGAAATTTTCAGAGAGCAAGAACCTATCCAATCTCTCCATTATACAATCTAAGCCTTGCCTTCTGTTAGACCAATTCATAAGGCCATTATCTAGTTGGATTTCCACAAGATGGAGGTTTGTAATATATTTGCTCATGAGTTCAGTGATGTTGTCCAAATTTATATTTTCCTAATTTTCTCATCTAGAGAGAGGATGGTATTGAAATATCCTCCGATTAAGATCCAAGATTCAGGAAATTAAGAGATAATATAAGAAATATTCTTCCACTGTCTTCTTTTTTCCTCCAAATTAGTCGAAGCATAAACAATAATGCAGAGCATAATTTGGTTGGAATGTCTACTTTGAATAACTATAGCTAAAATATACCAACTACCAACCATATGGTGAATAACTACCTCTTTTGGGTCCCAAATGTAAGCAATGCCACCAGAAGTCCCATGGGAACTAAGGGAAACCACTTTTCCAGCTGGCCAAATTTTACTAGCAATTGATTCCATATCCTCTATTGACATCTTTGTTTCTTGAAGGAAAACAAGATGTGGATGATTTATCTGAATCATTATTCTAATTTCATTTTGTTTTGAAAGACTCCCTTTGAGTCCTCTAATATTCCAAGTGATGATCTTCATTAATACCAGGGCTAAAAAAGTTGGGAAGAGCATTAATATTACCTTCCTCTACAAGCTTTTCACCTTCTTTTACCATATGATATTGATTAGTCTTACGACCTGCCTTTGATTAGAATCCATATTTAGTTTTTTTTTCCATATTTCTTGACTTACTCCAATTGAATCTGAGATGGATTCTAGCCTTGAATAATTCTTGTACACAGTCAAAATGTTACCATAAGGTTCAACAAAGTCTATATTGGGACCTATATTATTTGAATTTTTAACATTTAAAATATTGTTTTTCTTGTGAATATTTTCTCCTTTTTTTCTGTTGAAAACCTTTGATTTGTTGGTTTGTCTTTGAGTTTTTCCATTTATCTTTAAATTGTGTTTCTAAGATTTATGTTTCCATTATTTCCTCTTCCTCACTTGGGACCTCATTTGTGGAAAGAATTTCAAACATATTAGCAAATAACTTTGATTGATCCTTCATAACTAGTTTTTTTTAGTGTTCTTCTTAGGCATTTGGAAACCTGCTGAATTTATATCTTCTTTCTTTTGATATGGAATTTTATTTGGGAAAACACTAGCCAAATGACCATATTCATGGCAAATTCTACAACGAAAAGGAATGTTCTCATAGTCCACTACTTTCTCCCAAGTGTCCTCTCCAAATTGTAAAGTGATATTTTTAGGTAAGGGTTTGTCAAAATTCATTAAAACACAAATCCGAGCATAAATAATATGTTCAAAATTTTTAGTACAATCAAAAATCATCATAAATGTTCCTAAAGAGTTTCCAATTGAAGAAAAACAGTCATATTCCAAAATTCAATTGGGAGGCCAAAGAGTCTAACCCACACGGGACCTGTAGAAGGCATCTCTTCTTCAGATTTAAATTTAGTATGCCAGGGCTTCATGAAAAGCCCTGCCCTTCCAAAGAACCAGGGACCCTCTTGAAATTTTTTCTCTCTATATTCATTATTAGCAAATAAAACAAGAAAATAACCATTTGGATAAATAAATATTTGTAATTCACCTTTAGTTTTTGAGATTTTTGTAGCCCACACTTTGAAAGTAGATAGGCTTGGATGAAAACCCATGAAATGACAAATTAGTCCTCTTTTTTCCAAATCTTCAATGCCAGTCTGAATGTTACCCATATCAAGCTTAACAATAGGATTTCCATTAACTGCTTTAAGACATCTTGACTCTATTTTTCTAGGATCAATCTTAGGCATTCTTAGAGGTTTATGGCAAGTCCTAAGATTAATATTAGCATTAGGCTGAGGCTGTCCACCATGGAGGGCATCCCTAAAATTTATTTTTGGGGATGATTCTTCGAAATTCTTACCCTTGATAAGGGTTTCCATAGTAGATTTATTTTGTGGGTGCACCTTAGCACCATATTCACTTGATATTTGAGCCATTTTTTGATCAGCTACTTGAAACTTGTTTTGTGATCTCTTTAATCCATGCCCTAGACATTGTGGAAAGGTATGATTTTCACTTTTCTTTTGTGTAGCAAATTGGAAGCCGTTGTCACTCAAGTTCATAGCATGAATATATGTTGAAAGATAAATTTCTAACCCATATTGGATCCCCTGCAATATTTCCTGCTAAAATCTTGAGCATAAACCACAAAAATATTGGCCTCTAGGGCCCGAAGGCCCAAAAACCAACCTCTAGAGCTGCTTGCACTTAACCCAGATGAAACCCTCGCACAATCACTTGCCAAAAATCTCATTCACACATAGGGATGCACTAGGATCTATGTTACTCCAAATTATCTAAAAAAATTGGTGGAGACATTTTAGGGTTTGTCAGGTATCTATCCTCAAAATTTCAGCTCAATCTCAGTCTGTATGAGTGAAATATGGCCAAAATAAGTTCGGAAGTTTGGGTAGTCCTACAAAAAATTTCCCTCACAAATTTACCTCCAATTACTTTTCCACAACACTTTTCATCATGAATTTGGTAACTATGTCATTCTTTAGATAATATCCTTGAAGAAGAGGAAGATGTAGATTAATCTTTTTCAAACTTTACCCGTAAACAAGATCTTCCAAGTTCTCAAAAATTAACCTCTTTATTTCAATTAATTCATCTTAATTGAGTTGTTATAGCTAGAAACCTACATTTTATATAAAATTTTTGAATTCTTAATTTTCATTTTTTTTGGAACTTTTTCATTTTATATGTGAATACAAATTTTCTAGAATTTAGCATCCTTCTTGAAATTTTTCTACATAAGTCTTCACAATACCAAAACTTCACCTCTACTATCTATGCATTACATATTAGTAGAGTAATATTTCCAAAACATTGCACTATCATAGCCTCCTTTGCCATATCCAAATTGCTAGTTTTCTTCCTAAAGCACAAGTGCAACCACAAAATTTATGATAAATTGTATATATGAAAGCACATTAATGTAATAAAATAAAGCAAATATTACCAATGGAAAACATTAAAGTAAATATTAATCATTATTTGATTCAAGCAGTCAACATTTTCTTATCATATTTAGTTAAACTTACTACTTCCTCTAACCAAGGAAAAGAGAATTTAACTTCACGATCCTCAATTAAAATCCCTCTATTGGCTAGCCTATTTGCACATTTGTTTCCTTCCCTTAATGTATATATAAACCTTCTTCCTTCAAACTCTATAGCAAGGTATTGAATTTCTACAATTATCTCTTGTATGTTCCATGGAGCCTTTACTTTCCTCAAAATTTCATTTACTACTATGAGTGAATCGCCTTCCATCCATACTTTGTTCTATTTCATTTGTTTGCATATTTTTAACCCTTCCAAAGTTGCCCAAGATTCAACTTCATTATTTTTCTTAAATCCACTATTGAAAGTGTAATGAGATAAAATCTTTCCCCTATTATTTCTAATTATTCCTTCTCCTCTTGGTCCTAAATTTTATTTAGATGCTTTATCAAAACTCAATTTGACCAACTCCACATCTGGTGGTTTTTATTTTATATTATTTGTCTTATTTTTGTTTCTCCTATCCTTAACATCATAATTCCATTTGATGACTTGACTCCATCTATCAAGGCTTTGTGCTTCTAGAGTAGGGATTGCGTGAGTTGATAGGATTGGTTTAGACTCCTCTATGGATAAACAAATATTCCTTTTCATTACCTCTAAATGGCTTTCCTTTCCTTTCCTTTAAACATTCTTCTATTCCTTTCTAGTCAAACAATCCAAAGTACTGTATCTGTTGATATATCTCATATTGTTTGTAAAGCATCACTTTTAAAAATGCTCTACCATTTGTTTAACCATTACTCAATTCTTTCATTCATCACCATGCATTTACCAAACATATTAAGAATCCATTACCATAGTTTCCAAACTATTGAGCATGATCCCAAGAGATGGTCTAAACTCTCCTCTATTTTATAAAGAACACATTTTGAAGGGTCATGAAAACCCCTTTTCATAAGGTTATCCTAGGATAAAATTCTTCTATGACCTACTAGCCAAACAAATATTTTAACTTTAGGAATGCTTGGGCTATCCCAAATATCTCTTCATATTCTTGTGATATTCCTATTTTTTTGTGCTTTATATTATAACCACTTCTTGTTGTGTATTACCTTGAGCTATTCAAATCCTAAATCAACTTATCCTTGGCTCCCTTCAAAATAATCACTATTGTTATCTTTGTACTCAACTACCGCCTAGCATTAATGTCTTTTATACTTGTAAAAAAATCTTCTTTCCATTTGTATATTCCTTCCTGATCCTTATAAAAAATGTTTGAAACCCTATCACCATATTTATATTGAAGTAATATCATCCATGGTTTCAAAATTGAATCTAGATTGAGTGTTTTATATCACACCAAGTATCCATCCAAATGGAACATTTTTCTCCAATTCCAACCACCCGTCTTAAACCTTTAATCACTAGATCAATTGATTTTTTAAACCATTCTATAGTGCAGAACCAATTGGTAGAGAGAATACAATAAATATTAAGCTTGGGTCATTGGGTTCAAAATACTTAGAAGAATCCTTGCCCATTGTCTTTGACTCTCTTTGTACAATCTCTAAGTTACTTTTCACCTAAGAGATAAATTTGCATTCATAAGAACTCTTAAATCAAGATCTTCCCTAGTTTTATCATCACACACCTTGATCCATTTCACCAAAAGGAATTTTCTTTTATCATGTAATCCTAACCACATAATAAATATTAAATATTTTTCTATTTATTTTGGCATAGTATACAAGGACATATAATATGTTATAATGGTCTATAATACTGATTTAATTAGCTACACTCTTCCTACTAATGATAACCATCTACATTTCCATGTTGGTAGTTTATTCTAAACTTTATTTATAACTGGATTCCATAATTTTATCCTCATTCTTCCCTCAAATAAGGGCATCCCTAGATAAGTTGTTCGTAAATTTGCCTCCTCCATTTGAAGTAACCTGCATATCCTTATTTTGATTTTAGTTGGGATGTTTAGGAAGTAAATTTTGGATTTTGTCCTATTAAATCTTTACCCGGATTCTCTTTCATATTTATTTAATAAGTTATTCAAATATTTGGTCTTATTTATCCTTACACTCCCAAAATATTGTTGATGGGTGATGTTGTCAATGTTATTTTTAGCCTTAAGCCCACTTATAAGTCCGTATTTGTAAGCCATTTTCAATTTCCTACCCAAAATATATCTCATAACAATATGAACAAATATGATGATAGAGGATCACCCTATCTAAGAACTCTATTGGATTTAAATGATTTTGTTACCAACCCATTGACCAACAGTGAATATGAAATTGTAGAGACATAAGCTTTAATCCATTTGACCCATTTCTTTCCAAATCTAAACTTTTCTAATACTACAAAAATAAAATCCTATTTAACCTTATCATAGGACTTGCCCATATCAAGTTTTAAGATCATTGCTTTCTCTTTTCTTGAAGGTGTTGAATGCATAACTTCATGAGTTACTATGATCCTATCTAGAATTTATCTCCCTTTCACAAATCTTCCTCGCTCTTTTGAAATATTTTTTTCTAACAATGGTCTTAATTAATTTTTCATCACTTTGGAAAATATCTTATATGCCATATTACATAGGCTTATGCATAGAAATAAATCAAATAATTATGAATCCTTCTTTTTTGGAATTAGGATAAGATATGTTACATCTATTTTATAAGGTATGTATTGTTTTACCCTAGATTGTTCCACTAACACCAATAAATAATCCTTCACTATATCCCAATTATTTTGATAAAATATTACATAGAACCCATCCAAACCTAGGTATTTATCCTTATTAAAAGAGAAAATATGTAGATGAACTACTTCCAAAGAAATAGGTTCCATTAGTTTTCTTTGTCTTCATATGTTATAACCGAAGGAACTTCTCGTAGAAGTTTATCATTAAGAACTTCAAATTATTTTGATCCTAGAATATTATAATAAAAATACCTTACCTCATTTCTTATTTCACTCTAGTCTTCAATATAAATCCCTTCTACTGATTTAATTCTACTAATTCTAGATGTTGATGTTTGTACTATTTCCATCCTATGAAAAACTTTGTGTTTTTATCTCCTTTTAACCAAGTGGATCTTGATTTTAGTCTCCAAAATTTCTCTTCCTTACTCAAAATATTATGATAGTCACTAAGTAACTCCCTATCCTCTGAGCTTGGACTATTATGATCATATTTTTGGGATTTTGAAAGTTTAACTTTCAATTCTTCTTTCTTCTCAAAAATATTTCCAAAAGTATTCTTGTTTCATTCTTTTAATCTAGATGTCATTGATTTAATTTGTTTTAGAAGTGTATACAACTCACCATTTACTAAAGAATTCCATGTTTGTACTATCATATCAACAATTTGAGGATGGTCTTTCCACATCTTCTTATATTGAAAATATGATCTTTTTTTTTTAAATTCACTTACCACCATTTTAACTTTTATTGGCTAATTATTTGAACCAGTTCTTTTCAAGGTATAAATTTTAGCACAAGTCCCTTCATCTAACTGTTAAGATCCTGCTATAAAATAAACTCAAATAACACACTCTCACACAATTGCTTGGAAATAACTCACATAAACATCACATTAATATAACAGAAATTTGCATAAAGAACAATCTCACAATAGAACTGAATCGCAGGCCTCTTCGATGGGGCAACCTCCTTCAATACTTCATTAATTTTGCAAAATATGGTTACATTGGTGCCCTTTCGGGTATTTAAGGAGTTTCCTTCCAAGGTTGGCTTACATGCAAAATGCCACCTGGATTACATGCATAATGCCACCCGAATTACATGCATAGTGCCACTTTGAATTACATGCACAATGCCACCCGAATTACACACAATGCCACTCGAATTACATGCACAATGCCACCCGAATTACATGCACAATGCCACCTATCTACCATGTGTTACATAAAAAAGGGTGCCATTTTTCATAGGCACTACCTAAGCTAAAACTTAGAACATTACAAAATATTAATCATGGGTACTACCCACGTTCACTAGGAATTATTACATCAAGGAAGTTATTACATTAAGGGTTAGGATGAGATCCTAACACTAACCAATGACTTGATAGAAAGCATCTATCTATTTTTTTGCTATTAGATTTTGGTCTCTCTTGTTGTTGATCCATATATAGTTATCTTCTTCAAACTTGACCTCCCATAGATTATTGTTTTGAATAAAAACTAAGAAATCTCTCTATAGATGATAAAAGTATGCACCATGTATATAGCAAATGAAAGAAAATTAGTGGGATTGATATTAATTTTAAAATGTACCTTTGTGTCCTTTATGTTTCAATATTCTACCCACGTAGGGGTTTACAATAAATGAAGGGATCGATTCTTTATGCAAGTAGAAATGGTGCTTTGATACTCTTTTTGCTATAACAAGTGTTAGGGCAGAGTTTCTGGTGATCACTACTTCATAGGATGCATCAGGGGTCGTGTATGGTGCTTTCATGTCAAGATGTGTACTTGTGCCTATCGAATATGTGATAGATAGTTGTTTGAATGGCGACTATCCAAAGTCAGATGATTGTGGTTGGTGACCATTTGGAGTGGACGATCGTGTTGTATGAACTTTTGTGGCTACAGGAAGTCTGATCTATGGACTAGGATAGCTTCAGGGCATTGTTCGACTTCGTGTCTACTCTGGTTTGCACCTATAAATCTGCATGTAATCCAATAATTCACTAAGTCAGTAACACCTATCGAACATCCTAAAGTGAGGCTCGAATTAAATAAATATGAAAAATAGATGCAATGAAATATGAAAGCAATAAACATGCAAATAAAGATAAAAATAAAACTTTGTTTTTTACCTTCTATAAGTTATTATTGTTAGATTTATTATAGTAATTATTATTATTACTTTATTTATATAGGGTAGTTAGTTAACTACCTAGGTTAGTTACGCTATTGTTAGCGTAATAATATTTGGTCTATTTTTAATTTTTTATTTGAAGACCTAAGCTATTGATTAGATCCTAAGATTATGAGCTAATCTGGGCGCTCACTGTATTATTTAAACTTGTTCTAATCAATGGAAGAGTGTTCGTTTATTTCAACATGGCATCAGAGCCAGAAGGGTGAGAGAGAGAGGAGGCGACACATTTTTTGTAGAGCTGGTCTTGCCTAGAGAAAAGCAAAAGTTTTTTTTGGAGGAAGCGAAAGATTGCTAGAAGATACACACATTTTTTTTTCCAACGCTGGTCTGAGAAATTTGTTTTTTTTCTCTGTGCGTGTTTTTTCTATGCATGCATTTAAAAAAAAAAAAAAAACTTAGACCCCCCCCACCTGCGCTGCGCCACTCCTGCGCGTGGTTTTTTTTCACGCAATTCCCTCCCTCCCTACCCCCACGGTGATGTCATGCGTGATTTATTTTCATCACGCACCCCCCCGAGAGATTTTTTTTCTCACATCACCCCCCCTCCCCTATGTCGCGCGCAACGCAGGCGACATGCGCTACCTTCTGCAGCCGCGGCCACCTACAGCAGTCATGACCACTTGCAGCAGAAGCAGCTGCACGACGTCCTGCCACCGTGGCCATCTGCTGCAGCCACGACCACCTTCAGCCACTGCGGCCACCTGCTGTGGATGCCGTCACGGGCCTCCCACCGCCACCAGCCATGGAGGAAGCCGTGGCCAGGCGATCGTGCAGGGGAAAGGGTTTGAGGGACCCTCCTCAAATAGGAGGGGGTCCCTGATCCTTTCGAATCAGCTCGCTAGTCCACCTTGGGGGTTCAAATCCCGCAGACTCCCCCTTGGAAAGAAAAAAGGTAAAAAAAAAAAATTAATTATTATTATTTTTAGTTAAATTTAATTTATTTTTCAATAGTTTTTAAACTATATAAATTAAAATTTGATTTTAATTTATATTTTCATAGTTTTTAAACTATATAAATTAAAATTATTATTTTTTAACTTTAAAAATATATAATAATTATAAAAAAAAATGCTTTGTTAAGAGATTTTTTTTATGGGGGTATTTTTTTTCCAAAACTCAAAGGGGGAACGTGAGTAATTTTTTGAAAAGCAAGTTTGGCATTATTGTAAAAGTGCATTTTCGGCTACGCCCGACACCTAGTGGGTTATTTCTGTGGGCACTTTTATGTTGTATGTTGCATATTTCATTTTTTGCATTATAAAATTAAAAGTTAAAATGAAATTCACTCCTAAGTCCCAAAAATAATTAAAAACCATCCGTGCAATTTATTGCACTGCAGCGTTCGGTATTTGTGATACCTCTGGCCAGTACTTACAGGTAAAGCTGTCGTGATTGCGCTACTGTATCCGTCACCTAATATAGCTGCCAAAACGATGTCTGAGCTTGTTCTCTATAAATCGTCGAGGAGAGATAAGTTTGCCATTTTGCATTTTTTACTCCATCCATTACCCTAATAGTTCTTGTGTTTAGGCGTAAATCCTGACGAAAGTTCTGAAATCCAAAGTTTTTAGGGGAAGTTATGCCCCACGCATAAGGATTGCAGACGTTCTATGGTAGGTGCCATCAACAAGACTATTCCCTTTCAGTACTAAATTTCCACGTATCGTATGATCTCTAAAAATTACCTATAGTTTCCCTCACATAAGGGCGGGTGATTTTTTTAATCTTTCTAAATACCTATAGTTTCCCTCACGTAAGGGCGGGTATTTTGTATGGTATAATGGCCTAGCAAAAGTTATATCGAAAGGGGGACCAATTGGTGTTATAAAGAACCTTCACCATGTCTGCAAAATTAATGACTGATTCTCATCAGTTGTTGAAAGGTCCTAATTACACACCATGGAAAAACAAGATGAAGGCTATCCTAGTCATGGATGACTTATGGGATGTTTTATCTAGAGAAAAAACAAGACCTTCATCTATTGTTGGTGTTATAGCTCCATCTACTGCTCAAAAAGACTTTGACAAGCTATACAGCAAAGCAAAGGTGCTCATTTTGCTTTCGGTGGTTGATGAAGTTCAACCCCATATTGCTGACAATGAAAATATTAAAGAGGCATGGGATGCCCTTAATACTATATATGAGGGAAAGAATGATTCCACTATTCTATTCCTTCAATCTCAATTACACAGTCTAAGCATGAAGCAGGGGGAGACAGTTGAATTTTTTCTTTGCAGAGTGTCTGAATTGAAAGCAAAGTTGAATTCTTTAGGAGAACCAGTTGATGATAAGCTCCTTACCTCAATTGTATTGAGAGCTTTATCTGATTCTTATTAGGTGTTGATCACTTCCCTTCAGGTGTCGCAATGGAAAGTTACTTTGGTAGAATTGTTTAATATGCTTCAAGAGGAGGAGGCACGCCAACTATAGCGAGATGATTCTTCTAACACTACCCTCTACATCAACAGGAAAGGGCAGAACCAGAAGAAGGGTAATTTTCATAAGGGAGGGAATTCACAAAAGGATTCCAAAGGGAAACAAACTCAACAACCTCAACATAAAAAGTGATATTGCAAGATTTGTGACAAAGAAGGTCATGATACAAACAGATGTTGGCATAAGAATAAACAATCAAAACAGAAAGGTCGAAACAAACCACAAAAGAACAAACAACAAGTGAATGTTGCTATTGAAGAATCTGACATAGATTCTGAGAGATACCACAAAGTTCTCATGACTATCACAGTGTCCAAGCAGATGGATCCTATTTGGTATGTTGATTCTGGAGACAATAAGCACATGACTGGTGACAAATCGTGGTTTGAGTCTTTTGAGGCCAAAGAGGGCAAACCTGTCACTATTGTCGATGATAAAACCTACAAGGTTTAGGGAGAAGGTACTATTTTAGTCACTCTTCTTGATGGCAAGTGTCAGATTAACAAAGTTCTCTATGTTCTAGGATTGGCAAACAATTTGTTGTCAGTCACACAAATTTTGGACAAAAATATGGTTGTGAAATTTAGTGTTGAGGGATGCAAGAAGTGTTGTTCTATTACCATGAGGGGTAAGAAAATTGCCACTACTTCATATAAGCATGGCTTATTTGCCTTAGATGTTATCTCTACTCCACATGTAGTCATGACAGTCTCTACAAAGGAGGCAACTTCCCTATGGCACAAGAGATATGGACATTTGAGTTCTGGTTACTTACTTTAATTAAGTAAGTATGAAATGGTAAAAGGTCTTCCTTCCCTTTCTACCACTTTACCAGTTTGCTCTGACTGCTTGGCAAGAAATCAGCATAGAGTGCCTTTTGAAAGGAGCTCTACAAGAGCAAAGAAACCTTTGGAGTTGATTCACACCAATTTGTATGGTCCCTTCACTCCCAATAGTTGTGGGGGTAAGAGGTATTTTTAGTTATTCGTAGATGATTACTCACGAAAGATGTGGGTATTCTTTCTTCAACTGAAATCTGAAGCATTTGGCTTCTTTCAGCAATTCAAGAAATCTGTTGAAAAGGAGTCAGGGACTTCTATAAAGACCCTCCACTTATATCGATGGGGGGAGTTCACCTCTAAATAATTCTTTGAGTTCTTGAAAGAAAATGGGATCACACAACAGTTAACTACTGCTTATACTCAGCAAAATGGAGTTGCTGAAAGAAGAAATCATTCCATCATGGAAATGGTTCGTTGCATGCTCACAGGAGCTAGTCTTGAGCAACTATATTGGGCAGAAGCTATCACCACAACATTCTATCTGTTGGGAAAAATCTAGGGCATCAGTTGGATTGCAGAAGTGCTTTCAGGGTACGGTGGATCTGAAGGCTAGATTGGTGCCCCAGGAGGGTCCAATGGGGACTTCTTCGGCTCCTTTTCCAGGGAATAGCAGCTCATACGTAGATTTGTTTAAAGAAAAATCTCCTCCAAAGAACGACGAAGCTCAAAAAATAGAATATAAAATGCTCTTCACGGCTGCTGGGAATAGGTCAACAGCACATCGTGTGAATGGATGTTTGTCGCAGGCCTAAACCAGGCCAAAAATTGTCATCGAGCTAAGTATGGTTGAAGAATCAGTCATTTACAAAGCTAATCACGATTTAATCTGCAAGTTCATGGGTATACGTCCTTCCCTAAATTTTTTGCACTCTTGGATCCGCCAAAATTGGGAGCCTCACGGTGAGTATTCATTATGGTTTATTAGCAATGGATATTTTATTGTTAGCTTTTTGTCTTTGGTCGATAGAAATAGGGCTTTCGAGTCAGAGAAGAAAAATCATGGCCCGACAGGGCTATTTGTTCAACCATGGAGAGTGGGATTCGATCCCCGAGTTGAACCTACTGCTGTCCTAGTATGGATCCGACTATATGCTCTTCCAATGGAATTCTGGAGTGAGCAGGTGTTGGCAAGGATTGGCAATTCTATTGGAAGACATCTAGGTGTTGCCAGAGACACAATTGAAGGGAGCATGGCGGTGTATGCAAGAATATGTGTGGAGATGGATCTCAGCCAGCCTTTGTCGATAGATATGGAAATTGAATTGGCAAGACTCTCCTGGATTCAATAGCTGGACTATGAGGCCCTACCCTTTAGATGTAGGGTTTGTCACAAACATGGACATTTGGCCCGTTTTTTCCCTAATAATATGAATGCTAAAATGGAGGCCCATTTAGGAATGCCAAACCTGCCTAAAGAGGATAAGGCAACACTTAATAAATATTCTAATAGCACCGTTCAGGGCCAGGAAGCTCAGAGAGAGGGTTTTGAATAGCCCAAAAGAAAAATATAGACAAAGAAAAAAGAGGGAAAGGAGCAATCCCATCTCAGACCTGCCAATAGGTATGAGATATTTAAGTCACTGGTTGATGAAGAGGAACAATTTATGGAGGGCATGGAGGGTAATAAAGAAAATTCTAATATTCTCGTGCATCTCCCCCTCTCATCTCCTCTCGTCATACAACAGGTAGTTGAACTCTATGAGGTATCACAGCCAGTGTGTTTAGGGGCTTTAGTAGTGCATAACCAGGAGTAGACAATATCTCAAGATGTCAGCATGGGAATAGCAGAGAAGAACAGGGAAAATTCAACTTTGGGGATAACCCAGGTAGAAAAAATATCAAAAAACAGCAATTCTCAGGGAGTAGGTGGAAGATCCAATAAGGAGTTGCTAGCAGTCCAAGGAGACAAACTGATCATGGGAGGATCGGTGAGGCCAATAGACTCTTATTGGTCCCAGGGTAACCAATGATTATACAATCATGGAATGTGAGGGGTTTAAACAGTAGAACCCATCAATCTATTGTTCGAAGACTTTTAGAGAATCATAATACTAATTTTTTGCTTTTACAGGAGACTAAGATGTCATTAGATCTTATGTCCAAAACAGTCAACAGAATTTGGAGGGGTGTTAGTCATATGGATGTGGCTGCCCAAGGTCCCTCAGGGGGGATTGTTACTCTGTGGAACTCTCTTGAATGGTCTACAATATAACATCTTTCCTGTAGGGGTGTTCTCACTTCTCTTTTTAGGAATAATGTCACTGCGGAACACATTCTAATCACAAAATTTTATGGGTCTCAAAACCTAGATGGTCAGAGGCAGCAGTGGAAGGTTGTGCATAACATGTGAACCTCAAGGGAAGATCTAGACTGGATTATAGCAGGGGACTTTAATGCTAAATTATATTCTAGAGATCAGAAAGGGGGAACACCATTTTTAGACCCAGGGTACCATTTCATGATTGCCCAAGTCCAGGCTTTGCACTTAGTGGACATTAAATGTCTTGGCATTAACTACACTTGGACTAATAAAAGGTGGGAGCCACATAGCAGGAAGGTTAAGCTAGATCATTTTTTGGTTTCAGAGGAGGTTTTTGTAAAATGGAATATAAATTTTCAGATTTTAGAAGGCCCATTTTCAGATCACTATCCCATTCTATTGGAAGGCGGGACTAGGATGGGGCAGCATCACAAACCTTTCAGATTTGAGAATTTTTGGCTTCAAAAAGAACTTCGGGAGAAAATTCCACAGTGGTGGGAAGAAGGCCGCCCAGCTTATGGGAGAGCTATGTTCAGAATCCACAAACAACTACAATATGTCAAAACTCAGTTGAAGTATTGGAGGCATGCTAATAAAACAGACTTCCAGGCCCAAAGAGCTCCATTGGTGGCTAGATGGGATGAGGTCCAAAAATAGTTCAGAGAAGGAGTAATTATAGACTAACTCAAAGCTGAGGATGATGCCCTACGTACAGCAGTTGAGGACATTGACAACCTGAAGGAGACCTATTGGAAGCAGAGAGCAAGAACCACCTGGTTATTAGAAGGGGACAGAAATACAAAATTCTTTCATCGGACAACTTGTGCTCGAAGACAGATGAACAATATGGAGGCCCTTCAAGATGATAACGGTCATTCCTTTGATGCACTTCCAGGTATGCATTCCCATGCTATGGATTATTTTTCTAAGATTTTTAAGGAAAGTGTGGTACAAGATGTAGAGGCCCAAAATGAAGTTATTTCTGTCATACCTGCTATTATTTCTGAGGATGAAAATCAGGCCCTCCTCAAACCCATTGATAAAGATGAATTGAAAACTATGGTCTTTGGAATGAGCACTGGTAAAACTCCAGGTCCAAACGGATTCTCAATTGAGTTTTTTCAGGCTTTCTGGGACTACTTAGAGGAAGATGTAATGGCTGTTGTAGAAGAGTCCAGAGAAAATAAGAGAATGCTTAAAGCTATAAACCACACTTTCATTATCGTAATTCCAAAAGGGGAGGAGGGGGTTCATATTTTAGATTATAGGCCTATTGCCTTATGTAATGTATTGTACAAAATAATCACAAAGGTAATGGTTGAGTGCCTAAAACCTCCTCTGAGCAAGGGGGTTTTGTTGAGGGACAACAGATTCTAGATGGGGTGGTTGTGGCCCAGGAAGCAATCCATTCAATGCACACTTCTGGTAATAAAGGGATGTTCATAAAATTGGACATGTCAAAGGCTTATGACAGGGTTGAATGGAGTTTCTTGGCTAAAATGATGGCAACCTTTGGTTTCTCTCAGGACTGGATAGAGTGGGTCATGAGCTGTGTCTCTACCTCGGCTTACTCTATGCTAATCAAGGGCCTTCCTTCGCAACCATTTGGAGCTACTCAAGGACTGTGCCAGGGGGATCCATGTTCTCATTATATTTTTCTCATTTTGGCTGAAGGTCTTGGTAGACTTTTCTTGAGGAGAAGACAGCAAGGTAGATTATTGGGTATCAAGGTGGGTGACGAAGTTTTAACGCACCTGCAGTTTGTGGATGACACTAGTTTGGTGGGAGTGGACAGCTTCAGGGAAGCAAGAATGATTAGGGATACTCTTAATTTCTATCTCAGGGCTACTCAATAGGTCATTAATGACAAGAAATCCAAAGTGGTTTTTTTTAATCTGGAGCAAAGGCTTTAGAACATAATTTTAGAAATCCTGGGATTCACAAGGACTTCTCTCCTAGTGGTTTACTTGGGGGTCCCCTTGCACTTTAAGAAGCTAAAATTAGACACATGGAGGAATCTTCTGGAGTGTATCAAGGATAGAATTAATCACTAGTCTCACAAGTGGTTAAGTTATGGTGGCAGATTAACGTTCTTATAGTCAGTCATTCAAGCCATGCCAATTTACAAATTCTCTATCCTGGCTGCCCCGATTACAATATGGAAAGATTTGGACAGGATGGCTAGAAAGTTTTTATGGGAAGGAGAAAAGGGAGAGAGAAAGTGGGCCTTAGTGGGTTGGGACAAATTCACCCATCCCAAGGTTAAAGGAGGTATGGGTTTGAGAAAATCTAAGCTGAATAATAAAGCTTTGGCTGGAAAGCTATACTGGAGATGGATCTCCCAACCCACCTTCCTTTTCAATAGAATCCTAACTAGCAAATACCTGGGACAGGCCAACCCAAATGATGTAGCTCACATCCCCTTGGATGGTACTGGGTCCCTAGTTTGGTAGGCTCTCAAGTTAGGGTCTCAGGTTGTTAAATATCACTTATTTTGGAAAGTGGGAAGAGGGGAGAAGGCTCATTTTTGGATAGATTCTTGGGATCAGTTCCCACCCATCATTGCTGAATTTCCAAAATTACAGCCAATAAAAGCAGCCATTGAAGCCAAGGGATGGATCCGTATTGAAAGTTATTTCACAACTACTCAGCTGGGGGAGTGTAAGTTTAAGCATTTCAAGAAGTTGGATGAGTGGCCCATTTCAATCCCTTCGGATTTGACTCCCATAATGACTAAAATTTTGACAGAAATATTTCTTATAGGGGGAGACATGGAGGATGAATTATCTTGGGGATTTGGGAGTCTTGGTGTCTATACAGTAAAGGACGGATATGACAGCATTCTCCTAGAGCCCCCCCTCATACTTTTCAGAGTTGAGGACTGGAGGAAAATCTGGCACTCTAAAGGCTGGCCAAAAGTTAACTTTTTTGTCTGGCAGTGCATGCACAATGGAATCCTCACTTTTGATAATCTTAGATCAAAAGGTATCATCGGCCCTTCTCAATGTGTACTATGCTACAAGAGCGAGGAAACTGCTAACCATTTGCTATTTGGTTGCCCTTTCATCCGACAAATTTGGCTGCGTTGATTTGCATACTTTAAAATTCAAGTAAGTGGTGACCTGAACCGGATGAATATCTGGGAAAAATGGCAAAAAGGTAGATTCAAATCTAAAGCTCTTCGTATTTGCTGGGAGCTCAGTTTAAGCTTTATCTTGTCACAAGTATGGCTAGAAAGAAATGCCAAAATTTTTAGAGAAACTTTTACTACTCTAGACGGGGTTTGGCAGACCATTTGGAGTAAGGTTACCGAAACTGTGGCTGTTCATGCTGAGGAGGAAGCTCAAATTGACATTGGAGCTATGGAAGAATGCATTGAACTACAAGAGGGACAGGACAAAAATTGTTGGAAACCTCCCCTTGAAGGTTGGATTAAAATCAATACTGATGGAGCTACAAAAGGCAATCCGGGTAGAGCCGAAATTGGAGTGGTGTGTCGAAACCATGCTGGGACTGTGCTCTATTGGGAATTGCAAGGCCTAGGAATAACCACTAACAATGAAGCCAAAGCCATTGCCATCAAGTCTGCTTCTATTTGGGCAGTGAAACATGGCCACCGCAGGATTATTCTTGAATTAGACTCGCAAATAATGGTTGGAGCTCTAGACTACATGAGGAACTTTGATCTGAAAGCTTGGAGGTTGAGGGCTCTTGTTACCCAAATTAAAGAATTATGGAAGGAATTAGAGGACGTGATCCCAGTTTATGCGAGTAGAGATTTGAACAAAGTGGCTAACTTTTTGGCTAAGATGGGTGCAAAAAAGGAGGTTGGAGTTCAGTTGCACAGTGACATGGATATTGAGGATGAGGTGATTAGACAGGGTCTTGAAAGGTCCTTGAGCTAATGATCTTCAAAAAAATATAGTACGATGGGGGACCCCATGGCAGCTAGTTTTTGGTTCACGAAAATTGGCTCCAGTGCAGTTCTTCCTTTACTATTGTATGACTGTGTCCTCTCGGACCTCTGCTGGGAAGAGGCTCTTCCCACATTGTAATTGATCTATGTCTTAATACAAGTTTTTTTTTCAAAAAAACATTCTATCTATTGAATAGGGCACCCACAAAGGCTTTACAAGGAATGACTCCGTAGGAAGCATGGAGTGGTAGGAAACCCTCCATTTCTCATCTACGCATTTTTGGATGTAAAGCTTTCATGCACATACCAAAAGAGAAAAGGAAGAAGCTAGATGAAAAGACATTGAAGTGTATTCTTCTTGGGTATGATGAGCACTCTAAGGGTTATCGTTTGATTGATACCTTAACCAAGAAGATACACATCATAGAGATGTATTTTTTGATGAGGCTTTCACATCAGAAACCACATCAAATGTATACCTAGACCTTGTGGAACCTAAGGTTGATAAATCTCCTTCATCAAAAGTTGGAGGTCCGTCTTCATCTTCTTCAACACCTCAGAAGAAGAATCCAAAGTGGTATACAAATACAATCAAAGACTCTAAGCTATCCACTCCACCATATTTGACATTGGATAGGCCTCGTACTCGCAGCATGGCTCGACAGGAGAAAGCTACAACAGAGAATATTGGGGTTGATGAGCTATGTCAATCTTTTGAGGAACTTTCTATAGATCCAGAGAGAGATATAGAAGATATGGATATTGATAGTGATAGGGTATTTATGTCTTCCATAGACGATCTTGAACCTGCATCAGTGCAAGTTGCTCTTGGTGAGCCTCAGTGGAAGGTCGCTATGGATGCAAAGTATAAGTCTTTGATGAAAAACAAAACTTGGAAGCTTGTCGATCTGCCATACGAAAAGAAGCCCATAGGCTGCAAATGGGTGTATAAAGTTAATTATAAGGTAGATGTTACAATAGATAAGCATAAGGTCCGACTTGTTGCAAAGGGCTATGCTCAAAGAGAAGGCATTGACTGAGGAAATTTTTGCACCTACTGCTCGGATGACAACCATTCGAGTTCTTTGTGCTATGGTAGCGTAATATGGGTGTAAAGTACACCAAATGGATGTCAAGAGTGCTTTTCTAAATGGTGATCTCCAAGAAGAAGTCTACATGACTCAACCGGAAGGATTTGAAGTGGAAGGCCAATAGTAGAAAGTTTGCAGATTGGTAAAATCCTTATATGGTTTGAAACAAGCCCCTCGGGCTTGGTATATAAAAATGGATCATCACCTTTTGCAGCATGGTTTTAAGAGATGTCTGTTAGATGCAAACCTCTAAGAAACAGGGTTCTGAAATAGTGTTGCTTGTACTCTATGTTGATGATTTGCTCATTATAGGGAGTTCAGAAACAATGATTTCTACTATCAAAAGAGACTTGTGTCAATATTTTGAGATGTCAGATCTCGGACTTCTCCATTATTGTATTGGTCTGGAAGTCAGCCAGAAGGAGCACTACATCAAAGTGTCTCAAAAAAATATGCCAAGAACCTATTGGAAAAATATCGCATGACCGAATGTCAACTTCGATGGAAACAGGAATTCATTTATCGCGATATGATGATTCACCTCAGGTAGATGGTACTCTCTATCGCCAGTTGATTGGGAGTCTCATATATCTGACCAACACTAGGCCAGATATCGTATTTGTTGTCAACTATCTTTCGAGGTTCATGCAGGAGCCTAAGACTACACACTGAAAAGCAGCAAAGCGCGTTTTTCACTTGTTCGTGGCACAATGGAATATGGCCTAGAATATAAGAGGAACAACAAATTCTTCTTACAGGGATACACGGACTCCGACTATGCTGGATCATATGATGACCGTAAATCAACTTCAGGATATTTGTTTCATCTTGGATCTGGTCATGTCTCTTGGCACAGCAAGAAACAACAGGTGGTTGCTATTTCATCAATAGAGGCAGAATATCATGCCACACGTGAAGCTGTGTGCGAAGTGATATGGTTGCGTCGCATCCTAACAAGTATGGGTCTTCCATAAAAATCTCCAATACACTTGTTCTGCGATAACATGGGTGTTTTGAATCTTGTCAAGAATCCAAAGACATCATGAAAGAACCAAGCACATTGACACACAATGTCACTTCATTCAAGACAAAGTTCCAAGGCACCGAATTCAGCTTCAACACATTCCCACCAATGCTCAAGTTGCAGACATTTTCACTAAGGCACTTGCACGTGTCAAATTTGAATTGTTTTGTAGCTCTCTTTGTATTACCACATGATGTAATCAGGGGGGATGTTAGTAGTTTTTTAATTACATAAATAATGTAATAAGGGGGGATGTTAGATTTACTATAGTAATTCTTATTATTACTTTATTTATATAGGGTAGTTAGTTAACTACCTAGGTTAGTTACGCTATTGTTAGCGTAATAATATTTGGTCTATTTTTAATTTTTTATTTGAAGACCTAAGCTGTTGATTAGATCCTAAGATTACGAGCTAATCTGGGTGCTCACTGTATTATTTAAACTTGTTGTAATCAATGGAAGAGTGTTCATTTATTTCAACAATTGTTTACTGTTATTGATGTCACTATTGATGTTGTGTTATATCTGGCTACATTATGAGTGAATCATGTTGCATGAAGAGGCTTTTCCCTGGGCTGGGATCAGACTATCCAAGGTTTGACGACCACAAATCGAGACCATATGGGTTGGAATGGCCATGACCTATGGCATCCAAAAGCTTTTTAGGAGCAGATCCAGGCCTACGAAAGGGTGTGATAGGAATTCTTCATGAGATAGGGATAGAAAAATGATGAGAACTTGGGTGATTGGATGCTATGATTTACTCAGAGTTTCATCAGTGCTTTGCTAGGCTTTCCATCTGCTTGCTCTAAAATGGAGGTGAGGTCTTAATTATAACTTTTCTATATGGAAAGGATCATGAGGTAGCTTAGCCAATTAAGTGTATGTAACTAGGAGCTTTCTTATTAGATTGATTTTGTTACAGGGAGTGCATGAGATAAGCTCACCTCATAATTATCATTGTTGAATGATTGTGCGTGTAAATTTGTGGTGTGTACACTTTGTATTTTTCATTTAATGTGCATGATTAGATAATTGGTTGTGCATGAATGGATTTATTATGCATATCCTTTTATTTTAATGTGCATATCAAGTTAACAAAGTTAGTTAACTAAGTGTGCATGTGAAATCTTCCTTGTGTGGAAGGAGGTGCAACTGTTAGTAACTTAAGTTCACTTTCAAAAAGAGGTTTTCCTTACATGCAACTAAAACAAATGATGGGAGGTGAAACTATGAGTGAAGTGGATGATGTGGAAGGGTGAATGCATGTGCAACCTAAGCATTAATTAATTAATTAGTTAATGGATTAATTGATCAATTAATCAATACTTAGTTGATGAATGATGATTTAATATTAATTAGCTTTAATTAATATTAAATGTAGTAATTAATTATGACCAATTAATTAATATTTATTATGCTAGATTTAGGTGTCTACAAATGCCCCTTTTTGTATCATGTTGTCTGAAAACACAGTGCAATGCAAAAATAAATGACACGTGTGAATGATGGATGAATGGATGATGTGATAACTCTTGTACTTGAAGAGGTTTGATTCTTTATTGTCCAAATTAAATATCAATGTAGGATACCCTAGTGATGGAGGTAATGAATACCTTTGAATCTTGTCTTTGAAAAATTGATGAGTGCCTTGGTTTTGATGAATGAATTGATCACAGGGTAAGTGTTCTTCTGATGCCATAATCACTTTGTCTTGTGGGTGATGTATTTACCATCACAATTATAGCAAAAGGTGTGTGAACCCTTACTATCCTTGACTTAGTGCATTGCCTATGTTGATTTGATTAAAGTCTCTATATTTAGACCCATCAAAGTAGGGTGTATGATTAGTCGTAAACAAAATTCTTGGACAAACGATGAATCCAAAAATGGGTGTTTGTATATTGACTATCCTTGAGATGAAATGTTGGTATTATCTACCTCCTCAAGCGGTGAGTCGGTAGAATACAACATGAATGATGCCGACGAGGTGATTGACCTTATCAGGATGATGAATTGATGCCACTTGTTGTTAAGTGTTAAGTGCATTTGTTATTTTTCCCTCTTCTTTGTTTTTATTTTTTTTAAATAATCATGATCATCCGATATGGTCATAAAACCATGACTATCTCATAAAATCATGTCACAAAGACTATAAATAGCCAAATCCAATGCGCGATGAGTCATTTTTACTGTCTTAGACAAGGGACAAGAGGAGAGTGAGGTTTGCAGTGGCAAATTGGATCTAGAGGGCTTGTGAATTTGAGTGGAAAATGATGTAAATGGTGAGGGGTGGCATAGCAGCTAGTGGTGCAGGCTCGATATATAGCAAATACCCTTTAACTTTGTCAATTTGGTTTAAAATGAACTCTTTTTTGAATTAAGGTAAAAATTAACCCTTGTAGCTTTTGATGTTTTTCTTGTTCCATTGGTTTGCATGTTGATTTTTTTTTTCTACGAGTATGCATTTTTTTGTGTTTTTTTTGTTTTTTTAATGAGTGGTGTGTGAATTTAGCCACTGTCCATGGGTGGATGGTGGTTTGGACCAACCATTCGGATGCAAATGGTTAGTTTATTTTTTTTGTAGGGGAGCAACAATTTTTTGGGACCATCCATGGCTGGACGGTCATGCTCCGTGACCGTTCGACTGCTGGACGGTTAGTTGTCATAGTCATCCAAGGACACAGTCAAGAATTTTTTATTTTTTTTACCATTGTGCTTAATGATATTTTTTAATGTAGATTTTATACTTTTATTATGAATATCATGATTCTAATAAATTTTTTTGATGTTTTTATGTATGCAACGCAAATTAGTGAGACCAAGGTATCAGCTCAAAAATTTATTGGTAGTGGTTGGAGGACATTAGGCTATGGCATGTAGCCAATTTGGAGAAGGTGCATGCAGATCATGTATACCTGATAATATTGATAGATAAGTAGGATCTATATAGTTGTACTTTCCACCTACCAATGGGAGAGATCATGATCACTCTCAAGGATGTTTGGAAGATATTCCATATATTGGTGGAGGGGGAGAGGATCGTGGCTACCCTAACACATCAAATGGATACCCTCCTATAGTGGGTGTATGGGGGGAACTAGTAAGTAGTTAGTATAGATAGTGGGTATGTGGCATGGAGAGTCACATGAAGTTATGGTGGATCACAACTAAACATGATATCTTTATGATGATGATATCTAATATCATTTTACCAGATTCATTAGGTGTATAGTTCCCATGGAACCTATTGGGGTTGGTACATTATTTGATTGAGGAGCCCAAGGTGATGGTATGGAATCCCTACTTGTTAGCATAGTTATACCAAGAGCTATATGAGATATGACACTAGAGTAAGTTAGGCTTGGGTTGTAGTTTGTTGTTGTAGATTTGGGCGTGGGATAATTTTAGTATTAAACACCCTGTAGATCTATTGTACTACACTCAATAGGAGTTGATATATGATATGCCCTACTCTATGAGATGGTGTAAGGATAAGAAGGAGGGTATGAGCTACCCTTTTGTAAGGTCATGGTGTCACTACATTGAGATGTTTAACGAGCTACAACTAGACTAGGTATTGTGGAGGTCTTGAAGGGGTGGGCCACCATGGCCCAAGGATGATGATAACTTGAGGAGAATGAAATGGGGAATATGGATGGTAGACCACCATGACACAGAGTACAATTACTTCTAGTACTCCCATGTGTTGCGGTAATTTAGGTTTCCCTAGGATGTTCTATCGCCTCTTATGATATATAGGCAATGACAAAGTGAGGTGGTTGTGGACCCAACTTATGAGCTAGTGGATGCTGACATTGATGTATTTTGGCTAGAGGTATATGTGGAAGACACAAGGACCATGCCTAACTATGTGACTTGGTTCATTGGGTAGGCTACTCAGCCAATTCCATAGGGTGCATTAGGCAGCAGTGGATATGAGGCTCCTAAGGAGTCAATAGGGTGATTATTTTAATGGTGGATAGACCCATGAGTAGCAGGATCCTCTCAAAGGGTCAAGAAGACAATGGTAAATGGGAGCTCTAAAAATGATGGGAGTAGGGTGAACAATGACTCTGGATCATAGTACAATGCTAAGTTCAATCATATGTAGTTTTTGGAGAGGTAGAAGGTCTTTCTAGAGATGATATTGACTCAGGAGCAAAGTGAGAGGGATGAGGAGCACTAGAGGTGACACAACTAGGAGCAACAAGATACACTACAGGATTAGGTGTATAGTCTACAGGAGTATGGGACTAGGTTGACTACAAAGTAGGATGCACTATGTATTGAGCACAATCTACTATGATTAAATCATGATGCCATGATGGTAGAGTGTAATGCTCTATAGACCTGGGGGTAGGGAGAAACCAGACTACTATAGTAATATTGGCCTAGTTGAAGTGAGATAGGGGTCGTGTAGAGCGATAGTGGGATAAGATAAGGATTGGAGAATGAATTACTAGTGAGAGGCATCCCTCTTCTAGATATGCCATCATCCTCCTCTTCATCCTATCAAAGTCAGAGAATTGGAGCATTAGGTGCTCCTTCAGGTGTTCCACTTGTATCATAGTTTATAGAGGGATTGACCTCGTAAGCTTTAGAGGCAAGTATTTCTCATATATCGATATATCACCAAGGGATTCATAATCAACATTCTCAAGGAGAGCCATCTGAGAGCAATGGGAATAGCGACAAGGATGGTCAGTGATAAATGGATGTTGAGTCCCGTACCATTTTTGTAGATGTCTTATCTCTTCTTGTGATTATGATGAGGAGATTTATAGCTTTGACATATATAGCCTATGGGCAAGATCACACATGTACTTATTGATTATGACACATATATATATATGGATGATTCCTCTTGATTCAAGTGTTGTTGTTTTGTTTATTGTATTTATATTTTGTTGCAATATGTTATCTAATTATTGTTATGATGAATGTATGCAATGTTTTATAGATGCAATTATTTTATGCATAATTCTTTTGATTCTTTCGCAAGATTCTTAGATATGTATCATTATTTATGAAATTAATCAATTAATCAATTAATCAAGGGCCTCAACCCAATAATACTGACATACATATGAAATGGATGTTAGTGAATGCAATGTAATAATGGTCAAATTATGTGCTATTATGGAGGTTAAGATGACATGACTTGTTCTTTTACTTGTCTTAGGGAAGACTAATCTGAATATGCTTTTAGGAAGCTCAAACACCCTACTTACTTCAATCAAACTCATCTCTTTATCAAGTAGATACTTGAAGATGCTAATACCAATCAAGTTATTCAAGTCTCACAGAGACCAACTGTGTGTGCAATTATTGTTTATTTTTAATTTTGGGTAAGGTTGGACTCGTTATTTGTGACCTACACCAATAAGCTAGCTCATAAATTATTGGAACTAGATCTATACAAAATATCTCTAATATGATAGATGTGTCACCATGTAGGTTGTATTCCACTACTAGGACAGTGTATATCACCCATTGCTAGCGATGGAGGTTAACCCTATGATCTAAGGACCTGATAATTCCAAGGATTCAAGCTCTTCACCCATTTTTTTTGGGGGGGGTTCTTATGGATACTTACTCAATTTGTGTAAGGGCAAGGGATTTTCTTTTTTGCTTTTGCAGTCTTGCTTTTTTTATTGATGAGAAGGGTGTTTTATTGCTTTTGCTTTTTTTTGGGCTTATTCATTTTGTGGAATAGCAAGGGGATTTTATTTTAGGGGGGTGCTTGTCCTTTTTCCAATTCTCAAGGTTAGACCATTTGCATGATAGGATGAGTAGGAGAAATTATTTGCTTTATGGCGATAGTGACTCATAATTTTTCTTTTCCTAGACACCAAAATGTGACTTAATATTTTATATTTGTGCATGGTCTCAGAGAAAACTTAATATCACTAGGAAGACCTATAGTATTAAGGAACCAATGACTTTCAATGTAGGTTGAAGGAGACACTATGTATGGCTAAAAGACCAAAAGTACCTAAATATTTGTCAAACCATAGACTTTAGGAAAGATAAACTATCATAGGGTTCTAAATTTTTCTTTTGCTTTCTCTCTCTTCTTCTTCTTCTTCTTATTTTTTGAAAGAGGATGTATGGTTGATGTATCTCAAATGCCTATAATGAAATGAAATGCAAGAAATATACCATAAGGAAGATGCCCTTGTTTAATGTGATTTAATCAATCATAACAAACGGATAAAAGCATGCATTGAATGATAACCAAAGTTTTACTGATGAAAAAAACTTTATTGCTTTGTATTTTTTTTTTGGATTTATAACAAAAAGTTAGTCTTCATTTTCACCCAACCATTCTTTTGTATCTTGTAGGACTATGAATGCGTGATTTTGCATGTGCATATTGATGTTTGGAATATGTGGAGGAATGGTTAAATGAAAATAATAAAAAAATGTATATTCGAATGATTTTCTAATGTTTTGTATTTTATGTTTTTTATTATTTTTTTAATTTAGAAAAAAAATTGATGTTTTAGATTTTTGAATTTTTTTAATGTTTTTGTATTTTGAAATTTTTGATAGTTTTTTTAATGTTTTTGATCTTTTTGTATTTTGTATTTTTGTATGTACAATGCTAGTCTGAACTTGGCATAAAAAGCCCATAAATGAAGGATATTGATTGGTTCAGGTTCCTTAATTCCTTTAAGGGTGGTAAGTTTATAGGCTATTGTTCCAAATATTTGCATTATGATGAATGGACCAAGCTAATTAGCAATAAAATTTTCATGTAAGTGAGGCGGTAAACTTGAATTTTTTTATTCTCTTTGAGAACCAAATCACCTACTCAAAATTCTCAAGGATGCACTTTATTGTTGTAGGCATGTTTGACCCTTTCTTGATAGATGTGAAGATACTCTAAGGTATTGATTCTACATTCATCAAGAAGCTTCAATTGATCTAGTCATGCTTGTTGTGTAGTGTCATCATCTATGAATTCTTGCAATGATAGAATCTCAAGCTCAAGAGGCATGATTGCCTCTGCACCATAAACTAACAAGAATAGTGTTGCCCTGGTTGGTATACAAATACTTATTCGATAATACCATAATGCCAAGGGAAGTTGCAAATGCTAATATTTATAATTTTCCTTAATGGTTTTCTTTACGATGGCAATGATAGTTTTGTTGGTGACCTTTACTTGTCCATTACTTTATGGATAGTAAGGAGTCAATAAACTATGTCGAATTTTATACTTGTTGCAAAGTGCTCGAACATCCTTATTCTTGAATGGGATACCATTATCAGATATGATCTTCAATAGTAAGGCAAAACAATAGATGATATGGAGTATGAACTCCATAATCCAAGGTCCTATAGTACTAGTGAGGATAATCACCTCAACCCATTTGGTGAAATATATTGTGGTCATAATGATGAATGCATGGTTTCTCGAGGAGGGAGGAGATATCTTTCCTACAAAATCAAGATCTCATTGTGAAAATGCCACAAATATTGAATCTTTTGTAACACTGGTGATGGGATATGGGTTAAATTGGTATGATACTGGCATTTTGGATATTTCTTGACATATGCACAACAATCACTTTTCATAGAGGGCCAATAATAACCCATGCATAACATGTGCTTTGCAATAGCCATCCTACTAAAATGACCATCACAATTACCATCATGGGCTTGAGCGATTACCCATTGTACCTCTTAGGGTTTGAGACAATGAAGAAGAACACCATCATAGTCTTGGCAATAGAGAATATCCCCCAAGAGGGTGTAGCAAACCACTTTTTTCTTAAATATTCATTTTACGATTTAGGAAAACTCTACAGGGAGAGTACCCATCTTTATAAAATTCTTGATTTGCAAAAAAATCATTATATGGATCTTTCTGAATCATGTTGACACTCTCTACTATTTGGTAAGAATCATGTTCGATAGCAAACTATGAAAGTATTGTGACTTTGATGAATATGTTACTATCTAATGGATTCTACAAAATGAGAGATCTAAAAGAGGTCATTATGGTAGCAAACTAATTAGATGATCAAGGTACATTATCAATTTTATCCCAATCAAAGTGCTTGAGTAGTCTATCAATGATTGGTTTGTACTTCTGTAAAATTGATTCTCTACATTGGTAGATCCCTTTCACTTACTTAACAATGAGTTTAGAATCACCAAAAATTCTTATTTTCTTAATGCCTAATGTGATTGTAGTTTGGATTCCTAAAATTAGGGCTTCATATTCTGCATTGTTGTTGGTACAGGGGAAGTTGAGTTTGAATTAAAGGGGTATAGAAGCCCTTGGAGGTGTGAAGAACACAACTCTAACACATCTCCCTTGCTCGCATTTGGAACAGTCAAAGAAAAAGACAACATCAACATCCTCTTCTAGCTTGATGTATTTTCTTGCTCTGTTATATTGAACACGAAATAATCAGGTAGCTCAATTATGAGCAATGCATCATTTGGAACTGGAGCCCCAACGAGTTGATCCGTGATTACCTGACCTTTGATGGATTTTTGACTAGGAAATTTAAGATCAAATTTTGTTAAAAGTATTATCCATTTTGACATCTTGTTATTCGTATAGGTACAATTCATAATATAGTGCAAAGGATTTTCTTTTGCAATGATATATGTGGTATACCCAATCATATAGTATTGAATTTTCTTAGTTGCAAAGATAATTACTAAGCATAGCTTTTTGACATATGCATATTTAGCTTTGTAGCTCACGAATGTACAACTGATGTAATATATAGCCTACTCTTTGTTTTATTTTTTTCTATGCTAGCATAGTTCCCAATGCAAAATCTATAGCAAATATATATATATATGAAATGGGACACCTGGTCGAGGTGGTGTCAACACAAGTGGTGAAGCAAGATATTGCATTATTTCATCAAAAGTGTTTTGAAACTCTTTAAAGTAGTCAAAAGTGACCCCCTTTTTCAATAAATTATTGAAAGGCTTGTATTTGTCTAATCATTACGCTATAAATCAATGGATTGATTGGATTTTTCCTTGCAAGTTACCTAATTCTTTTAGAGTCATAGGGGGAGACATCTCGAGGATTTCTTTAACTTTTTTTGGATCAACTTCGATTCCTAGTTTAGAGACTATGAACCCTAAAAAAATTCTTGATGTGATGCCAAAGACACACTTCTTCGGGTTAAGTCTCACGTTGTTCTCAAGTAATCGCTTGAAAACTTGGCGTAGAACATTGATATGCTCTCCACGAATTTTCTCTTTGGACAAAATATCATCTATATAATCTTCAACAATTTTGTGTATTTGATCATGAAAGATGTAATTCATGGCACGATGATATGTAGTGCCTACATTCTTAAGTCTAAATGGTATGACTTTGTAGAAAAATCTCCCCTAGGGCATTGTGAAAGTTGTTTTGTGTTGGTCATCAGGATTTATTCAAATTTTATTGTATCCTACAAAGTCATCCATTAGGGAGAGCATTTCGCGGTCAGTAGTGGAATACATAAGTGTATTGATGTTTATAAGGGGGGAGTCATCTTTGGGACACGCGTTGTTTAAGTCATGAAAATTAGTGCAAATGTGTATCCATCCATCAAGTTTGCTAATGGATGTCATGTTTGAGACCCATTCTAGGTAGTTTGCTAGTGGGTATCATGTTTGAGACCCACATCTTGCAATTTTTGCAACTCTTCTTTAACCATAAGGGCTATGGTAGGATGAAGCTTTCTTAGCTTTTGCTTTACATGTTTTGCATCGGGACTCAAAATGATATTATGAACCACTATATTAGGATCTAGTCCTAGCACATATTTGTATGACCATGTAAAAGCATACTTGTTCTAAGTGAAAAACTGACAAGATTTTTGTGTTTTTTGGAAGACAAGTTCTTTGTAAGCTTGATGACTTATGGGTTGTTGATATATGCACTAATGTTGATATCGTTGGTCTCCTCAACAAGCATATGGGAACCCTCCTCTAACTAATGAGGAGTGGGGATGAGGTGAATGTCATTGACTATATTTTCAAAAATGGGTGACTTAGTGTCACTCGCATCGATGTGATGGATAATAGATGGGATGGGTGATGGGTTTGGTGGTATGTAGACATTTGCTTCATGAAGAAACTGGTTATATGGAATGAAATAATTAAGGGATGGCATGGGGATGATGCACTCAAATTTTATGAGACTTGGATTGAGGTAGAAGGGTGGTGATGGATTATTCGGATTGCAAAGGGGCATAAACAAGTCAATGGTGACCATGTTTACTTGCAAAATGAAGGGGCTTGGGTGTTCTCAAGGCAGAAGCTAGTCCAGTATTGATGGACATGGGTTTTGTTGGCTTGGAGGCAATTGAGGCAGTGGAGGTAGTGAATGGGCTAGCACGTTTGAGCACTCCAATGGAAGGAGCACGAGAAAATGAGAATTGGCACAGGAAATAGACGTAGGTAAATATCATTGTCATCTAATAAGTCCATGAGGGGGACGATGGGGGAAGATTCTTCTTTAGATCTATCAAATTAAATTGAAAGAGACTCAAGTAACTCATCCATTTCATCTTTCGACATGTCAGGTGATGTGGTGTGGATTTTGATAATTTGGCAATGTTGACCATGATGATCAAAGTTTTTGTTGTCACTATCCTCCTTGCTATCAAGAGTAAAATATTAAAAAAATTCCTCAAGGAGGTCAACTGGTTGATGATGGTGATACCCTAGGCCAAATGTTTCTTCAAGGAGTTGATAATATGGTTTGATAAGTTGAATAATTTCCTATTCATGGCGACCTAGACCAAAATTCTCCTATGACATTGTCAAAAATATTTTATCGAAAAGGAGGGATTGAATAAAAAATTCATATCACCAAAAATTGTGATTTGGGTTACACCTCAAGGGGTCTATCAGAGGAGGTATCAACTCTGGCATACACAAAATTTATTGAATTAGATGTAAGACCCATGGGAATAAGGGCACCTATGTATGGGTGGCTAAAATCCTAAATTGATTTGATGATGGGAGGTACAAATGTAACATTGTGTGCTAGATACTTGCCTATTTCAGGACTCATCATGCAAACTATGATTTGAACTGGTTGGGAAGTATATGTAGGAGGATTTCTAGTATTTTTCTTTTGAATGAGGTACTATCATGGATGAAACTAGGGTTGTGTTCAACGTGGATGAATCTACAATGGATGGATTTTGTGGAAGTGGTGGTTTATACTATGTGGAGGATGAACCAACTGGGGGTGTTGTAATGGATGTGGATGGTGAAAGGGAAGTTGTGATAGCTTTCCCACCATTGGATGGAATTAATGGTTTTTTTTCTATGGTAAGTGGAGTACTTTAGGACTCTAACATACGAGCAGGTATTTTGGTTGTGGGTGATGGAGATGTGGTATTGATCTAGGCCACTATAGATGGAGGTGGTATGGCATTGGGTGTGGTTGGCTATAGTGGAGGTTGGTGAATGGTACGGGTGAAATGTATAGGTAAAAAGAAAGATCTTGTGCAAATAAGCATTGGCTAGAATATGGTATATTTAGCCAGGTATGATTAGGGTAAGCAAAAAAGGTGAATGGTTGTGATGGTGGGTTATGGGGACTGTATGACACAATCAAGTTAGTGTAGTGAGTTAGATGTTTCATAATGGGTATAAAATACAGTTGCACAAATGGTTTGGGGATTTGCAATGGATGCAGCAGAGTGGTATGAGTTGCCACTAGCAGAGGGGTTGGTTTGGGAAATATCAAGGTGAGGTACAGATGTATGGATGGAAGGGGAGGCTCATACGGATTGGTCACTATTAGAAATAGATTATATTACATCATTTGGATCATGTAAATGTACCTTTCTTGGTACATATTTAGGACATTAGATTACTTTAGGGGGAATTTATCTAGTTACTTCATGCAATGTAATAAATGCACAAGTGTCAATGTGTAAGTTGTATATGTGCAAGTTGTCCCTTAAACAACTAGGTAGAGTGTTGGCCAAGGAACTTATTTCCTATATAAAGGGCCATAAACATAGAGCAAGATAGAGCAATAGGAAGTAGTGTAGAACAGTGTGGTGTGATGTAGAAAAGTGTGATGTAATGTGATGGAGTGTGATATGCTCAAAGCTCATTCTTGAGTAGTATTTTTATTCATGGAGTGTTCATTTCCTCCATAGCTACTTTATATACATTTCCATAATTTTTATTTATAGTATATTTTCAATCATCTCATAGATTTACTTTATTTCATATTATTCTACATCTTGTGATTGCTATCTCTCATTACATGCTATATCAAAAGCTAACAGTGGTATTAGAGCTATAGTAGATCAATAGGAAAACCACCAATATCATTGACCTTGATTTTTGGTCAACCTAATGCATCATTGGACTAGTCACTTTTAAAAATTCTCAAAATAGTCTAGGTGGTAGAATTCGGGAGAGTCACAAGGATTGAAATAAATCTCAGTTTTTGAAATACTGATATTACATATGGCTAGAGTCTTTCCACAAAGTTACAAGGGAAAACTCGTGAATACTAGGACTCAACATTTGATCCACTAGTTTGATGAATCAACTAGTGAAGCTCATCTAAGAGATCTGGAAAAATTTACTTGAAGTTTCTTTTATTGCAGGGAATTAATTCTTAGATGATTGGGACACCTTCTACAATAGAAATAGGATATTTCAACTTTGTTTCCCAAATATTGGAGTTCCTTCATAGTGCAAATATTAGTTACTACAAGAGAAGAATACTATAAAAGAGACTTCTAGAGAAGAATTGTGGTGAAGTTGGGAGACAAGAGATCTCTATTGCTATATTGGGAACTTCACAAGGAAAAATGCCACAAAAGCCTTAATTCAAGAAAAGGCCATAGTAGCCTTTATCTATAATAAAATGCCATAGAAGACTTTATCTAATATAAAAGGTCACAGAAGCCTTGATATTGAAGAAAATGCCACAGAAGCCTTGATATTGAAGAAAAGGCCACAGAAGCCTTGATACTAAAAAAGCCATAGAAGCCTTGATCTTGAAGAAGACTCTAGAAGAGAGTATCTAATTTAGAAGTATATTTTAGTACTAATACTTTATTGCAAGAACAAGGAGATTCAGTGATTTGGAAAAGCTTCCTAAAAGTGGGTTAGGAAGAGTATCTTCTTCAGAATCAATCTAGCACCTAAAGCAAAAGAAATCAGAAGAAGATATCATTGAAGAAATTCTAGACTTGGAAGAAGAAGTACTAGGAGAGTCTTGCTCGAATTTAGAAGCAACAGAATTAGAGATCCAAGAGAAGATCTTGCCACCAACACTTCTAGAAGTAGAAGGTTGAAGATAAGGTCTCAAGGAGGACCAGAAGAAGTTGCAAGATCAAAGACCTTGGAGAGATCTCTACGAGCATCCAGTAAAAGTCTTGGAGAGAATTACTAAAGATATCATCAAAGGAGTTCCAAGGATAACTCATTAGAGAAATTCACTATTGGAGATAGTGAAATATTTGGAATAATTATTGCCATCCGACAACAAGCCCAAGAAGAAGAATTTGGAAAGGAGTGAAAATCTCATAAGACCTCAAGACATTCAAAATATTGAGATGAATATCCTATTTGAATTCAAAATTCGATAAGAAGCTTGAAGGAATATTCAAATAGAAAAATCTTACCAAATCAAGGAGATTTGGAGATTTCCTCTCACGACAAAAAGGCAGTACTTCAAAAACAAAGATATTTTCAAATCTATAGCAAAATGAGGAGACTACAAGAGGAGAACAAGCCACCAAAATCCTAGGCTCATGAAGGAGATTTTGAGACCATCCTTTGGTGAAGATAAAGTTGTTCAGGGTAGCCTACAAAGAGCTACAATATCTTACTCAAGGTAGCAACTTGGTGATCTTAGAAACCAAGATCTACATCCTCTATAGAAGTGGCAAAAAGGGCTTTCAAAAAAATGTAAGAAACTATTGGTGCAAGTATATTCATTAAAGTGGATTACTTATCATATTTTTTTAAGCACCCTAATTTGGATTAAAGTTGTAATAAGAATAATTGAGTTACAGTCTTCAAAAGTGCAAAAATAGAAAGGTTTCTTTAAGGTTCATTTGCACTTTAGGAGTTGATTAGACTTCATAATTTCAAACTATCTATCAATTACCTATCTAATTTTAGAAAGAAAATGAATATTAGCTCCTACTACCTTGCTTATAAGAGAATTACAGAATAATTCTTGAAGATTCATTTTAGATTATTCTTGATTAGTTGCAGTAAATTGATTAAGTGCATTATTCTTGAGAGTTTATTGGAGTGATAAGGTAAAATTTTTAGTGCATTAAAAGTGAAAATTGTTAGATTCATTTGCACTATTATTACTCTCAAAAGAAATTAGTTTTGTGTTTTTTATAAGGGTATAAAATCTAGTTTGCATCAAGTTTCTAAAGACACTTTTAAAGCACAGAAATATGCAACTTATAGTGGCCAATACAATCCACCGAAATTGGTTAGTACAAGTGAATAAAAACTAACCAAAAGAAGATTTAAAGATTGAGACTTTGTGAGTCTCAAATCCAAACCACTATAGGGTTAAGTGGAGCAAAAAAAATCTTCTATCTATAGCATATGTAAAGCTTGGATCTATAATTAAATATCCAAGAAAAAAATATTAAAGAGTCTATCCAAAGGGACGTCCTCAAAATACTCATTTGTGCATTCAAAATCTACTACAAAATCAGACTACAAGACCTGCAAGGAGTGCAGAAAGGGTGCAATAAGAACATATATTCTCATAGAAGAATACAAGGTGTTGCACTATTCACAATAAAAAGGCTGGTTGAAGGTGCCACTAAAGGCACAAACACTACTGGAAAATCCAATCAATCAAGGTCGAACGTCAAGCAAATTCAAATGTCAAGAAAAGCTAAAAATCAAGCACTCCTCATCCATGGCACAAGGAGCCATTCGAAGTGGCTCACACTTCACATCTCAAATGGATGAACCTACAAAAGGAATACATATATCAGTTGATCATCAACCTAAATTTACATACATAGAAAGGGAGCACTCTTTTACAAGCACAAAGGTAGCAGATTCTACCTTAATCAACATGGAAAAATAACATAAAGGAGCACGTTGAAGGGAATAATAAATGAGGAGAATAGGTGAAATACTCAAATATAGCTAGCTTGGTGAATATTTTCCACAAAATTAATCACCTACACTGTCAATTGAAACTCGAAAATCATCTCAATGATCGACCAGCAAGAGAAGAGATCGCTTGCACTCCAATAAATGTAACAAGAAAAGAATAGACATAAAAAAGGAGTTATACTCTCCTTGGAAGCGTTACATAGAAATAAATCCTTGTAGAAAGGTTGAAATCCACTTGGCACAGATTATCTAAGGTGTCATCCATTTCTTAACATTCAAGAAAACTCACGAAGAAGTTACAAGTGTTCATGCATTACAAGGTGACCAAGAAGCTATTAGACTGTTACTAAATGACTGATATGTTACAAAGGAGAGATCTCATATGTAATGCTCAGTGACACTTGTCAAAGCCTTCACCACCTTAAAATGTATCTAAACATGAAGCAATAGAGTGTGAGGAAGAGAGAATAGCATAGTCAAAGGGATTCGGGTGAGAATAGCATAGTGAAACACATCTAAAGCACAGTGTGGAAGGAAGGCAAGAGGATCATTAAAGTCTCCTAAAAAATAAGGTCAGACCTTTTCAAATTTATAATGCTCTTCACTCCAGCATTGAAGACAAATCGAACCAATCCACACTCATCATCTCAAGCATCAAAAGTTACGTATTGCAGCTGTTATATCAAGCCAACTTTAGAGCAATTCAAGTTTGGTGATAAAGAAGCTAAGGTAAGTTATTTATATCATTTAATATTACTTTCAAATAAAGGAGATATAAGGTTTAAAATCAAGGAAAATTTTTGATATTATGAAAGCAAAAGACATAGAAGATAACGTACCAAGCTAAAATAATATTTGTAAATTAACCTAGGAGATATAAAGGATTCTACTTAGGTTATATTATTTAATATTTTGCAAATATTATTGTGGTCTAATTTTTCCAAAAATTAGGGAGTCATAAGGGTTACTACATCAAATTAATTTATTGGAAATTAGATACACTTAAATTAATTTCCAAAGGGTTATTTAAAAGAGAGGTTTATCATAGTATTTCAAAGGTTGAAAATTTATAAAATTATTGTCTCAAACTTCTCAAAAGGAGACAAAATATTCAGCATTATAACCTCTTTAAAATTTGGGAAAAGTGCTTAGTTCAATATGAGCAATGAGGGATAATAGAAGCTGATTTTTTACAAAAAAAATGTAAAATCAACCAAACATTGACCTATAATTTACAAAAGCACTCTATCTTATCCAAAGCATACTAGAGAGTCATAAGGCATTCTACAAAATCTAAGGATTGTTATTAGGGAATTTAAATGGCTTCAAACAAATTCTTCCTAGCAAAATCTCAACTACTCAAGGGTCCTAATTATTTTTCCTGGAATAATGAAGTGAAAGCTATCTTGGTATTAAAATATTAGGTGTGAACATTACATAATATATTATTAATCAACTGCTTAAATACTACAAGGTTTAGGCTATGAATAGCCTTAGAATATTAATAAAATAATATCCCCCTAAAGTGCTAACTAATGCGCTTAGATAACAAAGCGCTAACCTACTAACGTAATCAAAATGATTACAATGACTAACCATAAGATATTCCACAATGAATATCTTCTCGGTTATAAAGTAAATGTAATAATCTAAATCTACCATGAGGTAAATAGAATCTACCTAGGAGAATTTACAAATTACCAAATGAGGTAATAATTATAGTTACTATAGCATAGTAACTCTAACATCCCCCCTTATTACATTATTTGGGTAATGTATATAATTGCCCCAATACAGTGAAGAAGAAAAGATGTTGATCTACTGGCTCTAGGTATTGTCGACCAAATGATGGAACCCAATCCAGGTCTTGTCCATTGAATGGTGGAACCTATAGAGCTTTGGCTCTATCTCTGTCACATTGCTCTAAGCAAAAAGTGGGTCATTCCTCACTTTGTTTTCACATCAATGAATGTCCTTATTGTAATATTTTCATCCTATCATATTGCATGGGTAACCAACCACTGCAACTTCTAGGTGTACTAGAGTAGATCACTACATACAAGGTTCATTCTGTTACAATATGATTTTGAAATTTTTTTTATAAGGTAGCTAAGGTGTCGGTCACTGTCGAAAATGCACCCTTATAAGTTTCTCCCTTTTTTGCAAAATATGTTGTAATGGAATTTTTTCAAGAAGTGTGACTAAGGTGTCGGTCTCTTCCGAAAATACACCCTTATAAGTCTTCCTCCCTTTTTAGAAAAAAATATTTGTGAGATAGGAAAGAAATGTTTATCCCTCCTTAAGTGCAAAAGATATGCAACTCATGAAGCTTTTTAAGGTTTTTACAAAGATTACCTCCTAGGTAAATTTCAAAAATTTCACCAAAAAATCCCCCCTTTTATTACAAATACTTCAAAAAAAATAGTTTGCTATTTATGAAGCCTAAAAAGAGGTACAACCACCCCTTTATTGCAAGTACTTAAAACAAAAACAATTACTATTTATGAAGCCTAAAAATATATTTGTAATGGTGATGTCTAGGTTTACAATTTTGTTTCCCTTGCAAAGTTGTATTGGTCACGAGCACCTTGTGTGTTCTCTTTGAGTTAGAATTAGAATCAAAAACCTTACTAGTAACATGACCTCTTTGTTGTCTATTTGGTCTCTATTTGCATTTGCCCTTTTTGTCTTGCTTATTTTTAAACCAACACCGATTGGTGTCATGGTTTTATTTTTTACAATTTGTGCAAAACTTCTTTTATAATTGAGGTTGCTTGCCTTTATCTTTGGAATATGACCCCTTTTCTTCGGTTGACCCTGTTTATGTGAAAAAAGTGCATTGTTCGACACTTCATATTTTTGTAGTTGATTTGCTTCTTCATTTTGAACCAAATTTACTAACTCCATAAAGGTCACATGTCTTTGATACACTTGAAGAGATGTTATTAACATTTTATAGGAGTCTGGAAGAGCCCTTAAGATGACCGAATTCAAGACCTTATCTTCAACTTTTTCTCCCAAAGCATTTAGTTTTGATTTTATTTCTACCACTCTACAAAGGAATAACTCTACTGTGTCACCTAAAATATGGAGAGTATGAATTTGTGATTGAAGGTTCAGAATTGTGGATTCATTTTTCCCTTCAAAAATGGTAGATAAAGCATCCCATGCTTCTTCACCATTTTCAGCATCACAAATATGAGGTTGAATTTCATCATTAGTGGCTAGCAAAATCAACATGAGAAGTCTGGTGTCCCTTTTATCCCATGTCTTCTGATTTGCTCCTGGTGTAGCAGGATTTTTACAGTACCTATTACTATATCCCACAATTCCTCGACAGTAAGAATGGCCTTCATTTTGGTCTTCCATGCTAAATAATTAGAACCTTTACGCAACTAGGTATCATTAAGATACTTGTTGATTGTAGCCATTGTGTAGGTTATTTATTTGCACCAAAATGGTTTCTCTTTCACTCTAATTGATATTTAATGGCACCTTCCTAAAAACTCTCTTGAAGAAATATGATCATTTTGAGGAAATTTAAGCCAAACAAATAAGAAATGAAAGAGAATTCACTCTAATTGATATTTAATGGCACCTGCCTGAAAACCCTCCTGAAGAAGGATAATCAGTTTGAGGAAATTGAGCCAAAAAAGAAGAGTGAATTTAGGTTTGTATGGAGAGAATATCAATATTAAAAATGGATTATACTTGTGCAATGAATTACATAAATGAGTGTGAAATTTGGGGTTTTGAGTGCTCTTTATTTTGATGACTTATAATTTTAGAAAACAAGAAATTAAATGCAATAATCAATCAAAGAGTGCCCAATAATTTACGTGGTTCACCCAATGTGGGCTAATCCACAGAGAAAATATTTCACTAAAATTTTCTCAATCAATCTCTTAGGAATCCTTTCCCTATTATAATGTTTATGGACCTCTGTCCAAAGGAGACACCAATCCCCTAAATCAAATTCATGGCTCTCTATCCATATGAGAACTCCTTCTCCTCTGCTCTGGCTGGTGATCCTCTATAAGACTATTGCCACCACTGCACTGGCTTTTGGATCTCTCTCCACTAAAGACTCTTGTCTCCACTCAGAAGACCTATCATCACTGCCCTAGCTTATGGATATATATCCACTGGAGACTACTGTCGTCTCTGCTCTATCACCTCCAAAGCTCTATCTCAAAATTACACTAAACATAGTCCTTCGATCTAGTACAACTCTTCTCAAAATCTATCTCTGGTTTAGCACAAAAATGTCCTCAATTCTACACCAAACTCTGCTCTCAAATTTACACTAAACACAATCCTTCGATCTAGCACAAGTTTGTACTTGATCTCTATCCTCAAGCCTTAACTAAAGGCTTGTCTCAACTCTGTTGGATCTGCCCTAAACCTTAACTTAAGTTTTGAACAAATCAATCAACTCTGCTCTCAAGTCTTCTCAAAGACTTATCTCAAATCTGCCTTGTAATCTTCCACAAAATATCACACTAATATTTCCACAAGTCCTCTCTAGAACTTGCTCAAATATTCTCTACAAGTCCTCTCTAGAACTTGCTCAATCTGCTCCACAAGTTCTCTCTAGAACTTGCTCAATCTGCTCCACAAGTCCTCTCTAGAACTTGCTCAATATGCTCTACAAGCCCTCTCTAGAACTTATCCAAATCTGCTCAATATCTATATTGTAAGCTTTCACAAAAGCTCACACCAAATCTGTCCATAAGTCTTCTCAAAGACTTACCTCAAATCAGCTCAACAAGTCCACACAGAACTTCAATCTCATAGACACATAAAGAGAATGGTTAGATACTCAATATGTTCTACACTTATCACAATGGTCAATTACTTACAATCACTCTCTTAGAAATATAAGGAGAATTGTTAGAGACTCAATATGCTTCAGTTTCAACTCAATGCTCAATCACTTTCTCAACTCAATTCAAAATATAGAATAGTTTATTTTATGGAACTTGAAAAATCACTTCACACTTCCACTTGACTAGGCTAAATCAACTCTACTCAACCAATTACTCAATGAAATAATTCTCTTTCTCAAAGCCTAGTCCAAGCTCATAAACACCAACTCAAAATTTTTTCAACAATGCTCAACAACAAATCTCACATAACAATGATACTCATGATCTTTGCAAACCCTAGTTCAAGTTCTTTTCTCAACAACTCACTTCAACAACAATGCTTATAAAACAACTCTCACATAACAATGATACTCATGATCTTTGCAAACCCTAGTTCAAGTTCTTCACTCAATAACTCACTTCAACAACAATGCTTATAAAACAACTCTCACATAACAATGATACTTATGCCCTAGTTCAAGTTCTTTAATTAGTAACTCACTTCAACAACAATGCTTATAAAAACAATCCTCACATAGCAATGATACTCAAACTCTAGTTCAAGTTCTTCACACAACCAATGGCTTCAACAACAATGCTTATAAAAACAAGGTTTTAATAACAACACTTTATTTCAAAAAACCTTGAAGCATTAACTCAACACACTCAATAGGAAAATCCTAATCAAGTCCTTTTCACTCCAAACTTATTTTATAGAAAACCAATCAATCAACTAAACTATGGCATAATGTGCTCATACTTTTTTTCTTGATGATGAAAGGATCTTATAAATCTGCCACAACCACAAACACTTCTATTCCAATATCAAAGAGGTTAGAGGATAAATCTTTCTCACAATGTAATGCAAAAACTCAATTACACTTTATCACTCCAACTATAAAAACAACCATCATCATACATAAAATATTTTTCCAATAACACCTTGTAATCTCCCAACTAAAATAAATTTATCATCCACCAAAAACTTAACTCAAAACGTCTTTAATTAAATTTAATGGAAATAAGGACTTTGACAAAAATTAAATTAGCTTTCCTTATAACTCCAACAACTTGAACCAAGCAAACAACCTTTCACATACCCTTATAACTCCAAATAATACTTTAGGAAAAACTTTAGGCAAATAAAAATTATTTTAATCAAAAATACCTTTGTCACTTATGGGATTCGAACTCCCAATCACTGCCTCCTCATGCGCCCTAGTCGTGAGCTTGCCCACCGTGTGCACTAGATGCATGTTTGAAACCTTAAGAGCACTTCGTGCTCTTTCTCCTAAGTCTGGCACTCAAAATGAGCACATGCCAAAAACCTTTCCCCTTGGTGGTAAGACAAACACTCCAACTCCACACAAATCGATCGTGGACTCTTCCACTCTCAATGCTCTCACAAAACGTGTGTTGCCAATGTACCACTTTGTCCAATGTGGTTCAGACCTTACACTCTCCCTTTTTATCTTCTTCTTGATACTAAAATACAAACGAACTCTCTGTCTTCTTCCTCAATAATCAACGATTGCATGAATTACTTTTAGCTCGGTCACATGAAAATTAAATCGAAGAGGGGTAAGTTTGAATGCCCCTTTGGCATATTATTTATACATGAATTCACCATATGGCTTAGACGTCGGTGCTCCATAATATTCGATGACGTCGGCGCTTCTTACAACCTTTATAATTTATAAATTATTTAAATTCTAAAAGAATTTAAATTTTATAAATTATATTTATAAACCTTTGACTTTAATAAAAATTAAAGCCTCCTTTAAGTATAATTTAAACCTTCATTTGATTTTCACTGATTTGATGAAAATTATTCTGCCACCATGGTTTTTAATAAAAACCTTAATTCTGCCATTATGATGTTTAATGAAGCCTTTATATCCTCATAATGGTTTTGATAAAAACCTTTTAATTTGCCACCATGGTTTAAAAAAAAACCCTTATAAAACAATATTTTGACAAATTTTCTTCAACTCTTTGCATTTCTCTTGGCTTCAATGATGGTGTACTCCATGGTGTTAATGACAGCTTCATGTGTTCACTTGACATCAATTACAACTTCTCACCTTGACATAAATGATAACTAAATGAGCTCAAAATATCCAACAATCTCCCCCTTTGTCATTGATGGCAACCCAAATTATTTTTACTGAAAACTTGACCTTTCCTTTGTTCTGCTCCCCCGTGTATCGCTCCAAATTTTTTGCATCCTTACCTTCAGGCTATAGGATCCGCGCCCGAAAGGGGGATGCGAGAAGGATGGGACAATACCTCGGACTGAGAGGCCCTTTGAAGGTCGCGCCTCTCGGGGGGGGGGTATAAGGGTGAATTTTTGATGGATGGTGGGTTCACCAGGAAACTTTTGAGTGGCAGTTTCCACGCCTAGGTTGAGAGTAGGTTTGATGTGTTCATTTTGTGCTTTAATCATTCAATTCCTAGGTTTGGCCAAGATGAATCTAAGCTATTCTATATGCCAATGCTGATTTATATGAATACAAAGAACATGAATAAGTGCTAAACACAGAAAGTATGCTAAATAAGATAGAATATACCTGATTTCGGATGTCTGATGAAGATTCTGAGGTTTGTAGAAGTCCAAATCATCTCAAATCATACGTAATCATCTGAAATTGCACAGAATCATCTCAGATCTCAGTCGGTCATCTAAGATCAGACGAGATCATCGTCGATCTGACGAATTCGTCAGACGAATTCGTCAGAAACCTGCAGTCACAGAAACAGATACCAAAAACCAAAAATGCAACTGCAAAAGCAAGGGGAAATGATAGAAATGACAGTAAATTTGCCTAAATGATAGATCCAGATAGCGATTAAAAGGAAATGCATTACTTTAATAATTTATTTTAACTTTATCATGCATCTATACTAAATGAGGTGAACTCCAGGATGCAAAAATAAAATAAACCAAGTTAATGCATAAGAAAATGAAGAGAAAAGATAAGAAAATGCAAACTTCGGGCTCTGATTGCCCCAATCTGGACTACAGTCGAGATCACCTCCAATCATACGAGATCATCACCGATCTACGACAGGATCGTCCGAAATCATCTGGAATCATCTGCGACGATCCGAGCTTGCTTCGACTAAAAAATAAAATTCCTGCAAGAAAACTTGAAATACGTAATGCAAACGAAGGTGTGAAGGTGTTCTAATGCACAAGAAGTTAAAGTTGTAGGGAAATCAGTCAGCCAGGGGGTTCAAGGGGATAAACTGAGAAAATCCCAGTTTATATAGGATTAGGGAGAGGTTAGGAGGTTGGAGATCATCCCAATTTGGGAGATCTCCAATAGGGGAGACTCTAACTGCACAGACACGCTTTCTGCCCAAGTTAGAGAAGTTGTTGAAACAGAAGCTAATTATGAAAATTTGGTTTTGGGATGAAATCGTCTGGACGTTCTGTTCTAGATGAATTCGTCAGATCTGGGATGATTTCATCTGATCGGCGACGATATCGTCCAACGGTCAAAACAAATCCTAAAAATGGCATGAAAAACAAGGGGAGCGGGTAACGGGCGGTTTTGGGTTAAAATTCAAATTTTTATCTTTTTACTAAGGTTTAACTGTGCCAATTTTAGGGTGCTACATTTTGCCCCTCTTTAGCAAATTTTTGAAGAAAATGCGTTAAAGATGAGTTCTTCCTATTTTACGAGAAAGCAAAATTTACTCAATTTTTTAGACGACGATTCTAGGTCGAATCGTACGACTATTTACTATGGTGCCCCCTCCATGTTTTTACCCAAATCGAACGTTTGAGGTAAAAGCACGGAAAAGCAAAACTAAAAAATGTTGTTTTTAAATAAAATTAAGAAAAATAGGGTAAAACCCTAATTCATTTTTACTGTTTGAGAGCTCTGCAGACAAAAATGGTTGAGACAGCGCACAGATCGACAGAGGTCCAACGCGGGCTACGGGTAAGGATCTAATCCTAGTGAATTATGTTTGAATTTGATTTGTGCAATTTTTTGTTTTAAATTTTGACTATTTTGGGGCATCGCGGCCATTTTTAGGCCGTCGACGACGTCGGGACGAAATCGTCCTCATTTCATCGAAATCGTCCCTAGATCGTCGATTTCGTCTGAGGGCGAAATCGGTGAACTAGGGGCGATCCCGTCCAACAAGGGGCGATCCCCAAGTTGTGAAATAGGAGATGATTTCATCCTACAAAGGATGATTTTACCCAATTTAGGATGATATCATCCAATGGTGGATGATATCATCATTTTTATGAAATTAAGCTTGTTTGAATTGCATTTAATTGATTTTAATAATTGGTTTATTAATGAATTTTATTGTTTTATTGTTTGTTTTGTAGAGGGGATTACTAAAGAGTCGGGAGTGGAAATACGGGGCTGAGAGATGACATGGCCATGCTCGACCAGGCGGAGCGAGACCGACTAGCATAGGTCGGACTACAGCATGTGGTAGAGATGCCACAAGTACCGATAGACATGGGGCTACTGATAGCCCTAGCAGAGAGATGGTATCCAGGGTCATCCTACTTTCGGTTATCGATAAGGGAGATGGCTCCCACACTAGAGGACGTATGGAGGATCTTGAGGATCCCCATACAGGGATGGTTGATGACTCCTACGGCCAATCAGGGCCAGGCGATGATGAGGCTGAGCGGAGACCCGAGCTTCACCCTGGAGAAGGGCGGAGTGAACATCGAGTCTCTGAGGTAGATGCCTAGGGCATCTAGGTTGACTCAGGTTTTGGCGGGATAGTGGGTGGCTTACTGTTGTGCCACCAGAGTGGGTGTAGATTACCCTGGCTCCTATCAGATGTGGTCTATGACATGAGAGACCATGGGTACAGATTTGCATGGGGCAGCTTTGTACTATGCCGCTTGTATAGGATCCTGCATGGGGTCGTATACAAGGGAGGCCGATGTCTGGTTTTGACATCGCTACTATAGGTTTGGTGCTAGGAGCACATCACGGTGCAGAGGCCGGTAGGACTCCCACTGACAGGGGTTGACCGAGAGAGGCCCCGGGTTTTCTATTGGTGGCTACAGAGAGGGTCACAACGGTGGATAGATCTGTCGATGTCACGGAGGTTGCTAGATGACCTCATCCTAGACCAGATCACCTAGAGGCCATGGAGAGAGCATCCAGGGTGGGCAGAGGATGGGCAGGAGCTGGCTCGCATCAGGCGAGTCTGCTGGCTGAGGATGGAGTGGGGAGAGGTAGAGCTCCACCGCTACGATCGAGTTTTATGATAGTTCGGTCTTCAACAGGGGATCCCTTCTCTCAGGGATTATGAGTACTCCTGGACTATTCGGGATAGTACTACACTGAGCGGGGCTCCGGATATGCAATGATTCTAGAGCCAAGACACGGATGATGCCCCCATCCAGCCAGTGGATGGAGATGATGCTAGGGTTACAGATGGATATGATGCCTGGTACGTAGGCATCCGCCCTCCTCGGATGACGAGGGCATAGGGTCCGGTGCACGCGATGGTGCGATGGATGGGGAGGCGGTGCCAGGCTGCTATTGAGGCAACATGGGGTCACGGAGGGAGAGAGCAACGATGGTCTCCATAGGAGAGATGCCAGAGGATGGCACAGGCTCCATAGAGGCCGTAGCGGATAGGGAGGAGGGAGGAGGGATTCCCTTCTCAGTAGGGGGAGAGGCCACCATCGCCCGATAAGGGCAAGGGTGTCGAGGTAGGGGAGAGCAGCGAGATGGCGGCTCTCCGAGCTGAGGTTGCCCGCCTTCGGGCTCAGGTGTAGACACTACAGGATGAGGCTACATGGCTCAGGGCTCAGAGCGGAGGGGCGAGCACTCAGGATCTGGCATGGTCTATTGCTCAGACCATGTTCTACCAGGGATTATACTATCACGTGGTTCCAGAGGGGCAGAGGATACCATTGCCAGCTAGCATTGCGAAGCCGATCATGATGGGATCATCGAGGACATCCTCACGATCGACGATGAGGACCCGAGACACTACCCGGACCTCTATGGGACCACCTCCTCCACGTCAGGGTGGGAGAGGAGATGAGGCTGAGAGCTCGAGGGCTTCTCGAGGCTAGCTACTATAGACTAGATTGTATATATTATTATTACTTTTTGAGGGGATTGAGTATGCCAGGGTATTGATTGTGGCATACCAATCCAGATGATGTACATAATTTATTGATATATATATGGTATTTTTGATGATATGACTTGTGTATATGTTGTATGATGCTTTAATTTTGGATTTGTTGATTGATTATTCATGTAATTATGTCATTTTGAAATAAATTATAATTTTTATGTCATGCCATAAAATTTAAATGAAATAATCTGATGTAAACAAATTGGTTGTTTTGGTGGTGTGATTTGATGAAAAATAAAAGGGACTTCTAACAATAATTTCAAAGGACATTGTCGTTGTTATAGACCATTTCATGGAGTCACCGCTCGCTAGGTCATCAAGCTAATCCCAATATAGAAATATTGCTAAAAGTAAAAGAGTGCTTAAGAGACTGTCTTAAGACTTTGTGTTGTGATGATGAAAAATGATGATGGTGATGATTTGTTTTCAGATTTTCATAAAAATATTATGCATGAGATATTAAAAGAAATATGATTTTTGCTAGGCATAAATTCCTAAGTGTGATAAAATTTTGAATAATTCCCTAGGAATTATACCATGGTTGCAAAATGGAATATTTGACATAATGAAATGAAATAGAAAAATTTGTGTTCCTTTTAAAGCACAATTTGTGTAACATAATGATGTAAGCCATAAGTTTTTATGAATTTAAAATGGATGGGAAAATAAAATTAGAACAATGGTTTGCGCTAGGCATAGAATTATAGGTATAGACTTATACCATCATCGCGAAATCCAAAGAAGGAAATTGATATTTTAGTTTTATTGCATGATTGATTTTTGATTTTTGAGATAAACAGAAAATAATAATATATAAACATGACTTTATTTACTAGGTTTTTGAAGATGTTGTGAAAGAAAATTTTTGGATTTGTGGAAAGAAATATATTTAATTGTTTTTATGCTAAGCAAATGTTCTTAAATAAGAAGATGAAATGATTCTAACAAGAATTGCAGAGATATTTTAAATTATCTCAAAGACAAAATGTAGATTTATAAGGAACCCTCATGTGCAAATGTGAGTTCATTACTGATCTTGATTTATCATAATGATACAAAATCTCTCAAATACAAATGTGTGTGCAATTGTATTGTTCATTCACCAATTTTGAGCAAGATAATTTGATACAAGTAATTTGAATTAACCAAATGAGTGTTCGTTGACCATGATTTATATGCATGTAACCGTACCAGACTACTATGTAAGTTAGGTCATCAAGAGCTAGCTGATCCATAAGCCGACATAGGTCTGTACAAAAGAAGGTCGCTAATGTGACAGACATATCACCACGCTAGGGATTACCCAAGGCCAAGCGGGTTGGGCACAAACCACCTGTTATGGGGCTTACCTCACAGTTTTCGAATAATTGAGAATTCCAGGGATTCAAGCTCATTCACCCTTCTTTTCTTTTCAAGGGGTAGGGAAAGGGATTTTATTGCTTTTTGCTTTTTCTTTTCTTTTTTTTTTTTTTTTTTTTGTATTTTTGCTTGGAACTGAGATAATGCTGAAATATTGTTGCGATGGTACAAAATGATATTTTTCTTTTTCTCATTTTCTTTGACTTTTCTTTTTCTTCCTATGCTAGGGATACTTGCTCGGATTGGTTGTAGAGCAAGGGATTTTTATTCTGGGTAGGGGTGAGCTTGTCCTTTTGTCAATTCTCAAAGATTCTAGACCATGTGCATGATAGGATAGCAGGGGAAACTTTTCGCTCAAGAAACCATTTCTACTATGTAGCATCATATCGAATTTGCAATGAAATCATTTTAATGTGAAAAGATATACTTGGTTCAAGTAAATAACAAGATCAGTTCTCTATGCTCAAAACTTTATTTAATTCAAATGTGGACTTTGATATAAGAGAGATTAATAATCATACCAAATAAAATCAAGATATTTATTCATGTGAGTGTGAAAGTGCGGGATTCCAAATAAATGCTAATTTATCCAAAATAATTGAAAATATAACTGCAATACTTCAAGAATTGACGAGTACGAAAATAAAAGATGTTTTTGAAGATTTTGATGATTTTGAAGTTTTTATATTTTGATTTTAATTTATGAATTGAAAGAATAAATACTATTATTATTTTTGAAATTTTTATATGGATGACTAAAATGAAACAATATGCAAAATAATAATATATACAATGATGAAATGACCAGATTTTATGCATAATAGCGCTTAAGATGCATAATGTTCATAGGTTCTTTAAGATATTTACCATCTAAGGTAGCTAATCGGTATGCTCCTGATCCAAATTTAGCAGTGATGATATATGGCCCAAGCCAGTTAGGTTCAAATTTACCTTTAAGATCTTTAGTTGCATTAGTATTTTTTTTATTTTCTTTCAAGACAAGGTCATCGATCTCAAAGGATCGATGATGAACTTTCTTGAGGTATGCTCGTTTGAGCTTGTTTTGGTAGGCTCGAAGATGTTCCAAAGCATTGATGCGCTTCTCATCTAGGAGTTCCAGTTGACTAAGTCTGCCAGCATGATATTCATCTCCTACTTCTAGTATCTTGAAGTAGTAGAGCCAAAGAAGGAACTTCTAATTCAAAGGGAAAAACTACTTCAGTGCCATAAACCAAAACAAAAGGTGAAGTGCCCGTGGGAGTGCGAACACTAGTTCGATAAGCCCACAAAGCAGGATATAATTGGATGTGCCAATCTCGGCCAGATTTATTGACCAATATTTTGAGGATTTTGATTAATGTTTTATTAGATGCTTCTGCTTGGCCATTACCCTGAGGATAATAGGGAGTGGACCAACGATGTTGAATTTTATATTTTTGACATAATTTCTTGACATCTTTATTTTTGAAACAAGTTCCATTATCTGAGATGAGATTTGCAAGAATTCCGAACCTACAAATAATTTGATTAAAAATAAATTTGGAGACTTGGGTTCCAGTGCAAGAAGCTAAGGGCATAGCTTCAACCCACTTCATGAAATACTCAGTAGCGGTTATGATAAATTTGTGTCCATCAGATGACACAAGGTTGATTTTTCCAATGATGTCTAAGCCCCATTTTGAAAAGGGCCAAGGAGATGAAATAGCCTGCAGCTCTTGTGCAGGCGCATGGACAAGGTCAGCATGTTTCTGGCACTTGTCGCAATGGCGCACATAATCATGTGCATCATTCTCCATGGTAGGCCAAAAATATCCTATCCTAAGGAGCTTCTTAGCAATGGCGCTACCACTAAAATGTCCCCCACAAGATCCATCATGGGCTTCACTCAAAGCTGATCTAGATTCTTCTAGATTCAAACATCTCAATAGGATGCCTTCAAAAGATCTCCTATACAAGGTATTACCAATAATTACGAAGCGACTTGCTCGTCTACGTAATAACCGACATTGGTTGCTATTACAACCTTCAGGGAAGGTCCCATTTTGAAGAAAATTAAATATATCAGTGTACCAAGGTTCAGGAGTAGTTTCGTTGATTAGAAACACATCCAAAGGTTCTAAGCATGATTTATTTGAAGTGGGTTCCTGGAGTCGATGAATAATGATGGTAGCATATTCATCATCTAACTCCAAGGGCAAAAGAGATGCAGCTGCAGCCATAGCGTCAGCCGCACGATTGCTAGTTCGAGGAATAGCTTCCAAGGTAACTTGATCAAATAAAGATAATAATTGTAAGACATATGCTTTATATGGACGTAATTTATCATCTCTGGTCTGATAAACATCATTGATTTGATTTATGACAAGTTGAGAATCATCGAAAACTAATAAATTTTTAATTTTCAGTGCCAAGGCAGCCCGTAATCCAAGGATTAGAGCCTCATATTCAGTAGTGTTATTAGTGCAAGCAAACGTTAATTTGAAGGACAGAGGTATAAGATGTTTCTATGGAGATATTAAAATAATACCTGCACCAGCCCCACTCATGCATCGGGCTCCATCAAAGTATAGGGACCATTGCTCAGGATGGTCTGCCTCTAATTTAAGGCATTCATCGAGAAACTCAATGATGAGGGGATGGGTAGACTCTAAGGGTGCAGCAACTAATTGATCTGCTATGATTTGACCCTTAACAGACTTTTATCCTATAAACATGAGTTCAAACTCGCTTAGCGCAAGAACCCACTTTGCGGTGCGACCAGATAAGTACGGTCGACTCATGAGATACCGCAAAGGATCGAATTTAGCAATAACATACGTTTTTTGACTGAGCATATAATGGCATAATTTTTGTGTAGAAAATATGACTGCTAGACATAACTTCTCTAATGTTGTATAGCGAGTTTCATAACTGATTAAGGTTCTACTGATATAATAATTAGCATGCTCTTTCTTCTCATCATCAAGTTGAGCTAACATAGCTCCTAAGGCAAAATCTGAAGCAGAAATATACAAGATAAATGGGTGATCAGATCTAGGTGGTGAAAGCACAGGTGGGTTAAGGAGATATTGTTTGAGGAGTTCAAATGCTTCCTGACATTCGTCGTCCCAATGAAAAGAGACATCTTTCTTAAGAAGCTTAAGAAAGGGTCCTGTTTTGTCCGCCAACTTATCGACAAAGCGACGAATAGCTTGAAGTTTACCTTGTAGACTTCGTAATTCAGATATATTTGTGGGTGCGGGCATATCAGTGATAGCCATGATCTTGAGAGGGTCAATTTCGATGCCACGTAAAGAAACTATAACCCCCAATAATTTATCGGACTTAACTCCGAATATACATTTAGCTGGATTCAGTCGGATAAGATATTCCCTTAACCGATCAAAGACTTTTCTCAAGTCATCTAAATGATCATCTTCTTTGATGGAACGAGCTATAATATCATCTACATAATCATGTAGAATATCATGCATCATATCATGAAAGATATAAGTCATGGCTCGTTGATAAGTTGCACCTGCATTCTTCAAACCGAATGGCATCACTTTCCAACAAAAGGTCCCCCAAGGGGTAATAAAGGTTGTTTTAGCCTGATCTTCAGGAGCTATCCTGATCTGATTATAACCAGAAAATCCATCCATTAAGGATATCATTCCACTCCCAATAGTAAAATCAATGATCTGATCCATGTTGGGAAGAGGAAAATCATCTTTAGGGCATGCAACATTAATATCTCTAAAGTCTGTGCAAACCCTAACTTTGGTAGCTTCTTTCTTAGTTACTCGGAACTACATTCGAGATCCATTCAGCATAATCAATGGCTTGTATAAAAATAACCTTCAAGAGTTTTTCTAATTCCCCTTTGACTAGTAAGGCCACTTTAGGATGCATTTTTCTAAGTTTCTGTTTAACAGGTTTAGCATCCGGATGGACTACTAGGTGATGCATAACTACGGAAGGGTCTAATCCTGGCATATCTTCATATGTCCAAGCAAAGACATCTTCATATTCTTTAAGAAATGCAATGTATTTATCTTGTTTTTCTTGACTCAATTCTGATCCAATGTTGATTATGTGAGGGTTATCGTTGGTTCCAATGTTAATTTTTATGACATTCTCTACTTCCATGTGTAGATCTCTCTCAAAATTAGGTGGGGCGGGTGAAACGCCCAATTCTTGTAATTCTTCCAAGGTTAGCTTGGATAATTCCTCTTGAGGAGTCGTGGCCTCAAGCTGGGCTATACTAGGTATAGAGCCATCGAAATAAAATCCATTATGTAATAATTCCTCAATGGAGACATCATGGAAGATATCTCCCTCCAACTCATCGTCGGATTCAACGATCATCTGAGGGTAAGCTATGGATAGCATATTACATGTAAATGGCTTATTCATTAAATGCAAGGCATCACGTTCATCCAAATAATCTTGGTAAGATATGAGATGGTCATCATCCTCAAATGGGAAGGGCTGACCTTTACTAGGAAATAGGCCCACACCACATCGGGCGGGCCATGGTTCTACCTCAAAAGGTTCTTTCATACCATTTTGGGAAGGTCCCAAACCTTTCCCTTTATATCCCAATTTAAGCATTATAGGCTTAGCTTTAATATACTCATTAGTAAAATAACATCGAGCATATCCATCATAATGTGTCTTGATGTTTCTAGGTATTCTTCCCTAGTCATATCCCTTATAAATAAAAGCGCAACTCCCAACTTGGTAAATACTTCCCATAGGCTATGGGAGGCCCAAGGTACGAGGAGAGGGTGGCAAATTATTTAAAATAAGGGAATCTTGCATAGCAACATTTGTTTTTTTTGATATAAGAATTTTAGATAAATCGGGTAAGAGCTCATCAGTAAGAGCATAAGAGGTAGAAGGAACATTTCCTACATCTTCGGATGCGGAAAGTATGCCTTTAGTGGATGTAGATGTTGTAGAGATGTCGATGGATGGGTCTATAGGTATGGAAGTTATAGGAGTAAAACAAGAAGCATTGGTTGTGGGTTTAGGATCTTTTGGAAGTCCTAATGTGGTTTGTTCGGAAGATGGTTGAACTATATGTAGAGGTGGAGTTGATGGAGAAAAAGTAGATGATGTTATGGGTGTGTGTTTCACACGTTTAGATGGATGATTAGAATTAGGATGTGTGGATGATAGAGCAGGGCAAAATTGAACTCCAATAGGTTCTGCCAAAGCACACATATCAAAGGGTCTGGGATCACCATGAATGGTAACCAACTGATTTTTAAATTCGAATTTAACACATTGATGTAAAGTTGAGGGAACAGCTCGCATCGCGTTGATCCAAGGGTGACCCAAGAGTATATTGTACGATGCAGGGCAATGTACAATAAACACGGTCGTGTCTAAGGTTCTTGGACCAACTTGCAATGGTATAGTAATAACTCCACACGTTTCTTGTGTTTCGTCATTGAAGGCTTTTATGATCATATCAGTTCTTTTCATCTCATCACTTCTAAACCCAAATCTTTGGTAGAAGTCAAAAGTGCAAATGTTTAAAGATGAACCATTATCAATCAAGACTCGTTTAACTGCTACATCTCCAATTAGGGCAGTAATATATAAGGGGTTATCCTTATGTAAACTATGTTGTGGTATATCTCTATCCCGAAAGTCAATACAATCGACTTCTCGAGTTATGATAGTATTGGCCATGGCTTCAGATTGAATATTTTGTGGTACCATCATTTGGCTTAATGTGAGCATTAATTCATCCCTATGTGTAGGAGAAGATCTTAAAAGGTCCAAAAGGGAAATTCTAGCTGTAGTATTTGATAATTGTTCATTAATATTATAAGGAGGTTTAGGTTGAACATTAGGTGCATGATTCCCTTTATTAGGAACTTTCAAAACAAATGGAGCTGATCCATCATTCTGAGTTTGATCTTGTTGAGAATTTTGAGCTTGTTGTCTAGTAACAGCTTCGATGGTACCGACAATATTATTTTGTGGATGATGAATAGGTCTTGGTCTAGCATTTATGGCTTGTTCATTAGAAAGTAATTGGTGAGAAGATGGTCGAGTAGTGACTCTTCTTGGAAATGGTTCTTCTGGAACCATAGAACTTGTGATAGGTTGAATAGGATCTGATTCATCTTCAGAGCTATTCGATTGATTTGAAGTGATTTCCATGTCACTTTCAGTCTCATATTCTATATCACTAAGATCAAGTGTCTGAATATTATATAGAGGTCTGGTCGTAACCATGGATAAAGTTGTGTCAAATATTTCCAAATCATGAGTAGGTAAATGCCCACTAATAGTTCCTACATATCGGGTAGGAGGGGGAACATTATGATGCTCAATTTGATTAGCCACTTCTTTACCATGCTTTGGTAAAGGATGTTGAAATATGTCCAATGATTGATTGGCATTCTGATTCTGATTTTGGGGGATGTTCTTTTGAGCATTATTGGGAGGATTTTGTTTAGGTTGAAAGGCTTGCACCTCCATCTCATTGTTATCAATTAAGTCTTGTATTTTATGTTTTAATATTTTACAAGAGTTGGTAGCGTGTCCAGGTCCTCTATGGAAATCACAAGTGTAAATCAGCTCTGTATCCAGGTATAGTTGGATCAGGTTCCTGGATATTTGGTAATTGGATCAAACCTCATGCTAGTAATTGTGGGAGAATGGTTGATAGAGGTTGATTTAACCTAGTAAATTCTCGAGGTGGTTTATCAGGAGGTTTCAATATGAACTTCTCCGTTGTTTTCGTAGTATTAACATTGGCAATGTTTCTGCTATCGGTGACTCCATCACCCACAACTTGTTTATTTTTATATTGATTTCTGGATGTTTTCTCATCATCTTTCTTTTTAAGCTGACCTCTCCTAATGAGAGCATCTTCCACTCTTCGAGCTAAGTCTATAGCTTGATCGAAGGTGGTCAAGGTAGCAGTTGATAACTCATAGGATAGTTGTTCTTGTAAATTATTGATAAAGATATCCAACATTTCTCGATAAGGTAACACAAAGTGTAATTTTCCTATCAACTGTCTCCACCGAGCTAGGAAATCAGCAAAACATTCATCTTTGTCTTGTTTTAAGTTGTACAAATCTTTAATGGTTACATGCCTTTCGATGTAGGCACTAAATTGATGAACAAAAGACTCGGTTGTTTCTTCGAAATTCCTCAAAGAATGAGTGGGTAGTTGATAATACCACTCTAATGCCATTCCTCCTAAACTTTTTGGGAACATCTTTAGTAATAACAAGTCATCATGTGATATATCATGACATGCTATCCTAAACATACGAAGATGCTCTATGGGATCTTCGGTTCCTTTGTATATAGGTAGGACAGGCATAGGAAAGTGTTTAGGATATGGTTGTGCTACAACTATAGGATCTAAAGGCTGACTACACATCTCTCGATAATTGTACGAGGGACGGTAGGGATCTATCTGGTCCATGCGGGAGACTAACTGTTTCACCATGGCTTCCAGATTACTAGTTTGTCCACCATATTGGTTTGGTGGTATTTGAGCGTATGATGGCGTGACGTAAGGATTAGATGCTATATTGCTATTATGCAAATGGTTGGTAGGAAGAGTATTATGAAGAAGATTTGTAGTAGCATTATGTTGTATCCCAGATTGTTGGAAATTGGTGTTTGGTTTTGTTTTGGGCTTTTGTTGATTTGAGGTATGTTGATCAATAACTTGGCGAAATAGAGCAGTGAATGAAGGTTTCTTTTGTGTGGGAATAACTCTAGGCTTGGTAACAGGCACTCTAGGTGGTTGGGTAACCTGTTGTTGTTGCATGTTCTAGATTATAGCGGCCATATCCAAATTGGATGGTCCAACTTGATCACTTTCTTGATCAACGAAGGACAAGGGATTAGTGCGTGTGTGATATATTTCTTCTAGGGTTGCTTGAGTGTCACTAATTTGATCCTTGTCCATATGGATTGCTCTATTAAGAGTGCCAATATTAGTATTGAGGAACTTCCAAAAATGTTCCATGTTCTCAAAAGTAATAGCTCCTTTCGGAGACATTTTAGGGGATGAGGATCCTTCCTCTCTAACAATTTCTCTTTGTTCATTTCCTTCAAAAAACTCTTCTTCTTGTTGGTCTAGTGTTCCTTCTTCCTGAATTGGGTCTTCAGGAAGGACATCTAGTTTATTTACTAGTTTTCCTAACCAATCTTCTTCTACTTCAGTCTGTTTTCCATTCCTAAGTCTAGTCATTATGCTTAAACTTAGATTTTAGCAAATATATATTATATATATATATATATTTGCAACAAGTTTGGGAGGTATATATTTTAATTATATACCTACTATAATACTTAAAAGAAAATGTTTTAATTTTTGTTATATTTTTTTTTTTTTTTTTTTTATGTTTTTATGATAATATTATAAAGACAACAAACAATATACTAAATGCAAGAAATAATAATAAAAGAATGACTTAGTTTTCTATAAATAGTTTATAGATGTCATTGATGGGATCAAGTTCATCAGGAGTCATGAAATGCTCCTCTTCAAATTGGAAATTGTTTTTCAAGAATTTGACAAAGTGTGCTATGGTGATATTATCTACTTCATACTCGAACTTGTAAAAATAGATTTCATGGCAATACTCTCGATATAACACAGCTCTAGGAACTCTATTCCATATCTTTCTATCCGTAAGAACGACCTCTTGATCCTCTATACGAGATAGAAATTTATGTACTACAACTGCATTGTCGAGGTATTCCTCAAAGGTGTACAACTCGGAAGACACAAGTGCTCTTTTATCTGCTAACCACCTATGGCAAGCTCTCTGAAGTTCATGGTACAAAGTCACTTGATCAGGATCCAAGATTCTATCTAGGACAAACCTCTTAATTTGCCTAAGTTCGGTTGATCTAGATGAAATAATATTCAATCTCCTATTAAGTTCGTCCCACAAAGGTGGGACTCTATATGTTTGAGATACTCTAAGTACAGAAGTAATCTCTATAGTTGCTAATTGATTTTCAACATTAATGGTGACAACTCATATTTTATTATAATCTACCATCTAAATATGATATGCAATCTTTAATTGTTTATCTGATGATTCTAAATGCATTTATTTTTTTTTTTTTTGGATTGTTTTCAAAAGGTTTTAAGTTTTCACGTCGGGTTCACCAAAATGTATCGCTCCAAATTTTTTGCATCCTTACCTTCAGGCTATAGGATCCATGCCCAGAAGGGGGATGCGAGAAGGATGGGACAATACCTCGGACTGAGAGGCCCTTTGAAGGTCGCGCCTCTCGGGGAGGGGTATAAGGGTGAATTTTTGATGGATGGTGGGTTCACCAGGAAACTTTTGAGTGGCAGTTTCCATGCCTAGGTTGAGAGTAGGTTTGATGTGTTCATTTTGTGCTTTAATCATTCAATTCCTAGGTTTGGCCAAGATGAATCTAAGCTATTCTATATGCCAATGCTGATTTATATGAATACAAAGAACATAAATAAGTGCTAAACATAGAAAGTATGCTAAATAAGATAGAATATACCTGATTTCGGATGTCTGATGAAGATTCTGAGTTTTGTAGAAGTCCAAATCATCTCAAATCATACGTAATCATCTGAAATTGCACAGAATCATCTCAGATCTCAGTCGGTCATCTGAGATCAGACGAGATCATCGTCGATCTGACGAATTCATCAAAAACCTGTAATCACAGAAACAGATACCAAAAACCAAAAATGCAACTGCAAAAGCAAGGGGAAATGATAGAAATGATAGTAAATTTGCCTAAATGATAGATCCAGATAGCAATTAAAAGGAAATGCATCAATTTAATAATTTATTTTAACTTTATCATGCATCTATGCTAAATGAGGTGAACTCCAGGATGCAGAAATAAAATAAACCAAGTTAATGCATAAGAAAATGAAGAGAAAAGATAAGAAAATGCAAACTTCGGGCTCTGATTGCCCCCAATCTGGACTGTAGTCGAGATCACCTCCAATCATACGAGATCATCGCCGATCTACGATAGGATCGTCCGAAATCGTCTGGAATCGTCTGCGATGATCCGAGCTTGCTTCGGCTGAAAAATAGTAAAATTCCTGCAAGAAAACTTGAAATACGCAATGCAAACGAAGGTATGAAGGTGTTCTAATGCACAAGAAACTAAAGTTGTAGGGAAATCAGTCAGCCAGGGGGTTCAGGGGGATAAACTGAGAAAATCCTAGTTTATATAGGATTAGGGAGAGGTTAGGAGGTTGGAGATCATCCCAATTTGGGAGATCTCCAACAGGGGAGACTCTAACTACGTAGACACGCTTTCTGCCCAAGTTAGAGAAGTTGTTGAAATAGAAGCTAATTATGAAAATTTGGTTTTGGGACGAAATCGTCTGGACGTTCTGTTCCAGACGAATTCGTCAGATCTGGGATGATTTCGTCTGATCGGCGATGATATCGTCCAACGGTCAAAACAAATCCTAAAAATGGCATGAAAAACAAGGGGAGCGGGTAACGGGCGGTTTTGGGTTAAAATTCAAATTTTTATCTTTTTACTAAGGTTTAACCGTGCCAATTTTAGGGTGCTACACCCTGATTCAATGTTATCTCAAATACCAAATCTCTCCCCCTTACTCAAATCTCTCCCCCTTTGACATCAATGGAAAAGGGTCACCTTTGGGGCTCGAGGCTAAGAATGAGCCTCTTAGCTTAGCCCCTCCCCCACCTCCTTTTGAGGTGGTTAATTCTGGGGTGGGAGTATTTCTACTCCCAAAAAGCATTGTTCTTTACCTTTATCCTCTCTTCTTTTTATCTGATCCTTCTGATTTCTCTGACCGTTTCTTTCCATATCCATGTTCCTATCCATGTCTACATTCTTGTCCATGTTCTTGTTCTTATTCCTATTCATATCCATGTTCTTTTCCTGTTCTTGTTCTTGTTCCTATTCATTCGTTCTTCTATTCCTTCATGTTCCTATTCCTGTTCCTATTCCTGTTCTTGTTCATATCCATATTCATGTTCTTGTTCCTATTCTTGCTTGATTCTGGAATGTCTGCTCTACACCACTTTGTTGTGTGACCATCATTATTGCACTTATAACACTTAATGTTATTATTCCTTGGAGGTGCAAATGTCTTAGGATTTCTCCTAGTGAAGCCATACCTTCTTCTATCATGAACCCTACAATTCATTGCCTTGTGACCAAACTGATTACATGAGTAGCAATACCCATGGAAAAGTTATTTGTTCCCATATTCTTGTCTTTCATGTGTCCTACACTATGAAGCCATGTGCCCAAACCTATGACATGAAAAACATCTTCCATTGAAGTTTCCTTGTCTTGACCTCATTGGTCTCCTAGTCTCTCTTGACCTATTCTGATTGTTGTTCCATATGTATCTTCTTTGTGCATTGTTCTTGTCCTTGTTGAACTCTCTATTGTCCAACTCATCCTCAGATGTCTCACTTTATTTTACACTATCTTCTTTTGAAGTATCTTCATCTGAAGTTTCTTCTCCTTCAAAACTTGAGGTTGACTCTCCTTCCCATTTCTTTTGATCCTGTCCAAATCCAAGACCTGTTTTGCTTGATGTAGGCTTTTGTATCTTGATGAACTTATCCAAGTTATTTGAGCTATTTTTGAACCCTTTTAGCTTGACCTTGGAGTCTTCCAAATCTTCTCTTAGAAGTGCCACTTCTTGTGCTAACTTTTCACATTCTAAGATCTTTGCTTCTAACTTATCCTTGAACCTTTTTGTCTTAGCCTTTGATTTTTCTAAATCCTCTATAAGCAATCTTCTCTCTTCATCACATTCTTGAAACTGAATTTCAAGTTTAGAGTTTTGCTTTCTTACCTTCTTTACTATTTCAAGAGCATAAATAAGTTCTCCCTTGAGATCATATCCATCTTTCTCTAAATATTCCTCTATTTGTTTACCTTTGTCCACATCTTTATTTTCTATTGGCTTATCTTCTATAGGATCACCTACTTTCCTTCTTCTAGTGCCATTAGAATATTCTCATCTAGTCCTTCAAGTGTATCCTCATATTCATCATCACTGAAACTATAACCATCCCTTGTACAACTATCTTCAAGATGTCCAAAGTTACCACATCTAAAACACTTGAGAATTACTAGAGTCCTTTTCTTAACTTGTTCTTTTTCTTCAATCATAAATAGGACTTCATCTCTATCATTATCTAAAAAACTAGCATCACTATCACTTGAGTACTTACTTGCATTATCCGCATAGTAGCTCCTCTTTTGCCTTTGGAAGAACTTCTTTCCTTGTCTGCTTTGTTTATCCTTGCTTTTCTTTTGGTGCCTATACCTTTCTGATTCCCTGTTCCTGTGATCCTATTTTTCTTCACCATTGTTATTCTTAGCTTCTTGACAATCTGTTGCAAAATGTCCATACTTTCCACAATTGAAACATTTAATAGACTTTAGATCTCTGGATTTTCTATAATCCTTATCTCTTCTACCATAATTAGCTTCTTCATCACTGGATGACTCATTGCTTGATTCTGACTTCTTACCCTTTGTCTTTTTTATTGCTTTGAATGTTGCTTCCTTCTGGGGAATAGGATATTTTGTTCTTATCTCATGTGTTGTAAGAATACCAAGCAACATATCTCTTGTCAAAGTATCACCATCCATTGACACTTCTATAGCAGAAACCTTTTCACTGAATATTTTTGGAAGAGTTCTTAAGACTTTATCACAAACATCTGATTCATCAATCTTCATTCCAAGTCCTTGCATAGCATTAACAACCTCATCAATTCAAAGTAGATAAGTACTAATGTTTTCCTCATCCTTCATTCTTAATTCTTCAAATTGTCCTTTGAGATTTTGCATCTTTGCTTTCTTGACACATTTATCTCCTTCATATATATTTTGTAATTTATCCCACATTTCTTTTGCAGTTTGACAATGCATAACTTTCATAGACTCTGTTCTATGCAAACCTCTCAAAAGTGCATTCATTGCTTTTGAATTGTAATGTTGTAGGAGCTTACCTTCCTTATATGTAGGAGGATTAATCAAGGGATCATATCCAAATTCAACTGCTTCCCAAATTTCATTGCCAAGTGCCATCAGGTAGATCTTCATTCTCATACTCCAATACATATAGTCACTTCCATCAAATACTGGTGCTGAATTATCTGAGGACACATTCTTAGAATCCATTGTGTTCTTGTTAGCTTTTCCTTCAAGCTGTTAAACTCTTCTGAAGGAACCTGATCTGATACCAATTGAAGAACACAAGCTTATACTGAGAGGGGGGTGAACAGTATAAGACCACTTTTTACTTTTCTTTCCCAATCAATATTATGCAATGTAAAGATAGCAATATCAACAGCAGTAATCAAAGCAATGCACAAATCACCACACACAATAGAGACACCACAATTTACGTGGTTCACCCAATGTGGGCTACTCCACAGAGAAAATATTTCACTAAAATTTTCTCAATCAATCTCTTGGGAATCCTTTCCCTATTACAATGTTTATGGACCTCTATCCAAAGGAGACACCAATCCCCTAAATCAAGTTCATGGATCTCTATCCATAGGAGAACTCCTTCTCCTCTGCTCTAGCTGGTGATCCTCTAGAAGACTACTGCCTCCACTACACTGGCTTGTGGATCTCTCTCCACTGAAGACTCTTGTCCCCACTCAGAAGACCTATCCTCACTACCCTAGCTGATGGATCTCTATCCACTAGAGACTACTGTCCTCTCTACTCTGTCACCTCCAAAGCTCTATCTCAAAACTGCACTAAACATAGTCCTTCGGTCTAGCACAAATCTTCTCAATATATATCTCTAGTCTAGCATAAACTTATCCTCAAATCTGTACCAAACTCTACTCTCAAATATACACTAAACATAGTCCTTCGGTCTAGCACAAATATATCCTTGATCTCTGTCCTCAAGCCTTAACTCAAGGCTTGTCTCAACTCTATTGGATCTGCCCTAAACCTTAACTCAAGGTTTGAACAAATCAATCAACTCTGCTCTCAAGTCTTCTCAAATACTTATCTCAAATCTACCTTGTAAGCTTCCACAAAAGCTCACACTAATCTATCCACAAGTCCTCTCTAGAACTTGCTCAAATCTCTCTACAAGTCCTCTCTAGAACTTGCTCAATCTCTCCACAAGTCCTCTCTAGAACTTGCTCAATATGCTCCACAAGTCCTCTCTAGAACTTGCTCAATCTGCTCTACAAGTCCTCTCTAGAACTTGTCCAAATCTACTCAATATTTGTATTGTAATATTTCACAAAAGCTCACACCAAATCTGTCCACAAGTCTTCTCAAAGACTTACCTCAAATCAGCTCAACAAGTCCACACAGAACTTGTCCAATCTCATAGACACATAAAGAGAATTGTTAGAGACTCAATATGCTTCAATTTCAACTCAATGCTCAATCACTTTCTCAACTCAATTCAGAATATAGAATAGTTTGTTTTATGGAACTTGAACAATCACTTCACACTCCCACTTGACTAGGCTCAATCAACTCTACTCAACCAATCACTCAATGAAATAATCCTCTCTCTCAAACCCTAGTCCAAGCTTATAAACACCAACTCAAAATATTTCCAACAATGCTCAACAACAAATCTCACATAACAATGATACTCATTCTTTTCAAACCCTAGTCATCTTCCCAACACCCAACAACAACTAAAAACCACCCCCCAAAACAGACCCTAGTTCAAGTTCTTCACACAACCAATGGCTTCAACAACAATGCTTATAAAACAAGGTTTTAATAACAACTCTTTATTCCAGAAAACCTTGAAGCATTAACTCAACACACTCAATAGGAAAACCCTAATCAAGTCCTTTTCACTCCAAACTTATTTTCCAGAAAACCAATCAATCAACTCAACTATGGAAGAATGTGCTCATACCTTTTTCTTGATGATGAAAGGATCTCATAAATCTGCCACAACCACAAACACTTCTATGCCAATCTCAAAGAGGTTAGAGGATAAATATTTCTCACAATGTAATGCAAAAACTCAATTACACCTTATCACTCCAACTATAAAAACAACCATCATCATACATAAAATATTTTTCCAATAACACCTTATAATCTCCCAACTAAAATAAATTTATCATCCACCAAAAATTAACTCAAAACCTCTTTAATTAAATTTAATGGCAAGAAGGACTTTGACAAAAATTAAATTAACTTTCCTTATAACTCCAACAACTTGAACCAAGCAAACAACCTTTCACATACCCTTATAACTCCAAATAATACTTTAGGAAAAACTTTAGGCAAATAAAATTTCTTTTAATCAAAAATACCTTTGCCACTTATGGGATTCGAACTCCCAATCACTGCCTCCTCGTGCGCCCTAGCCATGAGCTTGCCCACCGCATGTGCTAGATGCACATTTGAAACCTTAAGAGCACTTCGTGCTCTTTCTCCTAAGTCTGGCGCTCAAAACGAGTGCATGCCAAAAACCTTTCCCCTTGGCGCTCAAGACAAACACTCCAACTCCACGCGAATCGATCGTGGACTCTTCCACTCCCAATGCTCTCACAAAACATGCACTACCAATGGACCACTCTATCCAATGTGGTTCAGACCTTACGCTCTCCCTTTTCATCTTCTTCCTGGCGCTAAAAGACAAACGAACTCTTTGTCTTCTTCCTCAATGATCAACGATTGCACGAATTACTTTTAGCTCGGTCGCATGAAAATTAAATCGAAGAGGGGTAAGTTTGAATGCCCCTTTGGCATATTATTTATACACGAATTCACCATATGGCTTAGACGTCGACGCTCCATAATATTCGATGACGTCGACGCTTCTTACAACCTTTATAATTTATAAATTATTTAAATTCTAAAAGAATTTAAATTTTATAAATTATATTTATAAACCTTTGACTTTAATAAAAATTAAAGCCTCCTTTAGGTAAAATTTAAACCTTCATTTGCTCTTCACTGATTTGATGAAAATTATTCTGCCACCATGGTTTTTAATAAAAACCTTAATTCTGCCATTATGATGTTTAATGAAGCCTTTATATCCTCATAATGGTTTTAATAAAAACCTTTTAATTTGCCACCATGGTTTTAACAAAAACCCTTATAAAACAATATTTTGACAACTTTTCTTCAACTCTTTGCATTTCTCCTGGCTTCAATGATGGTGTACTCCATGGTGTTAATGACAGCTTCATGTGTTCACTTGACATCAATGACAACTTCTCACCTTGACATCAATGACAACTAAATGAGCTCAAAATGTCCAACACGAAAAATGTGGAAAAGTCTAAGGTAAAGCCTGAAAACATCAAGTATGAAGGACCATGAATTGTAGATGTCAATCTAGAGACAAAAAGTGAACCTAGAATGATTCACTACGACAATTACTAGGACCTAGTGCTGAAATTAATGGCTTTCATGATATTTTTAGAATATAAGGACATTTTTGCATGGGCATACAAGGATTTGAAAGGTATACCACTAGAATTATGTGTCCACAAGATCACATCAATGTATGGGGCACAACCAGTAAGACGAAGACCATATAGGATGAAGCCTAAGTACGTGACTTTGGTAATTATAGAAATAGAAAAGATGTTGGAAACTAGCATTATCTTTAGAGTTACCACAAGTGACTAGGTGTCTCCTATTGTGGTCACCTTGAAAAATAAAGTGGATAAGATTCAAATCTATGTTGATTTTTGAAGTTTGAATGCAGTGATGACTAAATATCCCTTCTCTATTTTGTTCATAGATTCTATTCTAGAGGAGGTAGCAGGACACAAAATTTATTCATTCTTGGATGGGTTTTTTGGCTATAATAAAATTAGTATAGCAGAGAAAGATAAGTCAAAAACCACATTTTTTGTAGAGAATGATATTTATACTTATAACAGAATGACATTTGGGTTGTGTAACGTCCCAACCACATTTCAACGTATTATTCTATATATATTCGATCAGTTGGTGACAAAAAAAATAAGGTGTTCTTGGATAATTGGTCGATCTATGGTAAGTTCAAGGACCATTTACCAGCTTTAAGTGAATGTATGAACTGATGCAAGAATGCACGAATCTCATTGAACCCTATAAAATATTTTTCTATGGTACCATATGGGAAACTACTAGGACATATAATGTGTAGCGAAGGATTGAAGACTGATCCTGATAAGATCCATGTCATTCTATATATGGAGGAGCCATATGACGTGAGTTCATTAAAAATCTTCTTGGGATCTACGTGTTACTATTGAAGGTTTATAAAGAATTATGCACATGTGTCCTACCCATTAGATTCCTTGACTAAAAATAATTTTTCCTTCAGTTGGATAAAGGATCACCAAGGAGCTTTCAAAGAACTAAAATGAAAGCTAGTAAGTAGTCCTATTTTGGTGTTTCCTGATTAGGATAAGGATTTCCATGTCCACATTGATGCTTCCAACTTTGTAATAGGATGTGCACTAGATCAATAAGGATAATTTAGGATGGACCATACTATTTTTTTTGCAAGTCACCTATTATCACAGGAAAAAATAAATTACAGTACAACAGAGCGAGAGGTCATAGGGATGGTATATGTCATACAAAAATTTAGGTATTACATGTTGGAAAACCCTTTTGCCTTTTACGTCGATCATCAGTCTTTGTTTTATTTGATAAATAAACTAGTAATACAAGTACGAGTTAGTAGGTGGCTCGTTACCTTACAAGAATTTGTATTTTGAGTAGTAGTAGTAAGACCTCGTAAGAAGCATGTGATTGCAAATCAATTATCTCGAATACAATCAGGAGAACCTGCAAGGATAAGAGTTCTATATAAATTCCCCAATGCTCAGTTGTTTACAAATAATATTGTGTCATTGTAGTGCAAGTTAATTGGAAAATATTTATCCATATGAGATTTGTTGTAGGACTTAACAACATAATAAAATAGGAAAGTGATCTTGAAATCAGCACCTTTTTAACTTATAGTTGGATTGTTGTATAAAATAGGTGCAAATGATATTCTACGAAGATGCGTGATGGAAGAAGTCAATGCAATGCTAAAAGAAACCCACGAATGCTTGGCAAGAGGGCACATGGGACCAGATGCCACTACCTGGAAGGTACTCTTAGTAGGACTATGGTGGCCTACATTGTACAAAGATGCAAAAAAATATGTACAGGCCTGTGACACTTGCCAAAGAGTGGGAAAGCCAATACATAGATATTTTATGCTATTGCATTCATCACAACCTCAATAATTGTACGAAATATGGGGGTTGGATTTCTTTGGACAATTAAAAACCACCTGTAGGCGGAAGTATCGATACATTGTGGTAGCAATAGAATACCTAAGAAAATGGGTAAAAGCAATGGCACTACTAGATAACTCAGCGTAAAGTATGGATCAATTCTTGTATGAACAAGTGATTACAAGATTTAAAATTCCACTCCATATAACAAGTGATCGGGGAGGTCACTTTGTTAATGAGGTTATTAAAAAGCTAAAAACCAATTTCAGGATCCTGCACTCATTAAGTCCTTATTACCCCTGAGTAAAAAGGTAGGCAAAGGTAACTAATAAGGTCTTGGTCTCTACATTATACAATACATGTGGCATAGAAGGAGTATATTGGTAGGAAAGGCTACCATATATTCTTTGGTTTTATAGGAAAACCTTTAAACCAATGACAGACCATACACCCTTCCAGTTTATGTATGGTTAGGAGGCGGTAGTACTAGTCAAATTCTTAGTACCCAATTTACAAATAGTTATGGAGCATCGCTTGGGTGATCAAGAAAGTTTGGAAGAATGATTGGCCACACTCATTCAATTAGATGAAATAAGAATAATGGCATAATGGGTGATTAAGGTAGCCCAGAAGCAAAGGAAAATGTGATATGATAAGCATCTCCATAAAATATAACTTAAACTAGGAGATTTGGTTCTTAAGTTCAATGGAAAACAATAAATCAAGCTCAAGTAGTTGACGATCTTATGGCTTGCTCTCTTTTGAGTCATAGAAGCAATGGACAATGGTGTAGTAAAGCTATAAAATTTGTATGGGACAGCGATATCCGACACAGTAAATGACTCAAAATTAAAACCTTATAGAGTTTGATGTATGTTCATTACAACACATGAAATTGAATGACAACAGCAATAGATAATCGAGTCTAGAAAACCACAGGAAGTGCTATCAAGCAATCCAGATCTACAATAAGAGGATGATGATATGGGGATCACACATCTATTTGCAAAATGGAAGGAGGCAAGACCAATTATAGAAATGCAATAATTGGTACCTCACTCTAGTGAAAGAAGACAAATGCAAGTACACATAAGGTTCATAGATAGGATGAACCGAATTGTAGAGACAAAGGAAGGATGGATTCCTCCAAGTAGTCAAGAACTAGTATCATTAGGAATTAATTGGGAGTGGTAAGAATAATCCAACAATATCCACAACTGGAATGAAGAGAGTTGTCCTACATAGCAGAAGATCAATGCAAGATACACAGTATGAGGATAGAATATATACCTTCGATATGGAAGTTCCAAATTCAAACAAATATGGAGATGCAGAAGAAGAGTTAGTAGGACTCACTCTTTTAGCTCAGATAGGTATGATGCAACATAGAATGTGACATCAATCATAGCAATTGTAGGAGGAGTATGAGATATTACAAGCACATAATGCAATGCTTCATGAATAGATCATTCAAGAGATGGATGAAACTATGCAACGACTTAAGGATTAACAGGTTGCATGGTAAAGGAAATTATGTACAAGCAGTGAGAGTAGCGAGAAAGTACCTCAAGCAAGGGGAAGTCAATAGGAAGGTACAAGTTCTCGTGGGGAGGAAAGATCATACATTGAAATAAGAGATTCGACACATGAGCCACTAGTCATGGGGTAAGTATCTGAGGTAGTATGGCAATACATTGACCTCCTACTCCAAGATGGCTTGGAGATACATCGCTTGTATGTTTTAATTAGACTAGGAATGCACATGGTCTTTATGTGCAATGAGGACAAGTAACCAATATCACGGGAAGGTACTTACTTTGGAAACCACCCATGCATCGACAAGGACCTAAAAGGATAGAATCAGGGAGAGTTCTACCTCAAGAAGAGAGTAAACCATTTAATATATGAAGAGGTTCGATAGCAATAGGATGAGGTAGTGGAAGACAAATGGAAAGAATAGGACTTGCTGGTAGAGGAAGAGTGTGCTTTATAGATGAGGAAATACAAGGAAGGCAAAGGATTTTTTCACCATGTTTGGAGGTGGACTTGATCTAAGGTGATAGGAGTAGAAGATATCCAAATTAAATTAGAGTGGCAAGAGTATCCCTACCTTGGGATCAATCAATTGAATGAGAAAATGTAGCTTTGAAAAGAAGAAATGGTATAATTCCACATTGTATAGCCTATAGTTGTGCAACTCCAAGCCATACAGATGATAATGACACCATTGCAAATCATACAACGAGCCATCAAGTAGGGATAAATCTAACAAATGACACTTGTATGATTGTAAATCATACATAGAACCAGGACGGAGTGAATCATACAAAGTATCTATTAGAGTTTTATCATATGATTTCACAACACCCAATTATACGGAATGAGGTGGAGGAACCTCCAAGTGACACATCAGTATAAGGTATTGTACAAGTGAATGTCACTGTACAATTTCCTAGAAGGTAAGTTAGCAATTTGGTAATTTAAAAAATTCTAAAAATAGAAAAAAATATATAAATTATGAAAATCCCTCGAAACATAATTAAGATGGAAGGTGGTTGAAAATCAGTAATTGGCAGCCCCTTCTAAGAAAAGAAAAGAAAAGAAAATAAAAAAATATTAAAAATGCAAGAAAGGACAAAAATGCATGCAAAAAGAGATGATTTGGCAATCATCCATGCAAAAATACAAAATCACATGCAAAGGAAGTTGAGGTGGTGAATTTTCATGCAAGGGATATTTTAAATATAAAAGAAAGCATCATGCATGTTGTTTTAGTAGATTTTAAAAAATCGCATGAATGAAACAGTGAATTTCAGAGTATTTGGGAGCAAGAAGAAGTGTGCAATCAAATGAATTTTTCCTCACATGGATATGCAAACATCACAGGATAACTAAATTTGGCAACCCATTATGAATTTACACTATAGAACTTCTTGTTTTAAAAAAAGTAAACCGGATTGGAAGAAAAGTTACCAAGTTAGGGTTTTTACTCCAAAAAGCTAAGTTTTTGTTAGAAAGTGTATTGGAGGGAAAATTTTAAACTGGTGGAGTTATATTTTATAGTCATAATATAGCAAAGAAACCCCCAATGGAAGAAATCATAGCTAGGGTTTGAATTAATTCTAAAAAAGTAAGGCGAGTGGGAAATCACAGACCCTAGGGCAAGAAAATTTAGCCAATGGAAAGTAAAAATGTCTTAGTAATTGCATGTGGTAAAGCATAAAGGATAGGGTCATACAACATATTAAACTTAGGTAGGATCAAAATGTACAGTTGAATAATTGCACAAGTAGGAGATAAAATTTGCAAGGGGAACTAGAAACACACCAGAAAGAGAAATTTACACAAATAGAGATAAAAGGTAGAAAAATAATTGCAAAAATCATGCAAGGTGGAATATTTTTAGGAATTGATAGCCTAAAATACATTTTTTATGATTTGGGGATGAAATTGTATGATTTGGAGGAATAATGTATGGTTTCATAGCAATAGTGTGCAAATTAAAGCCTGGATTGAGCAATTTTTGTGCAAGTGTACAATTTTTAGTGCAATTGTACGATTTTCAATGTAATTTATGGAGGGGAAGTACATTTGTATGATTTAGCACTTCCTGTATAATTTCATAGTGAAGTTGTATGATTTGGAGCTCAAATTGTACATTTTGTGAGAATCGTACGAATTCATACTACAGTTGTACTATTTTTGACACAATTGTATGATAAGAGTAGTGTACAATTTCTCAAAGCACTTGTATGATTGTGGATAGCCATTGTACAATTTTTGGAAGTAGTTGTACATTTTTTAGAGTAGATTGTATGATTGGTGATGCAGTTATTTTGAATTGTCATATTGTAGAAGAGAGATAGTGGAGTGGTTCCAAAATGAAGAATGGTGAATAATGAGCATTGAAAGGGAGTTTCGAGCTCAATTACGATGGATTGTATAAAATAGGGTTGATAGGTTACTAGGACCATTACACCAAAGGGATTTTTAGCCTAGGCAAGGAGTGACTTATCTAGTATAGGACCAAGGATGAGGGTTTCAACCACAAGAAGAATGTGGCTACCAGTCTTGGAGGGGGAGAGGTTATTGGTCATGGAGAGGACCCAAAAATTAGCATGGTGGTAGAGGAAGGTTCCAACCACACTTTTGCAAAGAGGAAATAGAACCACCTAGGGTACACCATCGAGAGCTTCATAGTGAGGTGCATAGGGAAGCTACCCCTGAAGAACAAACAAGTGGGGATGAAGGAGGATAGGTAGATATCAAGGATATCTCCTTTGTACAACCCATAGGATAATTTTGTCACAAATGGTAGAACGATCATGAATATAAGAACCCATTGAAATTTACACTCAAACAAGCATGAGTGAGCGTGATAGCACAAATTCCACCACAAGACAAGGTATTCTACAATGAGTACCTATTGCAAATGGTACAATCATATGTACCTAAATAGAATTATACCTATGTGTGAGTTGGAAATCACCATATTAAGGTGGATTTCTTGAATGATGCTTTTTAATGAACATTTAGGTTACCAAAGGAAATGCAGCCCGTTAAGAAGAAGATTATGGACCAAATTGAGACCTACAGGTTGATTACATCGCTCACTAAGCTCACATCCATGTCATATATGAAGGTTTTTGGTCTAGGTAGAAGAGGGATAAAGCAAAGCATGTTAAAGACCAACGAGTTGTCATGTACGATGAATGTGGTTGTCTCGACAATCGAGAGAAGAACGCTCTTTCGAGATGCCCATTTGGATGGCACAATATGTAGAAGGTATTTTTAATAGATTATAGTATGATTAGGAAACCTACTTAGAACAACAAATTCAAAGGTTATTTTTGAAGTAGAAGAAGACTGTTTCCATGGTCCTCCATGCCATACTGTGATGGGGAACCTCAGCATTCTATACTGTGATGGCTGAATTTGATACCTATCCAAAAAAGAATACCAGATAAACTGAGATAGAAGAAGAGTACAAAAAAACTAGCACCTCCCATGATTGAGAAAGGAGAGACTTCATTAGATGAGGAAGTCCACCCTCAAAGGAAGAGACATAAACACCTATATTTGGATCCTAATTCAGAGAAATAGACCTCTACACAATGGCTATAGGAGTGGCCACCATCTCAAGAGGAGGAGGAGGTAGTAGCATCGACATCCAGTCCAATGTGGATTAGGATGCATTGGCAATGGGAGAGATAGATGAGTGATAAAATTCTTGTGCAAAAGGAGCAATCAAAACCTATGCCTACTAATCCATACGATGTACACTTTGGTTTAGAGGATTTGGATTTGGTATATATCAATGTACCAATTGACATAGAATAGTGGGGAGAAGTAATGGGATCTCCTACATTGATTTAAGATAATATTTTTGAAGTTTTTGAGGTATATAAATATTGGATGGATAGAGTAAGATCACCTTTAAAAATAAAATACAAATGATGGTAGCCCTATCGAAGGGAAATAAGAAGCCTCAAATAAGGATTGTGATGCGAGGAAACAACAGTCAGTTGGAGGAGGAAAATACATGACCATCACAAGAAAAATCTAATCCAATTTCGTTAGCCACCATAGTAGTAGAAGTGTAGTTAAATCCACAGGAGGAAAGGGTGGGAAATACTCAACAAAAATAATTGCCAAAACCACAAGAGGAATTTTAGGTACTTGTGGAGAAGCAACAGCTTCTAAAGGAGATCATTTATGTCAAGGAGATCAGACCAACTAAATAAGAGATACATAATCTTGTAGATCATATTTTTCTATAGGAAGGGAATACAGCAGGTGTAATAAAAGAAATTGGAGGAAGATCAATTCCACAGGAGCAAAGGAGGAATAGACTCCACCATAGAAAATAGAGGAAAGGATTCACACAAGATTTTTTATTTAAGTACCTCAGTTCAATGTCTCAGAGGGATATGGTGAAGACACGGATGAACAAGTGGATCACTTCCTCAAACAAGTTAGTGATATGTTTACTATAACCTGGTTACAATTCCACATAAGTGGTATTGGACACTAGAAGTAGTGGAGGGAGAAGACCATTGCTAAATTGGAAAATATTACGGAGTGGGTATGCAGTGAAGATCATACAAGATAATATTCCAGATTCATGTACAACAGACGTGGCTATTACCAAGAGGAGAGGTAACAACAATATTGGTAATTCCAAACTTTCTAGGAGTGAAGACAATTTATAGGTAGTATCCCCAAGTGTACTTGGATATGAGCACAAACCTGAGATGTCCATTGAACACACTGGATACAAAATTTTGAAGGGAACCTTTGGAGTTGGTCTTCATCCTTTGGAAATTGAATTCCTAACACATTGGATCGAGTGTCTCATCTCAGGTCTTGAACAGATCTATCAAGCCAAGGAAGCACAAAAGGAAGAAGTTGATGCTACTCAAAGGGAGATGGCTATGATTGAAGAAGAACTAGAATGTAGTAATACTGAGGTTGAGGAGAAGTTGAAGAAGACAATCTAAATTGGATGCAATTACGCTTACTTATGAGGATAAGCTATGCTCATAGGATCAGAAAAACAACTTGTGGTCCAGCAGGTTGAAGAGCAAAATAAGAGACTGGAAGAACAAGAAGCATTATTGCAATAGTATGCACTGCAAATCAAACTATAAGAGGAGAAATTTAAGGCTTCTAATTAACAATTGCAACTAAAGGACCGTAATATTGAGGAGCTAACAAGATATGCCAAGCAATACAATGATTTGGTCATGGATCATAAGGCACAATTATGGATGAAAGAAGAGTGTATATGGACCTATGAAGTGGACATACAACAGCATCTAAGACTCATCACAGAAAAGGATAATGCATTGGTCATTACCACAAGGATAGAAGTGGCATTGAATGAGAATATATGCAAGGATACATCTGAACATGAAAAGCAGTTTGTTCAAATCTTGGCTACTACGAAAGAGAAGACCAACAAGTATGGAGTAAAGGCTATGGAACTCGGCCATTATGTGGTCAGATTACAGAACGAGTATGCTATCCTTTGTATTTAGTTGGATGATCTTAAGCAAGACCATTCAGCCAATACTAAGACAACTGAGTTAGTGAGGATACCGCCTGATGTAAATGGGGGGCAGATGTAGGCAGCAAATCCACCTCCTAGAAGAAGTGAAAACTGGATTTGCATAATTTTTTTAGTTTTGTCAATTTTGTTAGATGTACAGTTTGTCAAAATGTACAAATGTATGGTTTTGATCTAATTGTACAAATATGAGTTCTAAAACGTACAATTGGGTGTAATTGTACAAATTTCATAAATGTGCAATTAGAAATTAAGTGAAATGTGCATTTAAGGTTAATTTAACTTAGGAGAACCTTAATGCAAGTTGGTTGTCTTACGGGGTGGTAGTTGTAAGTAGTGGTTGTCTCAGGAACCACTTTGGAATGGCTTGGGAAAATATTATAAGGACCCCCCATTCAATTTTGATGGTTGTTCATTGATGGATGTTGTTGTTCTTTTACTGTAGATGATAATTGTCGAATGTGTTCATACTGATGGAAGAGTTGTTGCTCATTGTGAGTATTCATGGATAATTGTGTATACATTCAGCCATATTAATAAGAAATAATATTATATATTGTGAGTTGTGTGAATTCTATTTGTACATGTGAATGGTGAATCCAAATTGTGTGTTCGATGCAAGTATGGCCAGGATGGTGTGGAATATGGATGTTGTGGCAATGGAATTATACTAATTATGAAACCTTAACCCTGGATAATGTTTAGGAATTAATTCTATGCATTATTATTGTTTTACCAGGATGTTATTATACTATTGTATGATTTCTACAAATTTTGGTAATAATAATAATTCAATGGCAATGAATTAGGGTTTGCATGTTATAAAACTATGTTGGTAATTGCACTAGAAAGATAACCTAAATATTTCTTGGAGAAGAATGATGTGTACAAATTGGAAAATCTATGAATGAAGAATTCAGCAAGGGTTTGGTGAAACCATACACCTAGACCACCAAACCGTACAATTAATCGCTTACCCAATTTGGAAGTGCAATTGTGTATTTTAAACCTTCCAATTAAGTAAAATCAAGGTTTTGAGGAGAACGATTACAAAATTGATCGATTTGAGTTAAAAATAACTTTTAATAATTTTAACAAGTGGTAAATTGTACATGTCAACCTATTGTATGATTTGTATCGTACAATTGTACAATTTGGAGACCATACAAGCAGTTTTGTGAAAGTTGTAAATCGTTCAAAGGCAAATCGTACATCTGTATGATTTGGGAAAAAGTTGTTATACAACATTGGAATCCATTCCAAACCTCTCAAATCACCTCCCCCTCCAATAATACTCTCATCTATGCTACAAAACCAAATTATAATCTTTATTTATTTTTATACAAATTTAATTTGACTATAATAGATTATTTAATCAGTAAAAGTCTTCAATATTAATTAATATTTTTTATTTCCAGTCAAGTGGCATTAGCTCAACCGGTTGGATTCCTCAATATTTAAAGAGAATACCAAGGTTCAAAACTTTCCAAATGATACATGGATAATATCCAATATTTGTTGTAATACCACTATGTGGTGATGATGTAATATGGGTGGGGCTCATTTCAATCCCATATAACCAATTGAAAAATATATTTTTCATTTCCATGACTTAATAACACTATAAATTTACTAATTAGTATATTAATATTGATTAAAAAACAAGCATATTATTAAATCAATAAAGCATAAGTCCATAATACTAACTAATAGTTTATCATGCTTGCAAAAGTACAAATAAAATTCCATCTTTTCATAGGCTAGAATATAAAAACAATGAAGGTGTTTTTTATGTTTAAATCTTCTTTAGCAATCTAAGGACTTTATTATATCATATATAAAACCTAACCTTCATTATCTATCCTTACATTAAATACTTAGGTATTCCACCCCATCCTTTCTATGATAGAGGGCACCTTATAATGGAACGGATAAGCTCAAACTTAAAAGGAACAGGCAGCCCCCCAAAAAAACTAAAACTCTTGATTACGCAAAGTAATTGTTGCATACCTTAATTTGAATTAAGCTAAACTTAAAATGGTGACAACCATGCACTTCAGCAACCATACAAAAAGAAATAAATTAAAGCAATGATAATATTTCATTGCATGCTCAAGAACGTGAAAGACCACACTAAACCTAAAATCAATTTTATTTTAGATAAAATGGTACAGTAGTCATAATTCACATCATAGCAGTTGCAAACATAAAAAAAAAACATTATCATAAATTTGAAAGAATAGAAGGGTACATGACCACTATGCTATCGTAGAGTCCCTGCTTAGATGACAGCTTCCTCTAGATTCCAAGCAAACAATTCTAGAGAAAAATATACTCTAGCATAGATGATATCTTCCTTTGGATTTTAGACAACCTATTTGGTCTTAAAGGTATTATAAAATAAAAAGATACAAGGTAGCCACATAGGTAAAGAGCCTATTGTGATATCAAGGTCAAGGGTGAAATGTACTCGGCACTGGCAAAAACTTTATTGTAAATTGGATCGCTTCAAATCAAAGCTTGGTTAAAGTTCTTCCAAAAAGATGTTATGAAAGCATACAGTCACAACAGAACCTTGGACAGTCTATAATTTACATTGCTTAAGAAAATAACAATGACACATGCTTTTACCCATGGTAGTCTAAAAACAACAAGATTTAAAACCTAAAATATATTTTTCTCCACCCATTATGTGCTTCTCTAAACCACCAAAGGACGGTAGAGGAAAGCAAAGACCACACCAAATATTAAGGTGAAAGGAAAGCAACACGAACAACCACACACTTTAAAACATATTAGGTCAAATTCCTCTTCATATATTAAATATAATATTAGAAGAAAATAGCAATACTCACAGCTACGGCCTTAAGCTTTTTAATATTTTGGGTGGAAACTTGACATTGCTCACTCTTCCCTCCTTTTCCACTCTATCTCCTCTCGGATATTCCTTTTTTTTAGCCGATCACCCATAACTTGGCAACCCAAAGTAATCATATAGCATTCAAAGGAGATCAAGGGTTGGAAACGGTTTTCTTGATCTATTTCCATGCAAGCTTGCCACTCATTCTCTTTTGCCACGGCATTCTAGACCATTATGATAAAGGTAACGTTTCCAAAAATTAATGTTGCAAAGATTTATAAAATTGCCATCTTTTCAACGTTTCCATTTTTTCAATAATAACACCCACATTATTAAAATATGAACTTTATTCATATTTATTAAATGTACTCCCCTATTTTCAAGGTTTAAATTATTAAGGCTTACATTAATTTACTAATACTCTTATTAACAATTAAATCACTCACTCATTTCATTAATTCAATATTATTATTATTTTCTAATGCTAGTGTTAATTACTAACATTAGGATAATATAATAATAATTAAATTAATTACTCACATAATTAATTTAATTAATATCGAATGTTAATATTATCCATTAACATTGATATTTAATATTTTAAGTATTAAAATTATTATTAATACTTTGTTTGATAAATCCTTAACCAAACAATTTCTACACTCCAAAACACATATAGCAACACAAGGGCTCTTACTAAAAGCTGACCTTGCTCGAACTAAGATGCAAATCAAAATATGCACAAACATTTTTTTTCCTTAAGCAGGAGACTTTATGATAACTGCAATATTATCACCCATCTACTAAGGATCCCCTAAGCATAGGGTAAGGGTTATTTTGCTTTATAGCAACCTCCTTGCTCGATGGTGCATTTTTAATCAAACATACATATATGTAAATGCATCTATATGAGGATATTACCCTTGTGGCTATCAATGAAAATTCATCCATCATTTCCCTTTTCTCTCAACTCTGGTGGTTGTCCCATACCAATCCACCCGTGAGAGTACTTGGTCCTGCAACCATAAAATTCATCAGTAGTACCAAATTCTAAAATAGCATAATCCAACTTTAAAAGGAATCAACTCATATTGATAGAACACAATAGAACCACACATTTAAATATCAATTCATCAATATATCAATTAAACAATAAGGGCAGTCCTGCCAACGCGAGCCATTACAATAGAGCTTGCAATCAATATAATTACGGTCTTTCTACATTGTGGATTGATCATCAACAAAATGAATTTTCTTGGTTATCATTTGTGTGCATTGTTTAGGACTAATTAAGAAAATAAAGGTAGGAGGAGAAACATTTGGTGTCCTAAATAAATTACACTTTGGGGCCTATATTGATATACACCATGCCTAATCCACATAAATCATTGGCCTAAAATCACATCATAAAAATCCAAGGGCACAACATAGTATAAAACTTCATCTTTGAAGGGATTTATGGCATAAGAGAGGAGATATTATTGAGTGACAAAAATGTATCTCCCTTGTTATAATCATAGAATATTATATGGTTGTGGGTGTGGTGTGACAGGTAGATTCAAATCCTTTCTCATATGAGCTGAAATCATATTCTTGTGACTCCCACTATCAACAAGAAAATGTAAGGGCTTACCTTTGACCCATATTTATGAGTGAAACATGCATTCCTTCTCTTGTGACTCCTCAGTTGCAACATATGTAGTTATGGTTTTCTTACCTCTATTATTAGCCTATGGATGTGTGGGTGATGGTGCAATAGATGTAAAGGGTTGCAACTTAGCAAATAATGACTAAATTCTTGGATTCTCCTCCCTTGAATGGAAGTTGCTCTTGTGATAATCACACCATTGTACACTCTTTTCCTTCAAGAGAATATTTCTTAGGAGTCTTTTTTCTACTTCCAATTCTTATTTTGGGACTCACCCCCTTTGTCTTGATTCATTAGAGAGTTACTCTTGCCTTTCTTTGGTTGGTCCTTAGTGTTTTGGTTTTTCTTATTTTTTTATCCTTTTCTATTTTTATTTTTGTGCTTTTTCTCCAATTTTATAGCAAGTTTATAGGCCTCTCCCAATGTCTTAAATTCGAAGAGGTCCATGTCCTCTCAAAAGTACCATTGTAGCGCATTGTGATACTTGAGGGTTTGATGCATTTTGGTATCTTGAACACCTAGCTTTGTTTTCATGGAGTGAAAAGCATCAATAAAATATTAAACAAATTGGTCTTTACCTTGACATAATTTTTGTCATTAAATGTATTAGTCTCCCATGGAATAATATTCATCCTTGATGACCTCCATGAAATTATCCCATGTAAACACTACTTCATTTTCATTCTCTTTTGTAACACTATTCCAATATGCTCCCCACAAATTTTGAATAGGTAATGAAACCTTGAAGAATGTAAAAGTGATTTATTGCTATAAATGAATTTATTTATAGAGAAGTATGAAGATAATTTATCTAACCATTTTCTAGGGTATCAACATTAATTTTTCCTTCAAATATAGGAATATCAAAAACTAGTTGCACCATAAAAGTGTTGGAGCACTAAATGGTTCTAGGTAAGTGAGAAGTCGAGCAAAGGAGGTTGTAGAATTTGCAATGGGAAGCATTGAATAATTTGAAAATTTTGATTCATCATCTCATTCCTCTATTTCATGATAGCTTTGTTCAGCATCTTCTTAAACGGATCGATTATTGTGATGTTCATTCTAGTTCTCACCTATGAGATAATTTGGAATGACAAGGGAGGTAATTAGAGAGATCTTGCATCTAATACCTAAAATTTTGATATCCTAATCTCGTGTTTATGGACATACACTCAAAAGATAGACCATTCTAATACCACTAATCCAAGACTTAGAATTCTAACTAATCCAAAACTCACAATTCTAAGAGTGCAACCCAAAAATAATAGAGTATAACAAATCAAAACATAGATATATAAGAAAAATAATAGAATGATTTTATTGCTCAAAAAATGGAGTACAATGCAAGTAATCTCTAAGAATACATGTGAGGCTATAACATTGCATCTATTATTCATGCTTTTTATAGTCAATGATGTATATATTTTTATACAAAATTGATGTGTTGGAAATCTAACATGTTTAATATGGAAGATCACCTATGTGGAAATGTGGTGGTTCACTTTCCATGAGTTAGAAGGTCACCCATATGGAAATGTCGTGATTTACCTTCCATGAGTTACAATGTGCATATTAAATGAAATTACATAAATATGAATTGTTATTTTTATATTTTTTCTTCTACTAATGAGCCAACATAGCTAGAGATGCATTTTGGCTACAAAAATAGAAAATTACCATTTTTAGTAAGTATTTTGTTTTACAATTTTTTAACCTTTGGAGCATTTTCCTAACAAAGTTGTTGGCAACTCTATCTATGATAGATTTTCTAGTTAAAATTGTTGATCTCTCTGATATTTCTAATACTTTTTTAATGGCTTAAAATGGAATCCTAAGCACAAAATTATTACCCTAATAGTGCAGTTAGGATCAAATAAAAATATTTTCATGCATTTTCGATCATAAAGCCTTGTCGCAAAGGTGTCACATGCCTAGATAATAAGCATACTTTGGTGATTCACTTGTAATATGGACCATGATCAAACAAGCTATGTTATAGCCATCCATAATGCATATACAATGAATCTACAAGTCAAAAATTAGTCTGCAATAGCAAATCAACCCATTGTAATAAGTCAACCAATGGTTAATCAACTCATAATAAATCAACTAATGGTATATTAAGTGGTTACACCTTAATTAAATGTTATATAGTGTTATGCAATACCTAGAACACCTAAAATGAGCATATGTTATCTACCCACCCAAATTCCAATAGTGTACAATCCTCATTTTTGTGAATTAACAACTCTTCTAAAGAATATTCTTCCTACTCATCCCTCATCTAAAGATTATAAGGGAAGATTTAAATAATAATGGGTTGATGATTCCTATAGGACATACCCAATCCTCTCAATAAGGGACATGTCCCACATGTTCTGAGGAAATACTTAATATGAAAAGCAAATATTTTGAAGATAAGAATCAAAAGTTATAGAAGATTGTGAATATTTTAATTCATTTTCAAACAAGGGGTCATTTATTTTTTCCCTATAAGGAGATAGGTCTATAATGGGAGCAATAATCAAATTAAAATACAAGGGATTTAGTTTTACCTTTGAGAATGAGAATCCTACGTAGGTAATAGAGATAAGTTTATGATTAAAGAATGAGACATTGGTGTTTTCCTCAAATGATGAATTGGAGCATATAAAAGAGGAATTGGGATAGAATATGAAGAGGAAATAAAATTTGCAATATCTATATAATTAACATGTGAAACCTCTTTTATGAAGGCACTTTACTTCTTTGAATAGGAAATTCCATAAGAGAATTACTAAAATCCTAGGATTTTTCATGAAACACAAATATATGTAACATCTAAAGTACTTGGAATTAGCAAGTACCATCTTCCTATCCAAGGTGTCATCATATGCATTTCCCATGAATCAACAAATCCTTTAGAGGAATCTCTATGGAAGAAGTTGAATTCTCTCCAACCAAAGAAAGGACCCAAAATAAAAATGAAGGTTTCAAAAATGAGTCAGAAATTAGAAACAAAGGTAAAATATTTGATCTTTTAGAATATGTGGTGTTTGGCTTCCCCTTTGTGGAAGAGGAATTTGTAGGGGTAATAAATGCAAGTTTGCAACTAGATCATAAGGTATTTATACTAAAGCTAACATTTATACTAGAGCCTATAGGAGTGATAAATGAAGGATTTAAACCTGAATATGAAATATATAATCTTATCTTGGAAGAAGGAAAATCTACAATAATCATAAAGTTCACATGGGTGTCCTCTTTTAAGGAAGCATTTATTTCTCCAAAGATAAAATTATAGAAAAAGACACCACTCAACAAACATAAAAGGACTTGCTCGTAACTCCTAAAATTGTTCAGGTTTTTTTAAATGAAGGGACTACATTAAATAGTAGAGAATTCATAATTCTAAAAGTGAGACAGCTTCCTACAATCTTGAAGAGTGAATTCAAGATAAAATGGAATTAGCTTAATGCTTTAGAGGATATTGAATTTATTAAATATAAATAGTAGAAGGAACCATTGTTATTGAGCAATGATAATCAACATTAAAAAAATGATCATAGAATTGGATAAAGATGAAATTGTAAAATTTCTAGCACCAATCCATGCTTTCGACCACTCTTGGGCTAAATAGGGGTATTATTTTCAATGTGGTTGACATCAAGAGGTAGATTAGAAAGGAATAATGGGAGAGAGAGTTGTCCTAATTACTTAGATCTCAACATCCACCCATGGTCCTCATTGTTTTGATGAAGAAATATATTATTTCTTAGAGTTCATCGGCAAAGCCCTAAATTGGTGAAGACCATTAATGTTATTTGACTTCTTATATTTACATAGGTATTGTGTTAGCTTTTGAGGATATATGTAGTGGGAGAGATCTAACACATGTCCTAATAAGATGCAAAAAATATGAAAGAAAGTAATTTTTCAATATGACTGAAATATACTATAAATAGAAATGACAAAAATACAATGTAGTATGGAGGTAATGGTCACTCCATTAATACAAGCTAAAGAGCTACATTGTACTCCATACAGGAGTTCTACTACTCTCTACTACAATGCACTTGATATTTGATATATCACTATAGGCTCCTTTATATAGGAAGAGAGATTCCTTAACCAACACTCTACCTAGTTGTACATGTTAGGATTAACTAATAAAACACGAGCAATAAATAAATATGAAAATAAAACACAGAAGAATAAAGTATTACACAAGACACATATTTACGTGGTTCACCCAATGTGGGCTACATCCACAGAGAAAATAACTAGGCCTTATTATTCCATCTAGCAAATCTCAAAGGGATACAACCTATAGCAAATCCACTGTACTTCCTCTTCGATCTCACAATTACAATATCTCTTCCTTCTTCACTTCCTTCACACCCTTCACACTACTTCACACTACAATCTCCAATGTCGTACAACATCCTCTTATAAAACGAGGGTTACAATTTTAGGGTAAACCATTAAGACCCCAAAATAGATTTAAAAAAATTACTATTTTCGGTAAATTATTTTTTTTGTCACAATTTGCCATTTTTAGTAAATACTATTTTCAAAAAAAAAAATTCGTCAAAACAATTTCCGTTTATAGTAATTACTATTTTCGGCAAATAATTTTTGGTCAAAAATTTTCCATTTTTAGTATTACTGTTTTCGGAAAATTATTTTTCATCAAAAAATTTCCTAAGATAATAATTCACAAAAAAAAACTCGGATTAACATGCAAGTTGACACACAATTACATAGCGTCCATATCCTTTTGTAGAGTGGATCCAAACGCGGCTAAAACAAGACCTCCAAATTAGAATCAGGCTCCACAACCAACAATCTTCCACTTGGAGACTGATCATAGTAACTCCACCGCTACTGCACCTGTTGGACTATGCTTCAACTTTGGACTTGGAAATTTTCTCACCTTTTACTGTCATGTTTGAAGACCAACTGAAACTGAGCAAGAACTCAATTTCTCCCTAGTTATCACCTTTGTGAACATATCTGTAGGATTCTGGCTAGTTTGTATCTTCTTCAGTTTTAATTGTCCATCTTCCAACATTGAGCATATGAAATGGTACTTGGTATGTATATTTTTAGTCCTAGAATGAAAGGCTGAATTCTTGGTAAGATGAATGGCACTCTTACTATCACTATATAATATGCTATTCTCCTCCTTCTTTCCCAACTCCTATATAAACCTTTGTAACCAAATCATCTCCTTACTAGCCTTTGTAACAGTAACATACTCTCCTTCCGTTGTTGAAAGTGCAACAACCTTCTGTATTTTGAAATCCAACTTATTGCAATTCCACTTATAGTAAAAATATACCCTGTGGTACTCCTCATGTTGTCTATATCACCTACCATATCTGAATCAATATATCCCTGTAAAGTATTGTTAGAACTTCCTAAGCATAATACCTGAGTGACAATACCACTTAAATACCTAAGAATCCACTTCACTGCCTCCCAATGTTGTTTTCCTAGATTTTTCATAAACCTGCTCATAACTCCCACTACATGTGCAATATCTGGTCTTGTGCACACCATCACATACATCAAATTGATAACTGTTGATGAATAAGGAACCTTAGACATATAGTCAATCTCCTCCTGTGTCTTGGGACACATCTCTTTGGTTAGTTTGAAATGATTGGCCAAAGGTGTTCTAACAGGTTTTGCATCCTACATGTTAAATATTTCCAACACCTTCAATGTACTCACCCTGAGACAATGTTAATTTACGATTTTTCCTATCTCTTGTTATTCTCATACCAAGGATTTGCTTTGCAGCATCCAAATCCTTCATTACAAATGACTCAGCCAATTTTCTTTTGAGCATAATTATATCTTGCATGTTAGACCCTACAACAAACATGTCATCTACATAGAATAATAGGATAATATAGTTATCATTATCCAATCTCTTAAAATAAACATAGTGGTCATAATAACATCTACTATAACCTTGTTCTAACATAAACCTATCAAATTGCATATACCACTACCTTGGAGCTTGCTTCGAGCCATATAAGCTCTTATTCAACCTGCATACTAATTCCTCCTTCCCTTTGACCTCATACCCTTGTGGCTGCTGCATATAAATCTCTTCCTCCAAATCCCCATGGAGAAAAGTTGTTTTTTTTTTTTTTTTTTTTTAAACATGGTGGAATCGATAGCCGCCACGAATCCGGACAGGTTGTCCAACTTTTATGACCGCCACAGTATTCTACGTTGTCCACCCTGGAAGCCTTCACACAGATCTTCGCGCAGTCCGCCCCTATAACCACCATGCCACAATCATTTTAAACCTTTTACATCGCTGAAAGCACTAGGAAAGGGACAAGCGTTCAGTCCGACGAGGCCCGAGATTTGAACAATGGACCTCCACCACCCTTATGAGGTTTGGATGAACCAACTGGTCTACACCTCGGACCTTGAAAAGTTGTTTTTACATCTAACTGTTCAAGATTCAAATTCTCTACAGCCACTAGCCTTAAAATAGTTTTAATTGAAGTCATTTTAACAACAGGAGAAATAAATTTATCATAATCAATACCTTTCTTCTGTGCAAACCCCTTTACAACTAGTCTAGCCTTATACCTCTTTTTACCTCCATCTTCTTCTTTCACCCTGTAAACCCATTTATTTTGCAATGCTCTTTTTCCTGCAGGAAATCGAACCAGATCCCAAGTTTGATTGTGTACCAAGGAGTCCATCTCCTCTTTCATGCATTGCTCCCACTTCTTCCTAGTTTCTAACTGCATCGCTTCTTCATATGTTTTGGTTCACCAAAGTTAGACAATAATACATAATATAATGAAGGAGAGTAACGATCAGGAGGTCTACTTATCTTGGTGATTTTCTAACAACACTTGCAGGAGTTTGAGGTGCTTGTTGTTGTTGTTGATTTTCTAGTACCTTTGGAGTTTCAATTTCATCAAGCACTATGTATTTTATGTTTACCTTTTCATGTTTCTTTTGCTGCAAGTGGTCTTTATACATGACTTTCTCATAGAATACCACATCTCTACTAATAATTTTGTGATTTTCATAATCCCAAAAACGATAACCAAAATCATTAACTCCATATATAATGAAAGTGCACTTCTTGGGTTTTGCCTCTAGTTTAATTCTATTTTCTTTATCAATATGCACGAATGCTTCACAACCGAAAGTCTTCATAAATGAGTAGTTAATAGGCTTACATGTCCATGCCTCTTCTGGAATCCCACCATCCAGGGAACTTGAAGACCCTCTATTTATTAAATAAACTACAGTATCTACATCATCTACCCAAAACTGTAAGGCCAATCCTGCATGTAATCTCATACACCTAGCACATTCCATGGTAGTCCTGTTCATCCTTTTTGACACACCATTTTCTTGTGGAGTTTCTAGAACCGTCTTCACTCTATGAATCCCATGGTATGAACAATAACTATTAAACTCTCTGTTGTATACTCACCTCCATTATCTGATCTAAGACACTTCAACTTATTTTCTATCTCATTCTCAACGAAAGCTTTACATTTCTATCAAAGACATCTGATTTATTTCTAATACAATAAACCTAAGTTTTTCTAGTTGCATTATTAATAAACATAACATAATAATAAGAGCCACCAAGAGATGATGCCTGAGCTACTCCCCATATTTCTGTATGCACAAGCTCTAACTTTTCACTCTTCTTTTCTTTTTCAACTCTGAGAAATCTGACTCTTTTTTGTTTTTTGTAAATGTAGTGCTCACAAAAGTTTAAATCAACCTGCTTCAAACCTGGCAATAAATTTCTTGAGTGGATAATCATCATCCTCTTCTCACTCATGTGCCCAAGCCTATGATGCCACAAAACTATATCCTCTCTTGTAGAAGCTAAAGCAATAGAAATATCAGTATTACCAATACATACATACAAAGTACCTTCCTTCTTTCCTTTTGCTAATAACAGTGATCATTTAGCAACCTTCCATGAATTTGCTGAGAATGTAACTGTACATCCTTCAATGTCCAACTGCCCTATGGAAATTACATTTCCTCTCAAATCAAGAATTGTTGAGTGGATATTTTACCCAATTGCAAAATCTCCATCACAATCAGGGTATTAATCTAAAAACCCTCTCTTACAAAGAAGTTAAAAACATAAACAATTTCTCCAAGGTTCCTTTTACTTAATGTGTACTTGTGATCTTGTGAAGATATGTCAAATAAGTGCTAGGAATACCTTAATGATTTGCAATTAACTGTTAACAAGGGGATTTTATTGGTTTATTTTATTATGCTATGCTAAATATTGTTCATGAGACTTAAAAGAAAGGCAAAAATTTGATTGGTCCTCATATGACCACAATGTAAATGCCTTAGTTCATTTTATCTTGAAGTATTTTAGGTAGATTTTATCTTCTTTTGGTTAAGCAAATTTTAAACAAGTTTTATCTTGCATTATAAACCCTGCTTTGAACATGAAATAGAAGATTAAAATCTATCTCTAAATATGAATCTTAAATGATGATTGGATTCATTTTAACTTGCTTTGAGCATGAAAATAAAATGTTAAAATGAGTGGCTTTAAAATATAAAAGCCCTTGATATAATAAATAAATTACCCCTCTTTGATGAAAATTAATTTTCCTAAAGAGACGTCAATTTATTGCTCTTAAATAATGGCCTTTGAAATGCCATATAAATCACTTCCCTTTAATGAAATTGGAATTTTCATAAAGAAAAGTTAATTTACTGCTTGCAAAACAAATATGTACAGCACGAAATCTGAGTTGCCTTCAAAATGTAAAATTATGTAAAATCCAAAATTATAAAATGTCTGTAAAAATAGTAACTTTGAATAATTTTTATAATTTTGAAATGGCTTCAAAATGAAATCGAACTTGTTCTAAATAGAGTGTTAAAGCTTGTTCTTCACACTTGTGCATTTTTTGTTTTAATTTTAATTTTATTTTATTTTTATTTTAATCATTGAAGTTTTAAAAAAAATGAGAAAACAGGGTTAGAGAAATAAAAATAAAAGGTCTAGAAAATGGACCAGAACGTTGAAAATACTAAAAAAACAAACTACTTCCAGTATGATGCTACAATATTCCTGCAAAACAAAAGATGTGAGAGATTTTTGCATATAGCATGGTCTATCTGAAGTTGCATTTACACAGTCCAAAATAAACCAGGTGCAAGCTTCTAAGGGAAAAATGAATTCCATGTTTTAAACATTTGACAATGCCATCATTTAACTGCATAAAACATTACCCTTAAGCCTAAAACATAAAAATGAAAAAATGGACAATTAATTCAAACATGCAAAAAAGAATCTCCTCCAATCTTGCTAATAAAGTGTAAATTTTTGTGACATTTTACATTAAAAAATAGGAAGATAATGTCCCTGTTACCGCAAATTTCCAACCCTGTTTTCCAAAAATATCCAGCCCTTGGCGTTGGACAAACCTCCAGCCCCTCAAAATTGCATCTTCTATTGTTTTTAAAGTCTTCAATACCGCCTTTTCGTTTCATCTTCACTGGTTTGGTTTTCCAACGTATTTCATTTGTTTGGTTCCTCTTTGCCTTCTTGACATGAAACGCTTCCTTTCTCTTAAGTGTAAACAGAATTCCCTATGCAATGTGGCATATGTCATACTTTAAATTTGACATCTTTAGCTTAAAAAATAGTTTCACTGTCCATTCTGATAGTCGGGCTTGCACGAGCCGTTTCATTCCTTCTTTGCAATAAGGGCTTAGTTTGTGGCCGCTTTAACTGTTGCTCTATTCCTATTTTATGACAATCCACACCGTACATAGGGATGTATTGACATCATATATATTTTGATTAAATTAAACATCGTCCATGATTTTAACCAAACCATATTGTCCTATCCACATTTATTCACGTATTTTAGAATCGGATAATCACCTCGACCACCATCCTCATACTCCGTCATGACCATCTACAATTTCCACACAAACCAATAGTGTCCTCCAATCTACATAAGCTCAATTTGTGCTCATATGATTCCATCAAATGCCACATATTTGTCCTCCATGCTAACTCCAATCAGCGACGTAGTTAGTCCTTGGTCTACATGTTGCCTACAAGATTCCTCATATGGGTTTGTACATGTTTGCATTATCATCTGAATTTGATTGGGTCCATGCCATCATCAAATGGCGCAATCGGGTCTATGTGTCATGTTACTGCCATGCAATCTTCTTCCATTTGCACTACTTCCCCGAAGAACAAGCACCCAACTTCTTCTTCACCACACTGCTCCCTAATCGATGTTTGTTGCATCTTTTGCCAAGCGTCCCTGCTTTGCTACTAATTAATATTCACTGCCACTAGCCTACGAATATCCTCTCCATTGTCATAATTATTTCCAATGCCCGCGCTACCTGATAGTCTTTGTCGACGTTTATCTTATGTCCATCAATTTAATAGCTTCTAAACAGACCTTTGACACCCTTATTTTGTCAGGATTCCCGAGTTTGTCTAGTCTTCATACTACCAACTCTTGTTTATCTTGTACGCATCATCGATGGATATCTTCTGTTGCGTCTCCCAACATTGTGGGTCCATTTTTGTACCATCTTCATCCAAATAATAACATATTTACCACGTCTCATTGGCCAACATGGACATTGAACTCAAATTGTCATCGAGGAGGGTTGCTAAAACTGTCACCTAGTCTGCCACATCACTCTGCTTTCTCATCGGGATACCCACATGGACGTCATCTAAGTTGCTTTGACCATCCTCTTCGTCCTGGGATGTCCAAGTTATTCAACCGCATCTTTGCTTCAGCAATCCACGGTCAGATGCCTCTGTGTTCTAATATATCCACATCATCCATCTCGTCTATGTTCACCGATCAATATCCTCGGTAGACTTGCTTGAGTTCGCACCGGCATCCGTTCATTGGTCCACGATCCAGGTGATCTGATTCGTCCACATCCGATGGTCGGTGTTCTCCATAGGTGCCCGTAGTCACCATGTTATTTGTTGGATTTCGCATACGTCCATCCACTTGGACAACACAAATAGAACATAATAAAACCCTAGGTACAAAGTCACATGAAACATAAAGCTATATGATACGAGCATAATAAAAAGAATACCATAATAAAAAAGGCCCATATTTTACTTTTAGTTAACCTTGATTAAAGCTTATTTATTTATTTATGTATTTTATTTATATTTTTTTTTTTAATTTATTAATTTTAGCCCTTTCATTCATTAATATGAATTCGATTTAATTTTAATTTTTGAATCAACTTAATTCAAAATGTTAAAACTAACCAAGACATTAAAAACATGAAAAAGGTTTAAAATTTATTAAAATCAACCACACTAGACCTTTGAGAGTGACCTAAAGGAGAATCCAAGCAACAAACACCTACTGCAATCTTGTGGGTAAGAACCCACGAAAACTATCACTCAAAACAAACCAAAAGCACCAAAAAACAAAGATTTAATAGGTGGGTCCCCAAGTTTTGGGGCTAGTTGTGCAACAATCACAACAAATGGCGACTCTGTTGGGAAATGCTCCTGAGAATTTCGGGTGAAGAACCCAGTTCTGAGAACAAAAAAAATAAAGGTTAGAAAAGTATACACCATTTAGTGACATCCAAGGAAAGTGAGGTCAATAGTTTCATATGAGGAAAATGGATTATTTGTTTCCGCATGGTGTGTGCAATGTGGTTCAATTTGCATCCTTGGGACCATCAAAATTCCATCATCTGGTTTACCTTTAGGCTATGAAATGTTGTTCATAATATTTCATTTTTGAATAATATTTTTGCAAAGTCTCTTTTAAGCATAATTTGTTCAAACAGAGCCCCACTGCCAATCAGGCGTCCATAGCCCCGGTGGAGATTTTCTGAACTAGGTGAGTGATTTGATCAAGCTTTTCAATGCTCATTTTTTTTATATCAAGTTTTTGTCTAAATAGAGCCCCACTGCCAATCAGGAGTCTATAGCCCCGATGGAGTTTATCTAAACTTGGTGATAAATTTGATCAATATTTGCATCGTTTGTATTCTTCTTTTATAGGGAACTTTGCAAACCTCTATGTAACACTTGCATTTGAGCATGTTAGAAGTTAGCCTTAATCAGTTTACCAAAATGATTTCATCCTTCAAAATCCCAAGAAATACCTCTTCATGTGATTCATTATAGTGAAGCTTTGGCATAATATTCCATTATTTCACACTCCACCATCTTAGTACACTTAGCCAAGGATAATCACTATATAGCTTCATTTCCTTTCCTTGATCCACGTGATAGGTAATTCACCCTTCATGACAAAGGAACACAAAAAATAGTCTAGAGGCCATTAGTAGCTACCACGAAACATCACCTCAAAACAAGGGAACAACCCAAAACACAAAACTAAAATTACAAACCAAACCTAACCTAAGGACAAAGCACAAAAACAACAAAACTAAAACAAAAATAAGGACAAAGCACAAAAATAGTAAAATAAACAAAAATAAAAAACAAAACTATATACAAAAATATACAATAATGTACAAGAGGATGCAAAATTTAGGCCATCACTTCCCTAGATCCCAAACATGATTAGCACACTTTAAAAGATATATAACATGATATGCATGCCAAGCTTTACAGAAATCCAACAAAAATAAGATTAGGCCAAACAATACAACAATCATTATTTTACCTCTCTCACCCCACCAATTTGATCTAGTTCCATTAGCAATCCCATAGTGGAGTTTCAAATCATTAAATTGATAAGACAATAATTGATCTTCAATTCTTTCTTGTCTATTCTTTAAAATGTAAATTTCACCATTCAATTCATGATGTAGAATTAGGCTTTCCTTTTCAAATATGAGATCTTGCAAGTAGGAGCCTATTTCTAAAAATTTCAAAGCCAAGTTATTTTCCATGTTTGTAGGCCAATCAAACTTATGTAACAATTTACAAGCATCTAGGATATCTATTAAATGAGGATCATTATAAGTTTTTATCCTAGATTCCATTATCAATTGTTGATGAACTTGATTCAACAATTCAAGCACATCTACTTCTGTTTCATTCAACAAAGCAATCTTATTAGAGGTGTGAGTAGAAATCAACTCTAGTTCTTTATCAACCTCTAATGGCATTTCATCTTACATAACATTTGAATCCAATGAATGATTATACAAATTTTCACCTGAAGCTTGGATGCTTGGACACAAAAGGTTAGATTCTACCTTTTGTACATTTTCATTTACCAAAACTTGGTGAGCCATTATAATATTTTCTTCTTCTTCATGGGCTTCATCATCATCATCTTGTAGCCCTTCATCTTCATCCATTACTTGTTCATCAAAAACACTAAAATTAGGCACCCAATTAAAAACATGCCCATCCTTTTCAAACCATAAGTCTTGTCTATCTAGGGATGTGTCAAATAACACATCTCCCTGATCAACCACTTGAGTTGTTTCAAATAAAGCAATATTTTTATCATTTGGTTCCAATTCCTTGTTAACCATCCATAATATTTCTTCCTTAGAATCTTCAATAAATTCTTCTTCAAATTCTTCCTGGTCATTATCTCGAGGATGTTGAAGGCTTTGATCATCAATTTTAACCACCTCATCCAACTTTATGGAAGGTCCTGATTTTTCATGTGTTTCAAAATTAGTCCACTCTAGGACCGCTCCATTGTCCGAAAGAATATCACTTTTAGTATCTTTGACCTCTGTCTCATAAGGATGATTTGGAGCATCATCAAGATACGCATCTTGAGGCATTTGTTCCTATAGTTGAGTGATGTTTTCTTTAAGTTGTAGAACTAGCCTTTGCAACTTGTCCTGCATATCAAGTGAAGTGAGTGCTTCATTAGAAAGAGCGGCAAAATCCTCCCATTTATTCCACCAATAATAATCATCTTCTAAAACTAGGGTGTGACGCTCAACCACTTCTTCATAATCTTCAAATTCAACAATCAATTGCTTTTCAAATTCACCTTCATCTACTATTGAGGGGTCAATTGTTTCTAAAAGTGGATCAATTCATTTTTTATGGTTATCCCAATCCTCACTTGTAAACAAGAACTCTAGGCCACTTGTTTCTAGCTCATCATAAATTTACTCATGTTGGCTTTCTTGATATTTACAATGATCATTTTCTAAAAATAAGTGATACAATTTTGTCATGTCTTCAGATTCATTTATTGATTCTCTTTCAACTTCACTTTCAACCACTTTTGATGGCTTAGGGGTTTCTATAATCGGATCAATTTTTACATTCTTCTTTCTATGCTCATCCCAATCCTCCTTTGTGAATAATGGTTCTAAACCCTTTCTTTCCCAAACAAAAGGGTCATCATTTGGGACGTATTGGTATTCTTGATCATTTATTTCAACTACTTCATTCAATTCTATGGAAGGTCCTATCCTATCACATATTTCAATACTTGTTAGATCTAAGACTCCTCCATTGCCTGAAATCATATTATTGTAAAAATCATTGAAATTTATCTTAGGACCATCATTCGAAAGATGATCAAGATGAGTATCTTGAAATTGATTCGCACTTAAGAATGATGGTTGATTTTGAATGGTAGGTTGAGGTGCACCAATCATTGGGAGGGTAAGGGAGGTATTAAATGGTTGAGAATTATACGATCCAAAACCCACACCCCAATTTTGATAACTCAATTGTTGTTCAATCACCATTGCTTGAGTATAAGCTTGGGACAAAGATGTGATTTGAGGCATCCCTCACAAATATGTGGAAGTGAATGGGTCAAGAGCATTGAGGTATACTTGGATAGCCACTCCCTCTAGAAGGACATAAGGTACCACCAATTGAGTGTATAGCCCATGGAACCTTTCGGTGAATGACTTCAAATTTTCACTTGGTCCTCTACGAATAGTGACAAACTGATTGTACATGAGGATTGGGTCAACTAGATTTTTGTTGAATTGATTGAGAAACATTACCTCTAGTTGAGCCCAAGAAGTGATCGACCCTAAAGGTAGATTAGTAAACCAATCGTATGCAACTTTGTCCAAGGTGTAAGGGAACATTTTACAAGCAACATCATCATACCAAACTGTTAAATGATTCACATAGATTTTGAATGCTTGAATATGTTCTTCTATGGGCCTCATCCCATTAGACACAAATCGAGGAAGATATCTCTCAAAATCGAAGGGTAAATAATGTTGAACTCTAGGTATGTTCAATGGGTTTCCTATCATCCATGGTGTAAACATGGCCATTAGTGAACCTTAAAAATACAACTTTAATACCAATTTTGTTAGTCAAAGAAGAATCTTGCAAAGAAGCATGAAATGACTAACAATTTTCAAATGAATAAATCATCACATTCATCAATTATAATGCATGAATTAAACCATAGCAATAAAGAACATTCTCCAATTTGCAAAAGGTTAGCATCAATGCATCATCAATTAGAGAACTTTCAAATCAATGAATATGATCAACAAAACCTCATTAGTCAAGACCAATGCCTTCAAATAAACCTTTCAAGTAAACATGAACAATTTAGCATCTAAATAGCAATAAAGTAAACCAATTTAAGCCCTCCTTCTAGCGCCAATTTTGTTGAGTGGATATTTTGCCCAATTGCAAAATCCCCATCACAGTCAGGATATTGATTAGAAAACCCTCTCTTGCAAAGAAATAGAAATTTCTCCAAGGTTCCTTTTACTTAATGTGTGCTTGTAATCTTGTGAAGATATATCAAATAAGTGCTAGGAATACCTTAGTGATTTGCAAGTAACTATTAACAAAGGGCCTATGTTGGTTTATTTTATTATGCTATGCTAATGATTGTTCATGAAACTTAAAAGAAAAGCAAAAATGTTATTGGCCCTCATATGACCATGATGTAAATGCCTTAGTTCATTTTATCTTGAAGTGTTTTAGGTAGATTTTATCTTCTTTTGGTTAAGCAGATTTTAAACAAGTTTTATCTTGCATTAAACCCTACTTTGAGCATGAAATAGAAGATTAAAATCTATCTCTAAATATGAATCTTAAATGATGATTGGATTCATTTTAACTTGCTTTGAGCATGAAAATAAAATGATGAAATGACTAGCTTTAAAATATAAAAGCCTTTGATATGATAAATAAATTACCCCTCTTTGATGAAATTAATTTTCATAAAGAGATGTCAATTTATTGCTCTAAAATAATGGCCTTTGAAATGCCATATAAATCACTCCCCTTTAATGAAATTTCAATTTTCATAAAGGAAAGTTAATTTATTGCTTGCAAAATAAACATGCAAAGCTTGAAATCTGATTTACCTTCAAAATATAAAATTATGTAAAATCCAAAATTATAAAATACCTGTAAAAACAACTTTGAATAATTTTTATAATTTCAAAATGGCTTCAAAATGAAATCGAAATTGTTCTAAATAGAGCATTAAAGCTTGTTCTTCACATCCGTGCATTTATTTTTGGAATTTTATTTTTTTCAATTTTTATTTTAATCGCCGAAGTTTTAAAAAAATGAGAAAACAGGGTTAGAGAAATAAAAATAAAAGGTCTGGAAAATGGACCAGAACACTGAAAATATTAAAAACAAACTACCACCAGTATGATGCTACCCTATTCCTGCAAAACCAAAGATGTGAGAAATTTTTGCATGTAACCTAGTTTATCCGAAGTTGCATTTACACAGTCCAAAATAAACCAGGTGCGAGCTTCTAAGGAAAAAAATGAATTCCATGTTTTAAACATTCGACAATGCAACCATTTAACTGCATTAAACATTACCTATAAGCCTAAAAAATAAAAATAAAATAAAAAATGGACAATTAATTCAAACATGCAAAAAAAACCTCCTCCAATCTTGCCAATAAAGTGCAAATTCCTGTGACATTTTACATCAAAAATAGGAAGATAATATCCCTATTACAATATATTTCCAACCCTAGTTTGCAAAAAGGTCCAGCCCTGGCATTGGACAAACCTCCAGCCCCTCAAGTCGCATCTTCTACTATTTTTAAAGTCTTCAATACCGCCCTTTCATTTCATCTTCACTAGTTTGGTTTTCCAACATATTGCTTCTTTTGTTTTCATTTGTTTGGTTCCTCTTCGCCTTCTTGACATGAAACGCTTCCTTTCTCTTAAGTGTAAACAGAATTTCTTATGCAATGTGTCATATGTCATACTTTAAATTTGACATCTTTAGCTAAAAAAATGGTTTCTCTGTTCATTTCGCAGTTAGGCTTGCACGGGCCGTTTCATTCCTTCTTTGCGACAAGGGCTCAATTTGTGGTCGATTTAACTACTGCCCTATTCCTCTTTTATGACAAGCCACACCGTGCACATAGATGTATTGAGATCGTCTATATTTTGATTAAATTAAACATTGTCCATGATTTTAACCAAACCATATGTTCACGTTGTATTTTGGAACCGAACAATCATCTTCGTCGCCATCCTCATACTCCATCGCGACCATCTACAATTTCCACATAAACCAACAGTGTTCCCTAATCTACGTAAGCTCAATATGCGCTCAAATCATTCCGTCCAATGCCACATATTCGTCCTCCATGCTAACTCCAATCAGCGATGTAGTCAGTCCTTGGTCTATATACTGTCTGTAAGAGTCCTCATCAAGTTTTGTACACGTCTGCATTGTCATCCAGATTTGATTGGGTCCACACCATTACCAAATGATGCAACTGGATCTACGTGTCACGTTGCTACCATGCAATCTTCATCGTACTGCTCCCTAACTGATGCTTGTCGCATCTACTGTCGAGCGTCCCTGCTTTGCTACTCATCGATATTCACTACCACTAGCCTACGAATCTCATCTCCATCGTCATCATTGTTCTCAATGCCCATGCTACCTAATAGCCTTTATCGAATTTTATCTTATGTCCACAAATTTAACCGCTTCTAAACAGACCTTTGGTGCCTTGATTTTGTCAGGCTTCCCAGGTCTATCCAGTCTTCATACTGTAAGCTCCTGTCTATCTTGGATAGTTTAAGTATAATATATTTCTTTAAAGTCTTAAAGTCCTTTCTTGCTAGATTTTTAGAAATTAGCAAACTAAATATTCCTTTTATAAGCTATATCTAACATAACCAAAAACTTTCAGTTAATGTTTATTATAGGTTATCCTAAATTTATATAATCTTATAATTTAAGATCTTATTATAGTAGATTCTTAAAATCACCTATAGACTAACTTTTCAATGAACTATGTATTAAAGCAAAACGATAATTTCAAAGTGGATATTACTAAAGGGTCTTAAAACTAAAGTCTTTTAACCACCCTTTTTAATTTGGAGTACACAATCAACAAATATCTTCTTGCTTATATACATATTTTGTAACTCATTTGCTTGTTTGATACCCAAACCGACATTCATAACACTTTGGTCTTCTAAATGATTATTCCCTTAGTGTTGAATCAATATTCACCTCGATTCACCATATATCCGAGGGACTAAACAATATATAAAAGTTATCTAATAGTTCTCTTTTACTTTCACATTTCTCAATATGAGAGCATTATTTTGAACAATCCCATGCTACAAATAGTTTTAGGGGTGATTGTTTAAAGACCAAATGTTTTTGTTATTTAATATATTTATATACACACAGAATGTTTAATCTTAAAACGTCCAGAACCTTCATCTGAGCTTTCCTTTGATTGACAAAACATTCTTTAAGTTGCATTTGATATAATTAACTTCACAAGCTATTAGCTTTTCAACCCTATTTTCTTCGTCTCTTCTAAAGGGTTCCAAATTCATTGAAGACTTGTATAACATGAAGGCACATATAAAAACAGCAACTTAAAGACACAAATATCGTGTCTGCCACAAGTACTTCTACAGCATCCAAACTTCACCTTATTATTTTTTTTTTAAACATTTTCCTACATTTTACAGAGTGAAGGTTCCATTGGCCAGCTCACGCTTTTTTGGATTCGGATTTCTTACTTGCTCCTACGCATTTGAGGTTGTTTTAGTTTTCCAATGCGGCGTAGACGGTTTTGGTTTAACAATACCAAACTTTGCTCCAATCAGAGTACATTTAATCTGCAGTTTCCAACTATGTCTTTGATTTTTGAACAATATATTTTAAAAGAATTGCTCTCAAAGTGAAACTTTCTTACAAGCCACGGGAGTACTTCATTAATAATTAAATACAATTTGTTTTGCTATAGCTTTTCTTTGAACTTGGCCTGATTTAAATACTTTTATCTTACCACAAGGAAAACACTTAGTGGAATAAACCTAATCGTCTTATCACGTTGACGCGTCCAGACTTATTTTCATAAAGTGAAAGTGAAATGCAGGTCAGATCTTTGTTAAGTCTTTCATTGGGTATTTTCTACAACCAGGCAACATTCAACCTTTGATTCCGTAAATATCAGAAAGAATTACATAATTTACATGTCTACCATACTGCAAATTCAGTAGCGGCAGCTCTTGGTTTTTGTTAAAATTAATAAGGCAATGAATCAATTTCTTCCTAAGATGAGTTTTCGATTGCTCAAGTGTTCCCAAATGATTTCTTTCGTCATCAACTAGTTAAACTGAATAAACAACTTTCCATATAAGCTGTGACGAAAAATGAAGAAAAGAGACTTATATATAATGTATTCAAACCTTATTTGCTCTCTAAACCCTTTAATTAAGATTCCCACAAAGAGTCGAGTCACTTTAGCTTTGAAGAATTATAATGCCTTGTCTGCAGTAAACAATTTTAATACAAGATTTTGAATAATCCAGATTGTAACTTTGGCATTCTCAAGCTAACATCCTATGACGATTCAAACTATTTATACAGATATTTACATTATAACAAGAATTTTCCTAAATTCTAAGACTTGAGCTTGATGAAATCGTATGTCTATATATATTTTACAATTCAATTACTCCTTTGAGGTACTTTAATAACAAAGAAACTCTCACGGTATTACAATTCATGTTTCACACAGCTAAACAGAGAGTAATTGGAAGGTTAATCTATGTCTAATCTCCATCTGAAAAGTTGTTTCAAGTAAATCAGGTGAACAACAATAGCCTACAATTTCCCCTCGCGGGCTTCAATACAACTTCAATTTATTAATTTTAGCCTTTCATTCATTAATATGAATTCGATTTAATTTTAAATTTTGAATTAACTTAATTCAAAATGTTAAAACTAACCAAGACATTAAAAACATGAAAAAGGCTTAAAATTTATTAAAATCAACCACACTAGACCTTTGAAAGTCACCTAAAGGAGAATCCAAGCAACAAACACCTACTGCAATATTGTGGGTAAGAACCCATGAAAACTATCACTCAAAATGAACCAAAAGCACCAAAAAACAAAGCTTTAAAAGGTGTATCCCCAAGTTTTGGGGCTAGTTGTGCGATAGTTACAACAGGAATATGCCTTACCTCTTTCAGCAACCATTGGTTTCCATTCGATAATTTTATCTGTATCTTACCCTTTCCAACAATTTAACATGGTCTATCATCACCCAAATAGACCTGTCCAAAATCACCTTGAACATAATCTAGAAAATATTTTCTATGAGGTGTGGCATGATATGAAGCCCCTGAGTCTAGCACCCAACAATCATTAATATTATCTAGTGAAAGAATTAAAGCATCTTGCAATACATCACCTGCTACGTTTGTTTCTTGATTACCTTGTTTTTCTTCTCCCTATTTTTCTTTTCAAGTCCAAAATTCTCTTTTCAGGTGTCCTTTCTTTTTGCAATGTCAGCATTCCAACTGCTTCTCTTTGGATTTGGATCTGCCTTTCTTTGATTTTCTATGTTTTCTTGAACTCTTTCCTCTCTCCTTTCTACCCCTGTTTTCCACAGTCAATGCATTACCCGATGTCTCACCTGTGCTTTTCTATCGCATTTCCTCACTAAGGATAACACTAATAACATCATCAAATTTTAAAGTATTTGAACCGAAAACAAAATTACTCACAGCCATGACCAAGCCATTCCAGCTTTCTGGCAATGATCATAAGATCAAAAGAGCCCTAACCTCATCATCAAAATTTACTCCAACAGAATTTAACTGATTAGTAACCGTGTTAAACTCAATTAAGTGATCAGTAACAGACCCACCTTCTGATATCTGCATATTAAATAAACGCTTCATAAGAAATACCTTGTTCAAAGTTTAGGGTTTTTCATACAGTTTGGCCAACACATTCATTAAACCCTTTTTTGTCTTTTCCTTTGAAATATTAAAGGCTACTGACGATGTCAGGCATAGCCGTATTGTTCCTAGTGCCTTTTTATCCAAAACTTCTCATTCTTCGTTTGATATCTTCACTGGCTTCTTTGCTATTCTGCCTAATGGTAGGTAAAGATCCTTCTGATAAAGGTAGTCCTCCATTTACATCTACCATAGCTAGTAATTTTTGTCATTAAACTTCTCAACCCTAAACCTACCTTCTTTTGCCATTACTCCCACTCGAACCAGAAATCCTCCTTTCAAGTGCATTTTTCAAACCCTAGGTTCTGATACCAGTTGTTAGGATTAATTAAAAAAACACGAGTAATAAATAAATGTGAAAATAAAACACAAAAGAATAAAGCAATACACGAGACACATATTTATGTCGTTCACCTAATATGGGCTACATCCACGGAGAAAATAACCAGGCCTTATTATTCCATCGAGCAAATCTCAAAGGGATAAAACCTACAGCAAATTCGTCGTACTTCCTCTTCGATCTCACAATTATAGTCTCTCTTCCTTCTTTACTTCCTTCACACCCTTCACACTACTTCAAACTATAATCTCCAATGTCCTACATCCTCTTATAAAACGACGGTTACAATTTTAGGGTAAATCATTAAGACCCCAAAATAAAAAAGAATTACTATTTTCAGTAAATTATCTTTTCCGTCACAATTTCTTATTTTTAGTAATTAATATTTTTGAAAATTTATTTTTCATCAAAACAATTTCCGTTTTTAGTAATTACTATTTTCGGCAAATTATTTTTCGTCAAAAAAATCCATTTTTAGTAATTACTATTTTCAAAAAAAAAAAATTCGTCAAATTTTTTTCGAAAATAGTAATTCACAAAAAAAAACTCGGATTAACATGCAATTTGACAAACAATTACATAACGTTCATATCCTTTCGTAGAGTGGGTCCAAACGCGGCTAAAACAGAACCTTCAAATTAGAATCAGACTCAACAACCAACAGTACAAGTGGACACCTTACACATTACAAATTGCACACTGACATTTATGCATTTATTACATTGCTTGAATTAACTAGCTAACTTCCCCCTAAAGTAATCTCCTACTCTAACTATGTACCAAAGGTGGTGCATTTACATGATCCAAATGATGTAATATACTCTAACTCTAACATGTTGGAAGATCTTAAGTTGGAATATTGACATCAAAAAGAAAAGCAATTATTTTTCTAAGCTTGTAAATAGAATTGTTTTTTGTTTAGTGAAATAACAACTAACATAGTGTATTTGTATAAATTCCCTCATTTTCCTTTCTTTGGTATCTTTTATTTAAAAATTATCTTACCTGAGTAAAAATCTTATAGGAGACACTTGGGTTCCCATTTCTTTTGTATCCCTTTCTTTATAAGATTGGTTGAAGATCTCTCCAAAGTCAACAATGTTTTTCTTAATACTAATAAGATTATGTATTAACCTAGGGAAACGATGATAAGTAGTTTCAAATTAAAAATACATAAGAGTTTGTGCATGTGGCTCTTGTTGGAATTCACAACATTTTTTAAAACATTTTCAAAACATAGATTCACCACAATCATATGTAGAATAATAGAGAAGCAAAATAAAGAGAGCAAATAGACAAAATAGAGAGAAAGATAAAATAAAGATAAGGGTGGGTGCCTGTAAGCACCCCCATTATCTCATTTATCACAAATTGATACAATGGATTAGTTGTTGAGGAGTATTTATAGTGATGCATAATCCCTGATTAAATGCTAACCTCAAGCCAACAAACATGACTTGGTTAAATTAAAACACAATAAGTATATTAAACTCTTTAATCAAGGTTAAACATAAAGGTGGTTTAACTAATATCACTAAGGATGACTACATCAAAACTAACCATAGGCTTAGATAAAAATACCCATAGACTTTGATAACACTTTTCTACAAGCTACATCAAGAGCACCCATATGCACTTGATCATTGTTGGACTTGGCCTAATAAGGTCAGATAATAGATATTTCAACACTCCCACATAATCTAAACTAAGGATCCAAGAAGAGAAGATATTAGAGTGGTACATCTCCCCTCATAATAAATGCTCAAATGACCAGTAAATATTAATTTCTCATGCCAAAGGTATATGAATTGGATCAACCTCTTTGTAAACATGAAGTCATGACTCCATCCTATGGATCCAAGACGTTGAGCTTCCCATGAGAGGATCCTCAATATTCAATATGGTGACCACAATTTGTCCAAAATAAAAAAGAATCAATTGAATCATCAAGCAATAGGAAAATCTTCAAATCATTAGCCCTCATGGTTAGAAAGGGTCCATGGGAACAAGGGATACCTAATGTTGACCATCTAAAACCTAATTCTCTTGCAGATAAGAAACCACCTATATCACCATAACAAGTCCTTAAATTAAAGTTAGCAATGTGTAGAGCTTGAGAAACTATGCAATCTAAAAAAAAACTCAAAATGCTTTTATATGCAAAATTTATAGCCTCTAAAAGGTTTGACATATCACCACTAAAAATAGTTAAAACATTAAATTTCATACCTTAAAAATAATTTCAACAATCAAGGACTACCACATGTCATGTCTAGAAGGGGACACATATTATGCTAACATCATCACTCTAACTGAACTACCAACTATATTGGATAGATAAATAGATAACAAAAACAAAATGTAGTTTGATTGATTGAACTTATACATAGGTAAAAAATATTTTATGTGACATTGACACCACATCAACATTCATCTTCACAAAATGCTTGTCTAAGGATTCAAACCAGTGGTTTGGGATAAGAGAACACATTAAACTAGTTGAGCTAACCACAAGCCCACACATGATTGTTAAGTCTCAAAAGAAGCATCCCACCACATGAGGTAGGTTTGGTCATGTACACACACACACACACACACAAAAGACACATTGCCATCAAAAGAGAACAAGCTAACTTTCAAACATTGGTAGGAAGAAAATAACTAGCAGAGGTTTTGATAGCCAGTAGAGCGATAGTTACATCTACAACAAAAGACCTTGATCTTTATAGCAAAACTTCCAACATAGGCTGAGAATACTAAAGGAAAGGAAAATGTAAATTTGTAGACATTAACTAGAGATAGAGAAGTAGACATGAACAGTAGAATTTGGATGTTGAAAACGTCAAGACTATGATAACAAGGTGGAAATACTATTAGGAGAAATGAGGAGAAACATTATTCTGATGACAATAGTGAAAATGCTTGAGAAAAAGACATCGATGAGAGCAGAAGGTGTCAGTGAAAAAAATGCAGCCAAATTCTTTTCTAAGCAAAAGTGTCGATGATATAATTCCTAAGGTATATAAATTATTTTTCCCAAATTATTTAGTTGAGTAAAGTGATAAAGTTAAGGAGTATTTATTTATTTAAAAAAAGGGTAGAAGATTTAATTAAAAAAGAAGTTATTGAACTTGTGAGGAAAAAAAATATTAGAAGAAGATAAAGATTGAAGGAAAGAAAGAATTTGAAATATTTGAAGGTGAAGAAATTTATTGTGAAGAAGGATTATTTGAAAAAATAAATGAAGAAAGAATATTGTCCAAAGAGATAGGAAAATTAAATTGAAGAAGAATATAAAAGTTGAAGAAAGAGATTAATTATATTTGAAAAAGAAAGATAATTTAAAAGAAGATATTGTTTATTGAGAAAGCAAATATTAAGAAGAAGAATATTAAATTGAATATTGAAGAAAATTGAAGAAAGGAAAACAAAAAAGAGAAGATAATTGTTTGAAGAAAATATATTAAGGAGAAAAAAAATTTATTAAAGGAAGAAAAAATTGTTTGAAGAAAATAAGGAAAATAATTGTATTTAAAGAAAATAGAAGAATTATTTAAGGAAGAAGAAATTTTAAATTTTAAATTTGGGAGTAATAAGGTTGTCAACAACGAAGGAAATTAATTTATTAAATTTAAAGGTATATTTGAATAAAGCATCAAATTATTAGCAAACTTATATTATGGAAAATACAAATATTTTTCTTTTAGAATCTCAACTACTAAAAGGACCTAACTTTACCCCATAGAAAAATAATATGAAATCAATACTTATTGTTGAGAAACTTTGAGAAGTAGTAAATGGAGAGAAAACCATTCTAGAAGATACATTTGGAAGACATAAATATAAATACGAAGACGATGCTAATAACATTTGGTATATCATATGAAATTCAAGCACACATAAGTGAGGTTGAAACTTCAAAAAATACTTGGAATAAATTATGCACAATATTTGAAGGAAAAAATGAAGCTACTATTTTACACTTGCAATCACAACTATATTCACTAAAAGTTCATGATGGAGAAAACATAGAACATTTTCTTCGAAGGGTAGCAGAATTGAAATCTAAACTACAAACTATGGGAGAGAAAGTGGAAGAAATTTTTCTTGTTCAAGTTACACTAAGAGCACTTCTAGAAATATTTAAGACATTAGTCACCTCTCTTCAAGTGCTAAATAAAAGTGTATCCTTTGATGAATTGATCAACATACTTTAGGAATATGAAATAGAAAACCAATCTAGAGATGAAATGACAAACAATGCTTTTATTTCAACAAAAAATAATACTACCTCATCATCACAACATCAACCTAAATGGAAAAGAAGATATTGTCACATATGTAACAAAGAAGGTCATAACACCAATTATTGTAAATATAATTCTCTAAATCAATGGAATCAAATGCATAGACCCTTCTAAAGATACCAACAAAGACAATATCATCCTTATTAGCAGTAATACACATCAACACAACTACAATATCCAAAATATGGTCCAAGAAGTACAAGAAATAGAGAATATCAATGAGGAAGAAAATGAAACAATTCATAGGGCCCTCATGGGAAAATTATAGATCTATCCATCCTTGACAATGCAAGTTCAAAAAATGAATATCTTATTAATACAGAATGTATGGATCAAATTGAGAAGCAATGTGACAAAGATAATAATGATATAAGCCACTCAAATTATTAATAGTAATTCAAGAAGAATTGATAATATCAATGGCACTAATAATATTGACAATAAAACAAGAACTATTGAAAAGGAAACAAGGAAAAAGTATAAAAAGCATAGACCGAAACAGAATTGATGGATGTGCCAAAATTTTCAAGAAAAGGAAAATAAATTGAAGTACACTATGGATGGATAAATAGAACAAAATGGAATAAAATTATGGAAATGCTAAAATGTTTCTACAAAAAGAAAATAATTTTGATAAGCATAGATTTGTACCTAAGTTGTGTAAAGAAAAAATATGTAGAAACAAAATCAAAAGGATAGATTTAGTGCCCAAACCTAAAGGAGTACTAGAGTCAGAGCAGAAAGACCAAAACCAAAATGAAGGATTGAAAGCACATGAAGGCAAAGGACCTTCATACCAAATAATGTAATACGAGAGGGTGTTGGAAGTATTACATTATTTGGTAACTTGCAAGAATATTGCAAGTACCATGTAAATAGTTTAGTTTAGAGTGTGATTAATATTTGAGTATATAGTAGGTGTCATGTAAGTAAGTGTGGAGTTATGTGAGGAGTTATGTAAGTGAGGTGTCATGTAAGTATGGAGTTATGTAAAAGTTTGTCATTTAGTATGTGTAATAATTAGAGCCTTTGTCTTTATGTGGATATGTAGTCAATAATAGATTCATTATTATGTGGTATTTCTCCCATGAAAAATAGAAAGTGTTAAATCTCCTGTATGGTGGAGGAGATGAATAGTTTGTTGAAAGCAGAAAGGTCAAGAGTCTTATGAATGTGAAGATTCTTATATCCAATGTGTATATATTGAAAACAAAGAATTGTAATGGTGTACCGAAGTAGCTTTGCAATACAATGTATTTACATTATTTAAGTAGATATATATTCATCAATAATATTTTATATGAGTTTGTTATTATCATGGATTGAATATATGTAATTGTGTGAATATGTATTCTTGATATATTGTGAGATCCTATGAGGAAAGATTTAAATTTCTAACATAATAATCCCTTGATAGTCTTCTATCTAATCCAAAGAGACATGTGTGCACTAAAAATAGAAGCATGGGGGAATATAACCCATGACCTTTCGAGCAAAAAATGCTTTGAAGAAGTTGTGGTGATCACAATAGCCAAAGTGATGGCTAGGAGGGAGAACAATAAGTGCTCTAAATAACCAATCTAAGCACACCAAAAATAAATATCATCACCTTGAAAGCAAAGCATGGGGAATAGAACTCATGACCTCCCTCTAGGAAGGATTTAGAAGCCACTATATTGTCCAAAATTTCAAATTGCCAAATAAGAAAATAGAGTCATAAGAGCTACTTAATGTTCTTCCTCCATATCAATACATCGTTCACGCTTGTAAAGAAATTTTAGAGCTTTGCTAATCACAATAGCCAGCAATAGACATTGAAAAAAAATTCGATGGCCTCCCTTTTGAGAATGAGCTTATTGATCCAACTAAAAAACTATCAAATGGATTTGAACTCACGACTTGAATTAAAAAAAAAAACTTAATACTTTTGTAGTGGTCAATATGCTTATAGTTCAAACAGGTTCAAACTTGTTATTTTTTATAGAAGACATGATGCCCTTCGACCAAAAAATACAATTTCTACCTAAAAAAAGAGGATGACATATAATATTTTGGCACTAGAATTTGAATTTAAAATTTAAAAAAATCCCCCTAAAGAGGAAAAACGGTCCATTTTTTATACTTCTTTTGTCATTGATCGAGAATATTTTTCATGCATAATTGAGTGATGCAACTCTAATCCTTGCTTTAATACCATGTTGAAATTCACAATATTTTTTAAAAATATTCTAAAACATTCATTTACCCCAATCATATGCAAAATAATAGAGAAGTAAAATAAAGACAACAAATAGATGAAATAGAGAAATAAATATGAAATAAGGATGATGGGTGGGTGGCCATAGACACCCCCATGATCTCACATATCACAAATTGATACAATGGATCAATCATTTAGGGTATTTATAGTGATAGTTATTTCCCAACTAAATTCTAACCTCAAGTCGACATAACCTAACTTGAAGGTTAAATTACAATATAATAAATGTATTAAACCCTTTGATCAAGGTTAACCATGGAGGTAGTTTAACCAATATCGCTACGGGTAAATACATTAAAACTGACTGTAGGTCTACATAAATATGCCTATAGAATTTCATAGAACTTCCTCGTATGCTACATCAAGCGCCCATAGACATTTCATCATTATCAACCTTGTTCTAATAAGGTTAGATAATATATATTTCAATAGCTATTTCTTAGATACCATGGTGGCAAATAATAATGACTCAAGGAAAAGAAGGATAAAAGAAAAATGGGGAAATGATGGATAACCCTAAAGAGAAGGGCTTTAGAAGAGAAGAATATTCACCTATTAGGAAAATAGAAGGAAGAATGAAAGTTATTGATCCAGAGGCACAAATTGCTTCCACTATTTCCTCCATGACCACCTTCACTTTACTTCCACCCTTTTTCTTCTATTGTCATAATTATTCTCTCTTCCTCACTTATTTCTTCTCATCCCACTTCTTATGTTTTCCTACTTCTATTGTGCCTATCTCACGTCAAATAAGAATAGCCTTAGGGTCATAGTATGCTTGCTCTAGTTTTAGCACCATTCCACTTGTGTTCACCAGCTTACAACATCATATATCAATTTGTTCCAACTTCATTTATGCCACCATCATCAACTATTCCATCACCGTTCACTTTTTCTTTGGTCTCCCATACTGCAAGTGTCATTGCATCACCCCATGTGTCCTTGTCTCAATCCCTCTCATCACCCACCACTAATTCATATCATCCTCGTCTCATTGGTCCATAGGTCATTGTAGTTATAACAATACTCTCTTTTCCAACAACATCAATAGTGTTTGAGGTAATCTACACTACTCCAAAGAAACATTCTCACCTTTAATGTTAGTCAAAAAATTTCTCATCATATAATAGAAATCCTTGAGAAGGAGAGAGGAAAAACTAGGCATCATATAAGAGGTGAACAAGAAAACTGATCAATATTATTTCCATTATAAGAGCTTCAACATCACTTGTGAGCCACCAATCCAGTCAGCAAAAGGAAGAAAATAGTTATTGATAGTTGAGGCACTTTCAATAGATCTGAATAAGATGATAAACACTCCAACTGACTACGCTGCTAGGATGTAAGGGCTAATCCATTCTAGATGATGCAATAAATGGAACAATTGCATTCAGTCATGGTTATCAAATGTGTGTGAGTAATTGGTAAAGCAAAACAACATAAAATAGGCTTAAGATTGTGTGCATACTTTGAAATAACTAGTAGAAAAAAAAGAATAGTTAAGTGAAATAGCTGTAATAGGAGTTGGAGGTTTTGAAAAAAGGAAAAATGGTGATATAAGAGTGCAAGTAACAATAAATGAATAAAGAAACAATTCTCAAAGCTAAAAGAGCAATTGGCACAAGGGCAATATTAGTTAAAGCAATAATTTATGAAGGAAAAGCAAAATCCACAACTTCAATTAGATCAATTTAAATAAAGAATGCAAAGAAAGGATCTAAAAGAAGGTGTAGATTGTGGAAGCCCATACCTCAATGGTTGAACAAGTCAAGTCCTTATGGGATCAAATATATGTTGAAGACACCTTCGCTAAGACCTACTTTACATACATGGATAAATGTGTGGGCCCTTCTGAATCAAACTGTAACAATAATTTAACAAGTAGGAAAATGAGTTGGCTATTGGGGCTAGATATACCAAAGTGATTCCTACTTACTCAAAATGTCCAATGAGTAAGCAAAGCAACGAGGTATATCTAATAAGAATATAGTAGTCAAGCAAATAAGGAACATACTAGACAAGTATAGGATAGATAAGAAAGAAAGTGTACCAGTTGGTGAATGTAGGATTGCCCAATATTCTCTCTAGTCAAGGATAACTCGTTGCACCAAAATCAAATAGGCTTGGTCCACATTTTTTAGCAAAGACATTGGATTGACCCCATAAAGGAATAGTCAACATATAAGTTTAAAAGTTTTCAGCATGACAATTTCAATAATGGTATAAAATACCCTTTTACTTGTTAAATGGTGTCTTCTTCTAAAATGTTCCCTTGATGTTTCAAACAAACTACGTTAGAAAATCTATTGGACACATTAAATAATATAACAAAGCATAAGAGAAAGCCTCTTAAAAGGCTAGTATGAGGCTTTGGGATTAGATGATTAGATGTTGAATCTAGACCTACCTTCTAATTCAGATTGGTAGGCACTTTTCAATTTGTTGTCTCAAAGCTAAATAAAGGTGACACAATTTTTACAATTTTGTCATAAGGTGATCCTAATTTTGAAGACTTCACACCCAAGGATAAAGGTAAGACTTGGGATCTCTTGCCAATCAAGATTGATGCCTTGATAAGTCAAAAAATATGTAGCATATCGGGCACTACCTTCAAATTCCTATGAGGAATTAGCCAATGGTGGAAAAGGGTGAAAAATTTTGTAGCCTCAAAAGCAATAGTACGAACTAGAAATTTTGGGAAATTTTCTAAGAAATTGGTTGTCTCAAAATAGTGATTTGTTGCAAAATTGGCAAATCACTACTTTTCAAATTAGTAAATATCTAATTTTGGAGATCAACTTGAAGTCAAATGGGCATAGTAGTAAAGAATTTTTGGAGAGAAGAGTGCAGAACGCAATTCAGACTCCGTAGCCTAAGAATGTGTTACTACAGGTGCTACAATAGACAAATTACAAAGACACTAAGGAATGTAGAGATGTCTAGAAAAGTTTGAGGATAAGAGTTGGATATTGAAAAACCAGGAATACACACTATATTTTGGAGTCTAAGGACGAAGATTCGAAACATGTGCCTACATTGTGAGAGGAAGCACTAAATTCTAAGGTCCGTGGACGTTAGAAAAATGAGAGATTCATGTCGGCTTGTGTTACGTTAAAGTCTGCTAGAGAACATTTGAATGTTGAGTTGAAACATGATTGGATGTCACAATAATACTCGGCCATGAATTATTCCTGATACGTTATTGTGCAGATGAGATGAACAGTGTTAGAAAAAGTTAATATTAACCTTTGCATTGATTACTATTTGGGGCGCGCACATTTGAAAGATTGATTTGTAATTTGAAGTGAATTATTTTTGGAGAGATAAGAAGATTAAATTAAAATTAATTCTTAAGTGATTGAATGGGAGTGAATGGGAGTGATAAGTGATTGATTAATTAATAATTTAATTATGATTAATTAATGATTTAATTAGGATTAATTAATGATTCAAGAATTTGATGAATGATTTAATAAATTAATGAAGGGAATGAATTATAATTAGAGAAATTAAATTGATGATTTGATTGAATTGATATTTGAGAGGGAAAATTAAATTATTGAATGATTGAGATTGGGAGATACAAGAAGAAGTTTTGAATTAATTTGATTTGATTAATTGGGAGAGATAAGAAGAAAAAATTATTTGGTATTTGAATGAATTGATAAGGTGATTGAATTTTTTTGAGAAGGGAATTCAAAGTTTGATTAAAGGAAGTCATAGGAAGAAAATGATTTGGAATTGATTGATTGCATGAACAAAAGTTGAAATTTGAAATTGGTTAATATGATTGATAGAGATTGAATGAAGAAAGAAAATAAATTCGAAAAACAGTTTTAAGAACAAATCAACATGGAAGAAATTATTCAAAATACATTTTGAGGATAGTGAGATGTTGGAAAATCTAAAATTTTATACACATCTGATAGAAAATTTTGACAAAGAGATATTCCAATAAAATTGAAGAAGAGATTAGTTTTAATTCTCAAAGAGGCCAAAGATGAATAATTTACAACATGTGGCAATTATCTACATTTAGAACTTGTTGAAGCAAAAGAAAATTCTAAAGATGCTATTATACTACCTATTGATATAGGTATGATAATATATATGGCATTGCTTACTTTTAAAATCTATAAAGAGAAGAACCAAAGATAAGAAGAATTGATTAAGAGATTATAAACCATACCTGAAATGAAGGACAACAATTGTGACACAAATGACTTATAGCTTACTACAGTAAATGATCTTCTTTAGGAAGAAAATTTTAGTACAAACAAAAATACATATATTATTGATAAACAGAATGATAAATTACCATCTACATGCAATAGAGCTTAATCATGAAATTATGATAATGGCGAGGATAATATTTATGAAATATATTATTGCTATGACTTGCTTATAAGAATTTTAGGTGCCAACCCTGAAGAACATATTCAATGCATAAATTCAAAGGAGTACCAGAGTTGAAATCATAATCAAAAGATGAAAAACAGAACCAACATCACAAGCCAAAACTAGAAGATAAAAGGAAAAGACTGAGAGATTGAAGGCAAGAAGCCTTTATACCAAATAATGTAATACAAGGGGGTGTTGGAGGTATCATATTATTTGGTCCATTGTAAATATTTAGACTAGGGTGTGAGTTTGATTTTATGTATAAAGTATGTGTCAAGTTTGTAGGAGTGTGCAAGTGTCATGTAATTAAGTGTGTGAGGTGTCTAGTTAGGAAGTGAAGAGTCTTTGAGTGATGTGTCTAGTTTAGAAGTAGGGAGTTATACACAATCATGAGATACTTTGTCTTTATGTAATATGTGGGACTTATGTAAGAAAGGCATGTGAAGAGTCAAAGCCAAGAGTCATGTAATGTGAAAGGTCTCATGTATCTTTATATTGAGACAAAGCAATGTAATTTGTAACTCGAATAAGCTTTGCTTTATGCATTGCTTGAGTTTTTTATCAATAAAGATTTTAGTTTGATTCATATGAGATTGATGTTTATTTGATATGTGATTGAATATTGATGATATTATTTTGAGTGATTTATGATCCTATGATTGAATCCTATGAGATAATCTTGCTAAATTGCTAACACACAAAGGCATGTGTATTATAATAAAATCTTAAACATCAACGCACATATTTAGAATACAAAACAACATTAAGCATTTATTTTCATTTTTAACCCTTAATCCCAAATTACCTTACAACCTATATAATATCTTAAATCAAAGCTTTTGAAGTTATTAAATACCAAGTATACTATCCTATCCTAATACTAGTATACATGGGAAAAATTCCAAATTAAAATTTAGTTAAGTGTTTATATTTTTAGTTTCTTGGTTAATGGCTCACAAGAAAAGGAGGATAGGCTTTAAGGTACAAAAGTTATAGATTACCCATTAGAATTCCTCCTCCTTGTTGCATGTAGGTTTGGTAACACAAAACAAAGTTGTCACGTTGACGAGTATGCTCAACTCCATCAACTTCATAGCAAAGTCTATGACGTTTCTTTGGTCCAAATTATGGTGATTTTTTTACCTATGTTGCTTTGTTCCTTTGCCATTTCTTTGGCAACTTGGATATGGTTTCCTACCACCTTCTATGTTCCTCGGTAGGCTTAGGGTTCTCCATCTTGTTTATGCATATCCTAGAGTCATGGAAAGTACTTTATTTGTCCCTAAACTAATTTTTTTCAATGTCTAGCAAGGTTTACATTTAGATTGTATGTTGGCTTCTTAGGGCAATTTTCCTCCCAATAGTTGCCTTATCTACACCATTGACATGTCATCCATTTGTTCGTAGTAGTAGTGTTTGTACAAATGCACACAAAATATCCCCTCTTGACATTTCCTACATTGTATAATTGTGCTCTCTCCCATGTTATATTACATATGATTTTCCACATTCCTTATACCAAAATGATTGCTAATTTGAACGTCACTTCTTCTATTACAACTATTTTGGTACCTTTTAAGGTACTTCATTTCTCAACTTATTTTTGGAGAGAAAAAGTATGATGTTCCTTACTTTATAAATTGAATGAAAATTCCAAAATGTTCATGTATCTTGCAAATAATCATGTACGTGTCTTGGGCAAATGATGTTAGTGTGTCCTTATGTTTGACACTAAAAACACCAAATATCATGTTTGTCTTTAGAGGGATGTTTAGGAGGACGAATTACCATAGGTAACTATGGATCGATCTAAATAATCAAGTAAAGATATTGTATAAGGTTTGAAGCAAGTGAATTTTGATCTATCTTTTGTTGTTTTGGGAGTGTGAACCTTAGCATATATGAAGAGGCCAAACATAAGCTTAAATGGGAACTTGCCATGAAGTTTGATTCCCTAATGAAACAAAACATAGGAATTGTCTAAGTTACCCCAAGGGAAGCAAAATTTATTTATAAATGGATTTATAAAATAAAATGTGGATTAAATGGCTCTTTGTATAACTTCAAAGCTTGTCTTGTTACCGCATGCTATACACAAGGAGTACATTATGAAAAAACCTTTGCCCAAGCTACAAAGATGTTGATCTTTCAATTGGTCCTTCCCATTGTAGCTTAGTTTGGATGGAAGGTAAATCAAATGGATGTTAAGAGTACCTTCGTAAGAGGAGACTTGGCAAAGGAGGTCTACTTGGTTCGATCATAAGGCTTCCAATTCAAGAGCATTCAATTTAAGGATTGATTAAGTCCTTGTTCGAAATTAGCAAGCCCCTTGAGCCTAGTATATCAAGATTGATTGACATCTCAAAGATTCAAAAGAAGTTTCTTTATTCTCATACCTATGTCAAAAACAATGGTGAAATACTATTCTTGAATTTATATGTTGATGATCTTGCCATCCCTAGTTATAGGCAAATTTTGATTTTAAAGTAAAATCTAACCTTTTTTTTTAAGAAATGACAGATAAGTCACCTACACATTAGTGTCTAAGTGTAGTATTTTAGCTACTTTATTATAATACTTTTCTAACACAAATCAAAAAAGCCCAAACACTTGTAGAAAAAAATTTACTAATTGATTGTAATCTAACATCTACGCCTATGGAAGGTGGACCAAACTTGTCCATGTATGTTGATTCGTCTAGTCAATAAATCAATGTATCCTCAACTCATCAAAAGTTTAATTTATTTTATGACCACTTAAACAATTTATGTTTTTCAGTAAGTTATCTTTCTTCGTTATCTCTAAACCATAAATAGAACATTGGTAGACTAGAAAGTCAATTCTTCGATAAATCAAAGGAACCCTAGACTTTGATATTCCAATATCAAAGAACTATTGGTATTATGTTGTTTGGATACAACAACAAAAAACTAGGTTGAACCAATTGATAATTGGGAGTCTACTCCAAGGTATACCTTGGCTCTTAAATCAAGATTAATAAACTTTGAAAACAATCTACAATATACAATTAGAATATAATGCAGTAGTGAGTGCAAGTTTTAAGGAGATTTGGTTAGAAGATTATTGATCAATCTTTATATAAACCAAACAACACCAACTTCACTTAATTATAATTATCAATGTCCTAAGTTAGCAAAGAATCCAATCTACCATGTCATAACAAAAAATATCGCGGCCCATCACCATCATATCCAATAACTGATTAATAATGAAACATTTTCTCTATATTGTTGTGCTACGTAAGAGCAAGTCACACTATATCTAATAGTTTACAATGAAGATATGTCTTAATTATTGTGCTACATAAAAGCAAGTTAATGATATAATGATTAACCCCTTTGGTAGAGATAAATATGTAAAATTTAGAGAGAAACTTGGGATTGATAAGTATGTTGCCTCTTAGTTTAGTTTAGATCATACTATGTGTGTTTAAGATGCATGCTTTTTGGTGAGTTCTATCCTTAGTGAGGAAAACTCCTTTATATACACACGAATATAAAGTTGGTTACGTGGCTTGTGTATTCATAATTATAGATGTGACAAATGATTTATCATCTTGCAAATTGTGTTTGATATTCACATCAATACAAACATAGCAATGTAATATATGCATTCATGCTTATAAATGTAACTAGTGATTTATTTTCATGTGAATCTCTTTGTGGTGCAAGAATCCCACGTCCAATTGGCACCCTTTCTATTGTTCATTCATTACGTGCCAAATGTATCATTTGAGTTGACTATAGTTGGTGGACCCAATCAATTGTATAGATGCTCTCTACATTAGGAACTTCCTGGCGTAATGCAAGACAACTTTACCTTAAGGCCTTTGTAAAAAAATTTGAAAAAAAATTGAAGCCTTCTAAAAGTCCATTTGGGCCTATTTTACCTCCAATTGCCCAAAAATTCCTACAACTTTCAAACATAAAAAATGATTGAATTTGGTTCAAATATATTGGTGTTAAGTGGCTTGATTGAGTAAATGAAATATGGTGTTATGGCACCAATGTCATAAGTACTTATATTAGCCATACTAATGCATCAAAGGCCCGTATTTATTTTAAAATCCTATTAACCTCTATAACATCCCCAATCTTTTAATTCAATAGACCACATATTTTGATTACAACCACCATTTTTAACATCTTTGATAACTATAAGTGGTCATTGCAACACACTTCAACAGTGTGGCAAATGTACCTCTACCTCACAACATGGATCAGTATCAAGGATTACCTCATAAAAGCATAGTTTGGCTAACAGTTGACTTATGCTTGCATCATCAGTTTTACTTTCTTCATATGATCCAAGATTACCTCATAAATGCATAGCTTGCCTAATAGTTGACTTATGTTTGCATCATCAGTTTTGCTTTCTTCATATGATCCATTATGATAGTTAATCATATATAACTAATCCTTAAATGATTATAACTGTGTATGTATAGGAGATTGATTTAAATGTTATAATCATTCACTGTGGTGAAGGATTATAATTGTGTATGTATAGGAGATTGATTTAAATGTTATAATCATTCACTGTGGTGGTTCCCTGTGCAAGTTTTGGTGCGTATTTATATTTCTTTAACAGCAATTTGCTCCTCAATTTGCATCACAAATATATTACATTATGTTATGGAACAACCTTATTGGAAGAAATAGCATTCTAACAAATTAGTGAAAATGTACTTAAATATAAAATAATTTGATTTTTTTCCTAACTTCATATGAAATTATTTTATAATTTTTTTTTTGGTTCGGGTAGTGTGAGAAACCTCACCACTGATGCTTAGGGTTAAGCATTCCCATCCTAGCCATGACCCCTTATAAGGCCAAGAGCTAAACTTATCAATACAGGATTAACACACAGCCATACATACACACCCCCTCACACCACTCACCCACGCCACAATTTGAACCCTGGACCTAATACACAGCCATACACACACCCACCCTCTTATACCACTCACCCACGCTACAATTTGAACCCTGAACCTCTGAAAAAGAGCCAAAACCGTTGCACTGTCCCCTTTGAACCCTGAACCTCCAAAAAAGAGCCAAAACCGTTGCACTGTCCCCTGAGACAATTCATTTTATAATTTATGATTTTGCATTCTTATGCTTTTAAATAAAATTTCAATTAAACACCATATAGCCCCCAAAACAACAGCTGAAGTTAATTGAAATGTTTATTCTTAAGGATGTAGGTTATATTTTTTGAAAATGTGGAAGCTACCATATAGATTTATACTACAACATCCAATCATTGTGAATAAACCACGCGGTTAAGCATAGCAAATAAAATTCATCTTTGAGTAAACAAAAGCCACAAGAATTATCACATGAAGTTTTGGAAAGAACCATTACAGTGTTTTGTTTTTATTGGAAATTTTTAAAACTTATTAGTTCGTAATTACTTATTGAATAGATATTTTATCATATTAAAAGTGTATATCAATGTTAGTGAGCATTTTTACCAAGAGTTTAGGACATTATATTTTAAAACATGGGTGAATCTATATAAAATGCTATGTTCCACGAAGTTTTTTTGGGATCAAGTTGACACAATATAGCACGACATGTCTCCAGAATAGCAAGGGTTCAATCCCAACATTCCAGATGGCAAGGGCAAGAAATATATATAAAACCCCAAGTTGGGGTTTTAAGCATGAATATGCAACATAACATAATGCAAACGCAAAAAAAAAACCTATGTTCCACAAAGTTTTGGGATGGGAATGATGGGAAGGCTTTTTTGGAATGATAGGGCACATTTTCATTTTTGGTACATTGGAACACATCTCCAAGACAACCCCTAAATCCCAAGAGAAATCCATGGGGATGCCATCTGGGACACCCAATTGTCCCAAGCATAGTGATGGGGCTTCCCTATGGTGTCTTGACACCGAGTGTCCCTAGGATGCCTTGGCGTTCTAAAGACATTGTCCGGGGACAGTCCCCCTCAACTCCCCAAATTTGGGGACGTCCCAAGGGCAATTAATCCCTTTCCCAAAACACGGGGCGGCAAAACAGGGGCCTTATGGGAAAGGGCCAAGTCCCCATGGAACACTAAAATTATGTCAATACATATTTAACTTCAACTAAGTTTTTTAACCAAAGTTTGTGAATGAGTTTAACAGGGATAGGAGAACAAAATTTATTCTAGTACATAGCCTGCTTGCTCATATTGTTTCTTTCTATCAGGATGTATTAGCTGGTATGCTTTGGTACCAAAATCCGAGCTCTACACTAATGGGATTCTAATTTCACAAATACAGCAATTTGTCACTGATAACAGTGGGACGGTTCATAGCATAATTATGAAAATCCCAATTTAATCCGGATCTGATCCGATATTTTCTGATTCAACAGAGTTGCCGATTCAAATCACAGCAGAATCACAGTTTTTGCCCCTTTTTTCCAAAAAATTGTGATATGCACAAAAAATAAAAATTTCGAAATTTTGCATTTTCTTTGGTTTTTTTTTCCCGAATTTTTCCCTTTTGTTTTGTCGATTCTCAATTCTTTTTCCGATTCGATTCTAATTTTCTCAACTATGGTTCATAGCACTTGATCCACCTGTAAAAGGGATCCAGCATCATTATGCATTATCAAGATTTACTACTTAAGAACCTACAATTTTCAAATGACAGATGAAGACTTTCACGAGGCAACATTTGGAAACAGCTACCATATGCTACAAATATTCTGCAAACAACTATTACAGGGCTTTGACTAATCCAAGTCCCATATCTCAGCATGTCCATCAACATGTGGTCAGAATTGGATAATATTACTATATAGTAAGGATCTTTCTTCTTTACAAATTTCAAGCTTCCCAAAGAAAAAATTGTGGCTTTAACTATCTTGGCAAATAAAATTAATCCAGTGTGTATCTGAAGCATTTTTTAGTAAATAATCTTCACTATCCATCTTAAAAAATGAATTTGCTGTGAGTAAACAAAATGTGGAGGAGCACAGGTAATTTGTGTAGGCTTTATATAATCGATCTTGGCACTGCCACAAACAGCATAGCTGAGATCCATGTTGCTTGTGAATGCAGTAAAGAGGCAATGAACATGGGTGCCAACCAACTTTATCACTGAATGATATTCACTACTCACTATTCAACTACTACAACACTAGCAACTGTTTTGGCTTGCATTGGCTAACTGCTTGAATTGCCAATAAAATTAAGGGGTGTTGTACATGCCAGTCAAACTGCCAAATCACTTGCCACCTGTCTTGCTTAAATTAGGTGCTATATTCTATTTTCTATATGTTCTATAAGGTACATATTCTTATATGGGAATTGTAAATTGATATCCTTTTCTTTTATTTATTGGGAAGAAAACAATATCTGCTTCTAGATTAAAAGGAATAAAGAAAATCAAGTAGAATGAGCTCAAGTGGTTAAAAATGTGGGCTCACACTGTGGAAACCCAGATTCAAATGTTGCCATGCAATATATGCATAATTGTCAGTTGTTATCACCATGTGGTTTGTTGAAATACCATGGTAACGCAGTCATGAGGTAATAGTAAATACAGATGGGGCCTATTTCAATCTCATATAACCAACTTAAAGAAAAGAAAATAAAAGAATAAAGAAACATCTAATGAACTTCAGCTATTTATCCATTGCACAAGCATCTTACAATTACAAGCGAGTTGGTCTCTACATTCTCCATAATTACCTGCACAACCCCTTGACAAAAATAACCCCACAAGACGTCCAAGTAAATTCTAGGACTGGAAACAGACATTACTTTTGAGTTAAGATTAACATTGAATGGTTTTCAAGATTTAAAAGAAAACAGTTAAGACATAATGCAGAGCTCAACAGGCACTGCTCTTTGAAGGGTATCAAAAACCACATGTGTCAAATTCCCTTTGATCACGGTAGTCTTCATTCTGAAACTATTTAAAACATATCCAATCATCTCCCCTGCCTATTGTTGATGTCATGAAAGCAATCACAGTTCAAGAGCTTCCTCATAGTATGATTTTAGATTCTCACCTGAACTTTCACTGTCATATGTATCTCTAGTTGTCTCACTGTCATATGTATCTCTAGTTGTCTCTGTAGGCTCCTCATATGTTTCTGTACTCTCATATGATGTTTCAGAACTCTCATATGATGTTTTGGAACTCTCATAAATGCCCTCGCTACTGAATATATCTGCAGCAACATTTGATGTAGTGTACACCAAATACTGCACTCCATTTAAGATATCATAAACCATAAGCCCAATTCTTCCTCCAATCCAATTTCCTATATGACTGCCAATGAGATAACCTACACGGCCGAACTTTTGCTCCCCTTGAAAACCTCCAGCATAAGCTCCAACTAGAGTTCCAACACCTCTCATGCATCCTTCAATGATTGTACCCCCATAGTACACAGCTTCAAAAAAGTCCCATCCTGCAGCCATGATTGGCCCAGTGATACGTTTGGCTTGCTTGGTTGCTAACTTTGCAGCTTTTGCTCCTGCTTGTTGTGCCTGCTTTGAGGCCGTTTCTATACTCAAACCTCCACTTAGACCCTCACTCAAGGCAATTTCAATAGCTCTTTGTCTTGCTTTTTCTACAAGACCTGATCTCAAATTGTATACGTATAATTTCGCTCCTTCCTTTGCCCCACAAGCTAATGTTCCAGAACTCATGTCAAAGCAATTGATCCATGTGAACTTTCCACTTTTTGATGCAGAATCATCTCCAACTAGTTCCCTAAATTTCTCCGCTGAACAGGTATTGCAATCGCAAAATCAACCTTAGAATGTTTAACATTAATGGCTTTACTATCTGAACTATCTACCTCAGATGAATCACCAAAGGATTAAAGTCTTAACTGACTAGAACCAGCAAAAGTAGACATAGAACTGTAAGTAAAAGTGCCAAATGAGCATTATTGAATGATTCAAGCATTTTCATTTACATCATATAAGCCCTACTGCAAGGAAGCTTTCAGGAAGACCAGTTCCTAACAAATGTCACAGATAAAATATTGGACTCTATTAATTTGGAGATTTCCCCACTTGCAGCTAGAATAAATATGGGTGATTCAAAAGTCAATGAAGGAACCAAAAACAAATGAAACAGGAAAAGATTTGTCTATGATATAATACAGTTACTGGAGATCCTTTAATTACAAGTTGAAATCAGTGAACACATCCCTCTTCTAATGGTAGGAGATTGCTGAAACTCATATTTTACCAAATGACGGTTATAGTAAAATATCAAACAGTATTTGCATAAGAAGCTAAGCCCAATTATCGATGAATTAAGACATAAAGCAACTCAAGGAAAAAGAAACATGCGAGTCCTGGCAAAGTACTTCAACCCTAACAATCCACCTTGATTGATTAAACAGGCAGGCAGTGGCCCTAGGCCCAGCATTAAAAGCAGTAAAAGTGTAAAGCTGAGTAAAAAGAGTGATTACATAAATGGTGGCGATATGCACTTGAGAAACATGGAATTTCAACAATCTCAAAGAATGCTATTCAGGTTATAGTGTACATGTAAGCATAACATATATCCATGCATGAACATGCAGATAATTAACACTAAAACATCTTGATTTTCCCTCAAGGAAATAAAACAAGAACAGGGTTAGCTACTAGCTTCTTCATGCAAGTAAAGATCGGATGTGTCTTAAAAAATAGATGTCTGCTAAAAAATAGTCGATAACCAATACGCCCCTGTTTCATGCTGATAAGTTTCATGGATTAGGCCTTATGATTATCGTGCACTGAATAGAACTTCATATATTATAGATTAGTAATATTTCACATTACTACAAGATAAGAATACATTCATTCAATATACTATATTTAGTCCTTCAGAAGTGTATGGGATAATACTTTTCAATCATTATTCAGTTCATATTTGTCCATGTAATCCTGTTGATCTCAAGTTAGTAATAAGATGGCTTTTTTTAGACATTATGAATTAGAGAAGGAAAAATAAAAATAATAATATAGTGCCTCAATTCTTAGTTTCAAATTTTAAAAAAGAGAAGAGAGGGAAAAAAAAGAAAAAGTAAAAATAAAAAGTTTCCGAGAACTTTAATTAATAAGTAATGTATCGGGTCATAAATCAGATTTCACATGCAACGATAAAGATTCAAAACATCCTAGGCCCACAGAAGTCAGAAAATATATTTAATGGTAAATTAAACATAATACATACAGTTATAAATTGGGCCCAAATAAAAGTAGCATGATGCTCCCCCTTTTGAAGAAGTTTGAAGAGCCCAAAACATAGGCATTCAAAGATAAGGGAAAGGAATGTTGTTCCTTTCAATTTCCAAGAGCCACAATCACTGTTTTGCGAACATAAGATTTGTGTATACATCAATGTGACCAACAAAGCAAAATATTGTCAGAGGGCATGGAAAATGCACTCATGAGGGTGAAAATTATAGAGCCTGCAGACCTCATTCCATGAAAATCTCAAAATGCACAATTGCGTCAACAAAGGTTGAAAAGTCAGAAATGCATCCACAGAACATAAGATTTGTGTATACAATAATTGCAACAGACAATAGAGATATTGTCAGAGATCATAGAAAACTTAAAAGGCACTTAAAGAAGGTGAAAATTTATAAAAGCTGCAGATTTTGCTCCCGCAAAAGCTGGAAAGGCACACACAAAAGTTGAAGAGTCAGAGATGCACTCAGGGGAGTAACAGTCACTCCAAGAAGCCAAAGGATCTTCACTATATTGCTACAGGAGGTTCAATTTTGCTTGTCTCATGGCAATGCAACAAGGCACTGAAATTTGTAAGAAACCTCTGCCCTCTTGTATTTCATTTATCTAAAAATAGAGTGGTAAAGACTAACCAACATCTATTATTTTTGACAATTTGTCAATGAATGTTTTCCTTTCTTTTAACATAGTTTTTTCGAGTAAAAGGCTTAGATGGGTCCTATTTAAGCTAGCAACATCTTAAGGAAATGTGGAAGGAGATGATGACAAGATTTATTATGATACTACCAAAATTTAGACGAAATTTATTTTGAGGTTTATAACACTTATATTTAGAACTACATGCTAAGATATATATGATTTAGCGCAGCGCACACACAAACTTACCTACATACATATAGTGATTGTCTTTTCCAAAACAAACGGAATCTTTTCAGAAATCCCAATCATCAGAACCTTTTCCATCTCCCTTTGGAATCGAACGTTGCATTCCTAGTAACAAAGACAGGAGGTTCAATTTTGCTCATCTCATGGCAATGCAACACAAGGCAATGAAATTATTAAGAAACCCTGCACTCTCTCATTTACGTATAAATAATCAGTAATGCTGAACTCATGTAATTTCTTTTTGACAGTTTGTGAATGAATGTTTTCCCTTTTCTAAAAGAGTTTTTTTGGAGTAAAAGGCTTAGATGGTTCCTATTTAAGCTAGCTAGCAACTTCTTGAGAAAATGAGCAAGAAGATGATGACGAGATTTATTATATTATATGAGTTAAAGACAAGATTTATTTTGAGGTTTATCTATAGGCTATGATACATATATGATTTAGCACATTTAATAGATAGATAGATAAGTTATTGTATTTTTCAAAACAAACTGAATCTTTTCAGAAATTCCAAACTTCAGAGCCTTTTCCATCTCCCTTAGGAACCGAACAGTGCATTCCTTGTAACTAAGATTTGGATAGATTATAGTTTTTGTGAGCATTTAACTTCATTAAGAAGTTCTCCAATTTTACTTTGATAATCCCAAATTTAAAGTTTCATGAATTAGTTTTTGATTGCAAATTTCTATATAATTAAGCCTAAGATCATTGTTTTGTGGGTACTATATGAGGAACGTGTTTCATTATCTACTTCATTTGGGTTGTATACTTCAAAATATCTTTGCTCCCAAGGAGTTCAAAATTCAGCCCTTCTACTAGATTCATTGTAGATTGTGTCGGTTAGTTCTTAATTTTGCAATCATGATTTTCCTTTCCAAGCTAGACATTTCATGTGGGCAGACAAGATATTCCAATTTAAGGTAGATGGTGGTCTTATAATACCAAAGAAGTTTTGCCCTTTGGGCATTGCAAGTCAAACACCATTAGTATTACAACTTACATGTGGTAAGTTGCTTCTCATAACACTTATTTAGGGTTGATCTCTTTTTGTTTGATTATAATAATTTAGGGTATCACAAACTGGTCTGTGATTGCAAGTTTTTGTGTAATTAAACGTAGTATGATTGTATGGTGCACAGATAAAGATGAAATGTGTTTCATCCTCTACTTCATTTGAGCAGCATGCTTAAACATCTCTTTGTTCCCACGAAGTATACAATTAAATCCATCTACTAATTTCAGTGCAGATTATGTGAGTTGATTCTTAATCTTGCAATCATTTGTTTTTTTAAGGCTAAAAACTTGGTGCACTTAGGTGGGATGTTGAAATTTAGGACTAGTCACATTCTTGTAATTCGAAAATAATCTCATTTCCTTAATTTTGATATCCTTTCAAAGTTTGTCAACGACTTTGCTTTTGATGTTAGATTTTAGATTGTCCAAATCTTTCAATGTCATATGTTGACAAATGTCCTTAACTATTATTGAGTCTTTTCGCCCACCCTTTCAGCCAAAGAATAATTAAGCAGGATTGTCACGTGATGGAACCAAGCTTTTCGTCTTTCAGCTTGAAAAATCCATACGTGTCATATACACTGTTTTAAGGATGCACTTTCAAGATATAGTAAACCTGCCTCCATGAGAGGGATAGGGCAGGATGTGTTACATTTAACCTTAAATTCATTAATGATGAATTATTTTCAGATTTTCTTATTTTTGTTCCAGTTGGTGCAATTAGGTGGGATGTTGAAATTTAGGACTGGTCACATGCTTGTAATTCAAAAATGTCCTCATTTCTTTAATTTTGCTACCCTTTCAAAGTTTGTCGATGACTTTGTTTTGGATGTTAGATTCTAGGTTGTCCAAATCTTTCAAAGTCATACATTGACGAATGCCTTTATACTTTAACCATTTGTTGAATCTTTTTGCCCACCCTTTTACCCAAAGAATAATTAAGCATGATTTTCTAGCGATGGCACCAAGTTTTTCGTCACCCAGATTGAATAATTCATACTTGATATATACAATGTTTTAAGGATGCACTTTCAGTAAACCTGCCTCCATGAAATGGATAGGTCAGGGTGTGTTACATTTAACCTTAAAGTCATTAATAATAAATTGTTTTTGGATTTTCTTATTTTTGTTCCATGACTACTATTACTAGGTTACAAACCAATAATATGTTTCTGGTTTTTGTCAAACCCTCCCTTGTCCCAATGCAATATGGATGCACTCCAATGAGAAAATCAACAGAGGTCCATGAATGAAATAAGTGTAGAGTTGGCGAAAGCTTGACTTATACGGGTACAACACATAACGAACTTTATCAGAGTAGACATCCAGCACTTCATATCAAGAAATGGCCTATAATATCACTGTATGCAAGAAAATCCGTTTTTCTAAATTTCAAAGTGAGCCAGAATCGGATCTCAAAAACATTGTATATGACAAGTATGAATTATTCAATCTAGGTGATGAAAAACTTGGTGCCATCGCTAGAAAACGATGCTTAATTATTCTTTGGGTAAAAGGGTGGACAAAAAAATTCAACAAATGGTTAAAGCGTAAAGGCATTCGTCAATGTATGACTTTGAAAGATTTGGACAACCTAGAATCTAACATCCAAAACAAAGTCATTGACAAACTTTGAAAGGGTAACAAAATTGAAGAAATGAGGACATTTCTGAATTACAAGCGTGTGACCAGTCCTAAATTTCAACATCCCACCTAATTGCACCAATTGGAACAAAAATAAGAAAATCCGAAAATAATTCATTATTAATGAATTTAAGGTTAAATGTAACACATCCTGCCCTATCCCTCTCATGGAGGCAGGTTTACTACATTTCAGTTGGAATTTTGAGGAGATTGACAAGATTTGTAAGAGTTTGTTGTGGTATTTATTTCCTACCATCTATTCCAGCATAGCCGCCCCAAATGCAGATATTTTTATGCATTTAGATAGCGAATTGGGCTAGGGTTTCATTGGTGGTTTAGAGACATTGGTCATTTTGCCCAGCCGTACCAGTGTGGAACTATTCCAGCAGAGTTCGTGGCACTTTGAGACATTCCTTAGGCAGTCGTACATTACAGCTTGTTGGCCATACCAGTGAAGGAAGTACGTGGGGTTTCTTTGTGCAAAAAAACACCCCTTCTTTGGTCGCTCTTCTGGCTTCTGTCATTGGCGCCTAGCATTGTATTCGCCATACTTTGTATTATCTTGCTGGGGAATGTTATATTTTTGATGAAGTGAATGAAATAATAGAGTTCCAATGTTGCTGTTGCAAATTCCAAAAATTCCAGATTTGCGAATCTCCTGGTACTTTCACTTTTATGCAATTTTGTCAAAAGAGTTTTGAGATTTATGTTTGTAATATCTTGTGCCCAAATTTCATGTCATTTGGATAAGTATTTTGAAAATCATGCTCATTTTCAGTTAGCTGTAATTTGCTGGTAACCAGTGTCAATCCAGCCAACTTCAAAAATTCATAGTTTTTGGATATGATTGAATCTTGCAAATTCCTTTGGTAAAATTGAAGATTAAGGTGTTATCTTGCTATTCCCAGATTTGTAGTTGTTTTAGGTGCATAGATTAAAAGCTGTACAAGTTTAAATTTGGCACCTCTGAAGCTATTAAAACACATAAAATCACAAACAATACAAAAAACCAAAAAAATTCAAAACAAGGGCAGAAATTTGGTGTTCAAATGGGGGTTGGACATTACATTGGTATCAGAGCTCAGCTCACCTTGCCAGCCTATTGGGGAATTCAGAATTGTTAATTGATGCATGTTACAGCATGGACACAAATTATAGTTGCAGCAGTAAAAGCTTGATGAAGCCACTCGGTGAAGAAGAGGTATTTTGGGAAGATTATAATGCATATCAATCAATGGGAGTTGATTATCAAAATGTTATGTCATTTGCAGATTTTATGGATTTCCTTATTAAGTATGATTTGAGGGTAAAAAAGAATCCCGAAAATTTGTGTGTTAAGCTTTATATTGCAGGTAAGGCAATTGAACATCCATGCTTGTCAAAAGAAAACCTTCTCTGTACTTTAGGGGATGTGGAGAAAGGTTTAGTCAAGATAGCTAGCCCACCTTCTCACATTATGCAGGTTGCTTTGAATCCTTTGGTGTTTTCTTTGGTTAAGCCAAATTTATTGAGTCATAAGGATGAGGAGGTAAGACTTATGGTTGCTTCTTGTTTGAGTGAGATCATGAGATTTTCGGCACCTGAAGCTCCTTATTGTGATAATACATTGGAAAAGATAATTCTGTTGTTGGTGGATAGTTTCCAGAATATTGATGATTGCACATGTTCTCATTTCTCTAGAAGGGTTGCTATTCTTGAGACATTTGCTAAACTCAGAATGAGTAACATTATGTTGGATTTGGGATTAAATGATTTGATTCACAAAATGTTTCACTTTTTCATTATTACGGTCGGAAAAGAAAATGCTGATAATGTTATTGCTGCCATGCGAACCATTAAGGTTTTGACCATTAATGAAAGTGATGCTATCTCCCAGCCCATTTTATCTATGTTATTGGGTGTTTTGAGGCAAGAACAGGGTATTTTTTCAGCTGCATATGAATTGGTTAACTATGTGTTCAAACAATGTGAGGAGAAATTGAAACCTTACTTGGCTAATAAACAGCAGGTGGAACAAGAGGAAAAGAACACTACATTGGTTTTTATTGCAGAATTAGACCACTCAAAGGGAAGTTCTAAGGATGATCAATGCTGAAGGCACCATTATTCAGAAATATGACAGGGTTCTTAGTGTTTTATTTAAGAAAATAAACAACAACAGGTCGTGGATCCTTTCAAATATTTATGCCCTGACTTCAATTCAAGGGAGAGCTCTATTGTGGGAGTACTTAGGCAATCTGAGTGAAATCTTCCATAATGTCCCCTAGATTCTGGCTGGGGATTTTAACAAACCTCTTTACCCTTCTATGGCACTAGTAGGATTGATGCTAATGATGACAAATTTGTTAAGTTTACTAATGCCAATGCAGAGACCAAGAATGTTGAATTTATCGCAGCAACCAACTATGATGAGTACATTGATATAATTTCAGATGTTAAGCATGTTGTTGGAAATACAGATTTTCAATCAGTACCTGATGATAGCTATGAGGGAAAATTGGTTCATAATGTTGATTATGATGCCTTTTCAGATTTAATGCTTGATGACACAATTACCTATGTTGATAAGAACCTTGATACATTTTCAGATGACCATAGGACTGATGTGTTTCAGAGAGAGCATGTGAATAAGGGAGTTCGGGACAGTCACACCTTCCTTGATTTGGAGAGCAACTCATTCAGTAAGGTAATTCCTCATGAAGAGTACAATGTTCATTTGATTTCTCAACATGGTGATCAGCTTATTGTACCATGGGATCCGGGGATCCGGGTGTGTTGGCACCTAAGTCTGACAAAGAACCACTTGGGAATGAAATTCCTCTTGCCCCAAGTGATGAACTATCAGTAGAGCGAATGATAAGCAAAGAGGAAGCCAAGGCAAATGATTTTTTTGAAGACCATTGCTAGGTATATAATTCTGAAATTTTAATGCAAAAATCTGATTTTAATTCAAGGACTAGTGAAGACACAATTGTTGCAGCCCTATCCCGTGTTGATCACACTCATAAATTTTTTGAAGAGCTTTATTGGAAGGCTCATATTGAGAGGAGGCAAAAGGGTGTTGAAGGGATAATCTCTATTGTTGATTTACAAACATTGAAAGTAGCCTTGGAAACCATGAAATCAGATTTCATAAATATACTTACAGACAGGGATCATTCTATCAAGCTTGCTGAAGAGACCCTTGGTGCATTAAAGGGTAAAGAGGAAGAGGTTGATAAGCTCACTCCTGAGCTTGAGTCAACTAGAGTCTCATTATCAGATGCTCACATGACATTGCATGAAACTGAAAGGGAACTTGTTGCTGTTATAAAAACTAGAGAACAAGAGAATAAGGATAGAGCCATGGATATTGGGCAGTTGGTTGATGAGCTCGATAGCATTCAGGAGGACTTTGAGTTAGTCCATTGTCCAATGAAATCAGATTATGTAAATTTGGATCAACAGGTTAACTGGGATGAGTATAAGGATAATGACATTTCCAGTGGGTCAGCAATCCATTGTTTGAAATGGATAGTGAGACATCATTTGATAACCCACTCTTGATGGCTTGCTTCCTATGACGGATCATGATGGCATTGACCGTTGTGACATGGTGATGGATCTTGTGGACACACCACAAGGAGAGGAGATTAATAATGATTCAACAGCTGATGGGATGGAGAGGCCTTGTGTTGTACCAACATATATTCCTACATCTTCCATAGTTAACATTCATATGATGTATGGTATGGTGCTGCCACAGTATGGCAGAGCTTTTGGGAACATGAGCTTCTACACCCAGGATCGCATGCTTATGTTTCTGGGCATCGAGGACGATGGAAGGTGCATGCCTTGGGAGATGGTTGATCAAATGAATAAGAAGTATGTTGCTGCTACACTTTTGATCAGCCACCTTATGAATCCATTTGTGATCATGCAAGTGGATTGGAACGAAGTATTGAACAAAAATTGGCGACTTGCAGAGTTAGTGACTTATTCGGAGGTAATTTCAGTTTGGAATATTAGATGACAGATTTCTTATTTGCAGCAGTGGTTACTCATGTGGTACACTGATTTTTCTAAAATCAGACTTTGAGATGCTTATTTTAGCTTTGGACAGCGGGATATATCTTCATTTTTGGACATCTTGTGAGTGTGGTTGCAGCCACTTCATGTTGATGATTGATATTTCTTCTGATATTACTCATTTGTTTGCTGCTAATTGGGAGTGTTGGGTTGTTTTGGTTCATTCACTTCACACTGGGATATTGAGTGTCAATATGGTGTTTGTTGATTTCGATGGCAGATGCATTTCCCGGTTGATCATTTCCAGAATTAACACTGTTGTCCTCTTCTATATCAGCCACCTATGGATGATTGATCAGCATCTTTGTTGGATCGTTGTGGTGAGTTTTGTTGAGTATTATGTTACTTTGTTGAGCAGATTGTATTCTCAGGTGCGCAGAATCTGGTTGATTAGAAGGATTACGGGAGTTCTTCACTCAGTGATGTTGGGGCATGAGACTTCTCACGACATTGAGCTCGGTCCTTACAGGCATATCAGTTTAGATTATGAGGATGAGTTTATTATTGGGTTGCAAGAGCAGGGAGTGCAGTCTGAGCACAATGTTTTTCCTGTTGTGACCAGAGTGGTGCAACATTAGCGTGGTGGAAATTTTCTGAGGTTGTTATGGGACCCTGGGATCACATCTGGTTTTAGCTTGGTTCAGTTGGGAAAATTTGATGTTGAGATGACATTGCTTGAGGACAAGCAATTTCAAGGAGGGAGGACTGTAATGTCCCCATCTTAGTCAGCTCCAGAGTGTATAGTGGACTTGTCTATTCATGGGGTTCCGTAGGCAATGTCGTGTGTTTAGGGACCACTAGGTGATGAGATGTTACTGTTGGGCGTTCTGCATTTCCAGTTGTCAGCTTACAGGACCGTTTCTAGCAGTAATTCAAGGGACTTACTATTTTTAGTAAGTCAATCAGGAGCAGTTTCTTGGAAAACGGATGTTACGTCTAAGCGGTATGGCCAAATGGGTATTCGTTTCTATTTTTTGTTTGATGGTTTGATCAGTGGAGGCCCGAGATTTTAATGTGTAAATTTTAATATGTTATATTTAATTGATATAACATAGTTTTACTTTATAAATTCATATTTTAATGTTAAGGGGGCCTTATAGCCACTTAAAAGAAAGGGAGCTAAATAAATAATTAAATTAAGTGGGTCATGAGGTGGTACGATCCCTTGTGGTACGACCCCTTGTGGACATAAGGAAAATGAAATGAATTAAAATTTAAAAAAAAAACAAATACCTCCTCTATTTGGCCGACCTTTTTGGGGGATTGAAATAAAAAGAGAAAGGGAGCTTCATTTGATCATCTTTGGCATTTGAGTATTCTTGTTTGGAGAGAAGAAGGATTTGCAAAGGGTTCTCTTTGCAGATTTTGCTTGTAGGTGATGGAAACCACCTTTAGGATCAGCACTTTCGGAGTTGGAAGACACTCTCAAGGTGCTGTAGGGCAATCTTATATTAGAGGTTGCATTTTGTGCTTAATGTTTGCAGATTTCAGTTGGGGTTTTGAGGAGATTGACAAGATTTGTAAGAGTTTGCTGTGGTATTCATTTCCTACCATCTATTCCAGCATAGCCACCCCAATTGCAGATATTTTTATGCATTTACATAGCGAATTGGGCTAGGGTTTCATTGGTGGTTTAAAGACATTGGTCATTTTGCTCAGTCGTACCAGTGTGGAACTATTCCAACAAAGTTCGTGGCACTTTGAGACATTCCTTAGGCAGTCGTACTTTACAGCCTGTTGGTCGTACCAGCGAAGGAAGTACGTGGGGTTTCTTTGTGCAAAAAAACACCCCTTCTTTGGTCGCCTTTCTGGCTTCTGTCATTGGCGCCTAACATTGTATTCGCCATACTTTGTATTATCTTGTTGGAGAATGTTATATTGTTGATGAAGTGAATGAAATAATAGAGTTCCAGTGTTGCTGTTGCAAATTCTAGATTTGCGAATCTCCTGGTACTTTCACTTTTATGCAATTTTGTCAAAAGGGTTTTGAGATTTATGTTTGTAATATCTTGTGCCCGAATTTCATGTCATTTGGATAAGTATTTTGAAAATCATGCTCATTTCCAGTTAGCTGTAATTTGCTGGGAACCAGTGTCAATCCAACCAACTTCAAAAATTCATAGTTTTTGGATATAATTGAATCTTGCAAATTCCTTTGGTAAAATTGAAGATTAAGGTGTTATCTTGTTATTCCCAAATTTGTAGATTTTTTAGGTGCATAGATTAAAAGTTGTACAAGTTTAAAGTTGGCGCCTCTGAAGCTGTTAAAACACATAAAATCACAAACAATACAAAAAACCAAAAAAATTTAAAACAAGGGCAGAAATTTGGTGTTCAAATGGGGGTTGGACATTACATTAGGTCAGGGTGTGTTACATTTAACCTTAAAGTCATTAATAATAAATTGTTCCATGACTACTATTACTAGGTTACAAACCAATAATATGTTTCTGGATTTTCTTATTTTTGTTCCATGACTACTATTACTAGGTTACAAACCAATAATATGTTTCTGGATTTTTTTAAACCCTCCCTTGTCCCAATGCAATATGGATGCACTCCAATGAGAAAATCAACAGAGGTCCATGAATGAAATAAGTGTAGAGTTTGCGAAAGCTTGTAATGTCCAACCCCCATTTGAACACCAAATTTCTGCCCTTGTTTTGAATTTTTTTGGTTTTTTGTATTGTTTGTGATTTTATGTGTTTTAACAGCTTCAGAGGTGCCAACTTTAAACTTGTACAACTTTTAATATATGCACCTAAAAAATCTACAAACTTGGGAATAGCAAGATAACACCTTAATATTCAATTTTACCAAAGGAATTTGCAAGATTCAATCATATCCAAAAACTATGAATTTTTGAAGTTGGCTGGATTGACACTGGTTACCAGCAAATTACAGCTAACTGGAAATGAGCATGATTTTCAAAATACTTATCCAAATGACATGAAATTCGGGCACAAGATATTACAAACATAAATCTCAAAACCCTTTTGAAAAAATTGCATAAAAGTGAAAGTACCAGGAGATTCGCAAATCTAGAAGTTTCTGGAATTTGCAACAGCAACACTGGAACTCTATTATTTCATTCACTTCATCAAAAATATAACATTCTCCAACAAGATAATACGAAGTATGGCGAATACAATGTTAGGCGCCAATGATAGAATCCAGAAAGGCGACCAAAGAAGGGGTGTTTTTTTGCACAAAGAAACCCCACGTACTTCCTTCACTGGTACGGCCAACAGGTTGTAAAGTACGGCTGCCTAAGGAATGTCTCAAAGTGCCACAAACTTTGCTGGAATAGTTCCACACTGGTACGACTGGGCAAAATGACCAATGTCTTTAAACCACCAATGAAACCCTAGCCCAATTCGCTATGTAAATGCATAAAAGTTTCTGCAATTGGGGCGGCTATGCTGGAATAGATGATAGGAAATGAATACCACAGCAAACTCTTACAAATCTTGTCAATCTCCTCAAAACCCCAACTGAAATCTGCCAACAATAAGCACAAAATGCAACCTCTGATATAAGATTGCCCTAGAGCACCCTGAGAGTGTCTTCCAACTCTGAAAGTGCTGATCCTGAAGGTGGTTTCCGTCACCTACAAGCAAAATCTGCAAAGAGAACCCTCTGCAAATCCTTCTTCTCTCCAAACAAGAATACTCAAATGCCAAAGGCGATCAAATGAAGCTCCCTTTCTCTTTTATTTCAATCCCCCAAAAAAGGTCGGCCAAATAGAGGAGGTATTTGTTTTTTTTTTTTTAATTTTAATTCATTTCATTTTCCTTATGTCCACAAGGGGTTGTACCACCTCATGACCCACTTAATTTAATTCTTTATTTAGCTCCCTTTCTTTTAAGTGGCTATAAGGCCCCCTTAACATTAAAATATGAATTTATAAAGTAAAACTATGTTATATCAATTAAATATAACATATTAAAATTTACACATTAAAATCTCGGGCCTCCACTGATCAAACCATCAAACAAAAAATAGAAACGGGTACCCATTTGACCATACTGCTTAGACGTAACATCCGTTTTCCAAGAAACCGCTCCTGATTGACTTACTAAAAATAGTAAGTCCCCCGACTATCGCTAGAAACGGTCCTGTAAGCTGACAACTGGAAATGCAGAACGTCCAACCGTAACATCTCATCACCTGGTGGTCCCTAAACACACGACATTGCCTACGGAACCCCATGAATAGGAAAGTCCGCTTTGCACTCTGGAGCTGACTAAGATGGGGACATTACACCTGCTTCCACGAAATGGATAGGTCAGGGTGTGTTACATTTAACCTTAAAGTCATTAATAATAAATTGTTTTTGGATTTTCTTATTTTTGTTCCATGACTACTATTACTAGGTTACAAACCAATAATATGTTTCTAGTTTTTTTTAAACCCTCCCTTGTCCCAATGCAACATGGATGCACTCCAATGAGAAAATCAACAAAGGTCCATGAATGAAATAAGTGTAGAGTTGGCGAAAGCTTGATTTATACGGGTACAACACATAACGAACTTTATCAGAGTAGACATCCAGCACTTCATATCAAGAAATGGCCTATTTAATCACTGTATGCAGGAAAATCCGTTTTTCTAAATTTCAAAGTGAGCCAGAATCGGATCTCAAATATGGGAGGGATTTGTATTGGATTCGCAAGTCATATATTGTTCCATGCTACTTAAGTGGGCTCTCGGTCAATCCTGTGTCTAAAAGCTTCTTCCGTGGAGTGCATGTAACATGGCAGGGTTCAGGTTCTAATTGGGGCTACAAGCATTCTCATTGCATGTTTTTGCAAAGGGAATTTTTTCATGTCATGCAAGTAGCCTCTCTCCAACCCATCAGCTTACATTACCAACAACACCAATATCTCAAGTGGATCAATTTGGCTAGCGAAATAGGAACATTCCAGCTGTGAAGGCCATCATATAGCTACTCAGTTTGAACGACTGGCCACACTGGTAGAAGGGGACAGCCATATGATGAAGAAAGCTCTTCAGTAAGAAGTTGAATGAGATAAAGAATAACACCAGGGAAAATGCATGAATGCCATTTCTATGTCCTAATTGAGATCAATGGGAACATATTTTGTACCATGTAGATAGAGAGAGACTGAGAAAAAGAATGATATAAGAACTCCATTTTGAAGGCCTTCAGCAAGGAATGAAGGAATGACTTGCAAGTTAGCATGGAAGCAAAAACCTCTAACCCCATAAACGCTTCAAAGAAATGAAGAGAGCATTTATCTAGAGGTTTTCCACTAAATTGTAAGCCAGAAGACATCTATCCTCTCTGCTGGCTGTCATGGAAAATGTATCATAAGGGTACCAGATTATACACCATGTTGATGGCATAAGGACCCACATTTATGATGGGATTACTTGACCAAATTTTACAAAGAACAAAGTAGTTTTTTTTTAATGGGTCATATAGGATTGAAACAAGCCCCACCTATATTACATCATGACCACATAGTGGTATTACAACAGTTCAGCAATTATGCATGTATTGCTTGATAAGATTTGAACCTTTGTCTCCTCCTTGAAAGTCGAAGAATCTAACCACTTGAGCTAATGCCATTTGATTCACAAAGAACGAAGTTGCCACAGCATTAAATAAATAAATAACTAAAAGCTAACAAACAAGAAGTTACCCTTCCAACAAGTTAAGAGGCTGAAGAGTCAAGTAATGCTCCTGAGGACCTCCTAGCTGTTAGATATTCTCCTCACCTAGAAAATACTCTAATATTCTTTTTAAGGTTAGGAGTTATAATTCTAAAACGGTAAAAAACAAGAAGATAATAATATGGAGGGTCTCATACAAAAAATTAGTCAAATGTTACAAGAGAACTCCAACTGATTAACACGAAGAAATTCTTCTAAAGGCCTCATACAATGTGTCATGCCTTGTTTTTCCTCTTCATGGGGGTAGTGGATTTTGCTACTTGGGCATAGATGAGGAATTTTTTTATCATCCATGGATCATGATGTTTTTTTTTTATACTACTTATCATAGTTCGAAAAGATGTGGAATCTTTTATAGATATTGATGTTTTGATGAGGCCTTTATTTTCTCTTTGATGAATGACATCCATATTAGAAATGTATGCAATTCACTAATGTCTATGTGCATGTTTACTTCAGCATTATAATGATTTTTATGGAAGTGATGGTATTCTAATGGTAAAATCTTCTATTGTTAAACTTTAGACTTTAATAATGTCCATGGATGAGATCAAACTTCAATGATTAGCTTATAATGTCCATGGATGAGATCAAATTTGAATGATTAGCTTAAAAGTGTAAAGGTCATGTATAATTTCATGTCAAAGGAAGTATTAAGTAATTTTCATTCTTAATGTTTATGATCCCATAATAAGGATAGAGAAATATTGTGGATTAGTTGTCACATTTAATAGTAAATCATATTTTTCTGTTAAAATTAATTCCATGAAGTATGAGTTTGAATATAAGTGATGTTCTAAAAGAAATTAAAATTTCCTTAAATGGCCAAGGAAATGCTTAAATTTAGATTTAAATTTTGCTAAAGGGTCATGTGAGTCCCCTTTTCCCATAAGGAAGAAGGTTTCCAAAGGACACACGTGAGATTTATGATAACCTATATTCTTAATTATCTCGTCATTCCTTGTAATTATCTCATTTAGTAACTAGAGTCCTAGTGTGCATGTCCACTTCATCTCAGTTGCTAGGTACAGTCATAATTTTCATGTCCACTTCATCTCCGTTAGACTGAATGAGATATCCATGCACATGTATAGACCACTAACTGCATGTAAGTGAGACTAATTGAAGTGTCTATGCATGCCTAGTTCAAAGGCAGTTTGTAACCCCTCAACCGCATCTCTGGAAATGTTTTTATACTTCACTAATGAAGAGTGTGCATGCTTAGTTCTGACAGCTATCCCCTCTCCCATTCACTCTCCTATCCATCTCTTCTGCAATCCACAGTCCAGATAGTGCATTTTGCTGTTATAATTTTACTGCAGGTTCATATCACAAAGAGGAAGGTTTCCAAAGCACACATCATGCCTCTATTAGAAGCCCGTCTTGCAGATATGTTTCAGTTCCTAAAGTTAAAATGGAAAAAATGAGCTCATCATGCTAACTCGGAAAAGAAGAGAAGCTGAAGAAGAAGGAAAAGAGAGGGAACCAGAAAAGGAAATATTTGCAACTGGTCTACCATATATGGAAGCTTGAGAGGTAAGTACCTTGGCTTCCTTGAACTATTCTTTAGATGTTTTCTTCATATTTTTTGTTTGTTGCAAAAATGGAGTTTACCACTGTAAAGTTCCTTATTCTGGAATGTGATTGATTGTTTGACATGTGAAGGATTGATAAGAAAATCATCTAGCTGTACATTTTCTTCTAATTGTTCTGCAATGGGGTAGTATTTGAAAGGATGTGTGTGATGCACGTTAAAAACAGAGAATATTTGATTTCCTTTGGAGTTAGAGATAAGGATGACTCCAGAAATACAAGGATGTGTTCCTCCTATTGTAGCACAGCGGTTTGTACTCCAACTTTTGGAGGAACAATTTGATATGGCAGATATAGCAATAGCAATTACGGCAATCAACACTTCAGTATGCAAACTTATGACAGCTCACTTCAGCAACTGTCTCTGCAGTATGTCATTTGTATGGTAGAGCACTTGTACAGCAATGACTTGAATGGCACTTTTTCGACTGATATTTCAATCCTGCATACAGAACTTAAGAGGAACAATCTACAGATCTACCTTGCTACAACAATCCACAATGGCATTACACACAATGCATACACAATCATAACAGATGAAGAATAGAATGAGTAGATATTGCATTTACTCCTGTCTGTACGGCACTTGTATTACATCACAATCTATGCAAACGTATCTACTCTCTACCTGGCACAATATGCTTACAAACAGATCTCCACGGATACACCGATAATGCAATACCCGTGTACTACCACTACTTCTCCAAATGAATGGGGTCCTATTTATCCTTGAAGGCTTGTAGTTAACAGCAACTACCACCTAGGACACATCACCTCTAGTTCGCACACACTTAATTACATGCATTACAAACTTTGAATTATCAAAATTGCTTACATCATCGCTTGTGACGTCATACAAGCATTACAAAATTACATTTCATTTTCATTTACATTTATATTTACATTTGTGCACATCGCACTTATTCTACTTCTTCGGTTGAGGTTCATCAGAACTAGCTCCTACATCTGCCCTCCTCTTTAAATTGATCGACGTCCTCATCGATGACTATCTCTACTCTCAAGGACTCGGGTTCTGATGAGGTTGAGGTGCGGGAACAAGTACACATCCTAGCTCCTGGATCTGCAGTTTCAAGGCCTTTGTCTCTCCCTTCAATCGTTTCACTTAGGCCTGGTATCAAGCCCACAGTAAGCCGTAATGATTTGACTTCTACTCGAACTCTACCAGCCTAGCTTTCAACTCGGCCTTCCTCTTCACAGCTTCAACCTCCCTCTTGGTTGCTTCAGCCTCTCTCGTTGCAATCGCCAACTACTGATCCCTTTTTGCTATTAGTTGATCTTGATGAGTTACTTCATGGTTCTGAGCTTCCAACAACTGCTCTCTCAACACACACTTGGACCTTGACTACTAGATCAACTCATCTTGATCCTCTTATGCCTTCTTCTTTCCTCTACCTCCTTCCTTAGCTCTACTAGTTTTGCTTTAGCATCCTCCACTTGCCAAAGTCGTGCCTCCACCATTTGAATATGATTAGCTAGTTCTTCTTCCTTCAGCTTCTGGTTGCAAACTGTCTGTTGAAACTTCTCCAACCCTATAGCTAACCACTAAATCAAATATGCCAAAAAATTCATCCTGACATATGTCTTCACCAATTCAGGTGCAAGTTTGATGTACTTAACACCTGCCTCCTCTCCAATATGGCTCACCAAACATCCTTTTTCTACATACACACGCGTTGAGTGTCGGTAGAGTACTTTACTTCTGGCAAGTTATTCACTCCTAACATCAACTTAAAATTGCTAGTCTCCAAATCCCATGGCTATGTTTGATGAATTTCGGCAAGCTTCTTCATTTGCTCATCATCACAAGCCCAATGCACCAATTTGCCTAATTCATTCTCCACCTTCAACTACCACAATCGCTAGTCTTTTATATAACCGACTCTAAACTCGAAACACACTCTCTCCAATACTCCAATCAACATGTTAAAGAATGTATTAACCTGCCCATTTATCTTCTCTCCTAGAACTGGTGGTCTCATCAAATTTGTCACTTCAAGGATGAAATGCTAACTAGTCTCCTCTACCGGTTCCACATCAGTATCGTCTCTGATGGTAGTTTCCTCCCTATCCTCCCCACCATGACCTGTCAGGTTGATTGGGCATTTGGCTACCTTACCCTCCTAAATCATCTAGCCCACATCAATATTCCTTCTATTTTCAGCCATTGTTTCTTGTCTTCTATCAAATTCTTCCTTTGATGGCTGGTTACTCTCAAACTCAATACCAGAAACTCAACCAACACAACTGCGTCCTGCCTGTACATCAATTGGAACAATGTATGGTTTATCAGTGGCTTGTATGTAGTTTTGTATGCCCATAAAACTATTGTCAATCTCTCCTCCCAATCGGCATTCTCAATTCCACACATCTTGTACATTATTGAAATCAAGACCTTGTTTGTCGCTTTTGCTTGCCCATTTGCTCTCGCCTAATATGGACTTGACAATGAATGCAAAAACTTGAACTCTGTGGAAATTTTCTATATAATCTCATTGACAAAATGTCCGCTATGATCACTTGTCATCTGCAGAGGTATGTCGAATCTTGTGATCACTTGCTCATACAAGAAAAGCGTAGTGCTTCTTGCAAAAGGGTCGAGCAACGCCCTTGCCTTGACCCACTTTGGCAAATACTCCATCACCAACACAATATACCTACACTTCCTCTTGTTAATGGTCCAACAAAATCTAGGACCCCACCTATCAAACAACTCTCGTGGTTGTGATGAGTGTAATGGTCTAAAGTCCCTCCTCAACAATCTCCTAGCTTGGAGGTCCAAGGTTCAAATCTCGGGCCTCGCCGGACTGAACGCTTGTCCCTTTCCCGGTGCTTTCAGCGGCGTAAAAGGTTTAAAATGATTGTGGCATGGTGGTTATAGGGGCGGACTGCGCGAAGATCTGTGTGGCGGCTTCTAGGGCGGACAGCGCAGAATACTGTGGCGGCCATAAAAAGCTGGACAGCCTGCCCGGATTCGTGGCAGCTACCGATTCCACCATGTAAATTCAAAAAAAAAAAAAAAAACAATCTCCTAGCTTGTTGGCACGTATTGCATGTCGTCACAAACTCCTTTGCATTGCGATAGAGGGTGGGCCACCATAGCCTTGCCATAAGCACTTTCCTTGTCGTCGCATCTGGCCACATATGCCCTCCTGCCAATCCTTCATGAGCTTCTCTCAATGCTACATTTGCTTCATCCATTACAAATCTCCACAATACTCCATCAAGTCCAAATTTGTATAACAATCAAACTATCAGTTGAAATGGTACTAATTTGATGATGACCTTTTTATTTTTTGATGTCATCAAACCCTGTGGCAACTCTCCCGTTGACAAGTATTCTCCAATGTACTTGTACGACGACAATAGCATAGTTATTAAAAATAAATGAGCATCCAGAAACTCATCCTATACTCCTTCCACATGTTCTCCCAAGAGAATCTGTGACAGCTAATCCGCTATACGTGTTTCCTTTTAGGTTTCTTTTATTTTCTCTATTTTAGAGACTACAATGTCTATTTCTTTTCCCTTCCTTTGTCCCTTTCTAAATGGATATCAAAATAGTCTAGCCCTAAGATCTCGTCAAACTTATTGATTGTCATGGTGTCCTTTGGGTTGTCTTCATATAATTCACTCCAATTCCTAATCCAAGCCCATGGACTTATGATAGGATTTCCCAAAATGATCTTAGGGATTGGACTTTATTTATATGTGTATGACACAAGGGAGGCATCCTTATGGGGGTGTCATCTCTATAGGCTCCTCTTCCAGCTCTTTTGGAGGATTCTTCTTTCTGATTTTCACTAGGTTTAAGGTCATATCACTCGTAATAGTCTCTCTTCCTCATGGTTGGAGTTTCTGGTGAACCTGATGAAGGAGTGGCTCCATTAAGTTCTTCCTATTCAAGGGCCACACATTAGCCACTTGGCTAGCACTAGTCTCCTTAGACCCATCACGTGCCAGACCAACCATCTCTCCTACACCAATCTTCCTAGACCCCTCCAACGCCTCTTTTATGACCATTATGAGTTGATGCCAGATCTCTCCTTCTTTCCTTTTCTTTTGTTTTCTTTCGCCATTTTCTTTTCTTGCTCTCCTTCGCTTTATTCCTCTACTCCGACCTTTATGTCCTTACGAACTTCACTCCTTTCTTTCCATTCTTCATTTCCCTAGGATTGGTATGCTTTACCCTTATTTGGACTTTTTATATATCCAACCCTCATCAAGGGCTCATCCCCTTGGCGCCTCCCCAACTTAATGATAGACAGAGGTGTTTAGCACCACTTCCTCTTCCACTAGCAACACTTTAATTTGCAAAGGAATGTTTCTTATGAAAGTTGCTCTAATTCCTCTCATTAACCTCTCTTTGACAGCATCAAACAACAACCACCCTTGCAATGCCCACTCAATAATATAACTTTGTAAGGTGCTTGCCACCCACAGATTACTACTAATGCCCACTCGACCTCACTATTCCCTAACTGCTGAAATTTCCACAATGCCCATTTATCAATCATAGGCATTTGCTTCTAAAAGTAGGGTTGTCTCACAATCACTCACCATTTTTGCAATAGGTGTGGGAACTCGAACCTTAACTCTTTGTAAATATCCCCAATGAGTTGAGCTTCCACGTTAGACAAATCTCTATTTGGTCCTTTTCGTAATGAGCGCCTAACACCTATTAGGCTCCTAAAACCACCAATCTTCTAATTCAATAGTTGTTGGCTTCCAGGTATTGTCTTCAAACATTAATCATGGCCCTCCTCAACCTATCGTCATTGCCACTCAAACCAGGTCTCAAAGAGTCTCTTATCTCACCACAAGAGCGATGGAGTACATTCCCGATTGGTCCACCAAATGTTAGACCTTGGGAGAGCTAACAGGTGGAGGGGACGCCTCTTAGTATATCACCTTAGTCACAATGTTAGTATCCAACAAGAAAATAAATATTATATAGTAATACACACAAGTATACACAAATAGACACATATAAATAACCAAACAAACCACTATATTATATTTTATCAGATGTACCACCCATTACATTTACTGATAGCTTTTGACATATATAAGGCTGACAGGGCACCCTATGAAGGGTCACACATATTGGCCGCTAACTAATCCTAGGCACCAATCTTAACTAATACAGTGCCAACTACTAGCTATGGCGCCACCTTGGATGGATGGTGCCAACCTATGGGGCTGGTACCAACTTACATACCCCCCTACTAACAAGGTAACAATAACTACAATATTGTTTGTCCTTTCACATTTTGAGGGCATCATTATTGTCACAGTGCTCGAGCTTCTCAACGTGGAATGAGATCTTTGGTTTGCTTTTTTTGTGTGTTGATTTTCACTTTCTTTTTTAATCTTCCATGTTGTATTTAGTTTGCTTTTTTGACTTCGCATGTAGGATCTCTCTATTTTCTCGGCACATGCATACTTGTGTTTCTCACCTGCATTCATAATTATAGATGTTGCACTACTTGGTTGTTAACCTATCTTTACATGCATTGCACTAACATTGTTTTGGTTTCTTCCATTCAATCTGAAGTTAATGGTTAATGAATATCTGATTTCCCAACCTACAATTTTTTACTTTTACTAATTTACAATGTCTCGTCTTAATCAACAAATGAATTTTTTCACTAAAAGTAGTCATGGAAAGGTAATGAACATCACACTTACCAAATTCTATGGCTAAACTTACTAACCTACACTACAATCTACAATTTACTTTTATTAGCTTGGAGATTCTTACACTATGATTATGAGTGCAACAGAATTTCTATCTTTTTGTTGTTTGTTTCCCTTTGCTCCCATTCCTCTTCATGTGATCATTTTGAGATCCTTCTTTGCCTTAACAGTTTTCCCACTACAACTTTATGCTAGTGTATGCTACATGAAATTTTGGAGGTCGATGTTGTCAAATTTGGAGAAGGACACACCTCACATGGATCTTGCTTTTGCCATCCTTTGCCAAAACCTAAATAGGAGGCTTTGCCTTTGGGTGCTCCTTGTCATGGCTTTAAGCTAGTGTTCATTGCACAAGAGACTGGAACCAAATGCATTCAGAGCGTGAGACAGTTGCACCTATGTAGATTTCTTCTAGTTGTGTCATTCTTCTAGTCCTCCCTTGTTTGTTGAATTTTTGCGTCCTTGTCAAACACCCGACCCCCTCATTTTGTACTACTTGTGAGAGTAGTCCCATCACTCCTACTCAAGGTGTCTAGCATCTATCAATCTTCCTTGATCTGGGTAACTGACAAGTTCAATGCATGTGTTTTGGACAAGATTGACCCACCCTTCTCTTTCCCTCGCTATTGGGTGTGGGGTCTACCATTACATTGAACAAGTCATAATACTAAACGAGACAACAATGCTCTATTAAAACCCATGAACAGTATATAGCACTCACACACTAGGAAAAGTGGTGATTCCACTTAAATTGAAGCAACCCATATGCCAACTCAATTACTAGTGTAGAAGAGCTAGTAATACTTTAATAGACTTTACATTGTTAGTCACATCCATAAGGGAAAGCGACAATGATTGAAGCAACAACGATTGGAAGTAGTATACGACAGAGAGGTCATCAAGGAGCAAGTCAAAAAGAGAGTCATAGAGTAGATCATATGCAATGAACAGCAATTTAAAGAGGCCTTTCATGTGAAGATTGATGACATACATAGGTTAGAAAGGGATATGCAAACAAACATAGAGAACTTGTGATGACAAGTTGATGCAATTAAGCAACACATAGAGGAGGTGACCTATAAGCATGGTCAACACAAGGCTGACTTGGAAGCAAAGCTCAGTTCTAGGCATAGGGAAATGCATGAGACAGTTGAGTTTGGCCAACTATTTCCACTTCAAGGAGAGGATCCAACAATGGTATGATCACACTCACCAGTACACATGGGAGCTCAAGATGTACTCTACAATGTCACACACCCCAACATGCTTTACCACTATTGTGATCATCCCTATCTCAAGATCTACTTCAGCCAACATTGAATCTACTCACCTAGTTTTAGCTGGTTTGTTGAGAGAGACGCTAACCTACTTAGAGGAGGGCATACACATATACAGTTGAATTGACCGACAATTTTGAGTCCTGCCAAATATGTCATGATTATTTGATATATATTGTTATGTTGTATTGACAAATTTGAATTAAAAAAAATGTAATAGTAGCATGAGTTGCACATAATGGTCAACTTGTTTTAGGGTACATATAGTTGAGCAGGTGCAATCATTATTTTACACCATGCTCTACTTGTAGGGCTATTTAGACCTAGTTGAATCGATCTTGAGATTATGTTTGACGACAACTATTTTCCCTAATTGTACTACACACTTACTAGAGAATACTAATAGCCTCATGCCTCGTACCATTTTGGTTGCATATGTGTGGTGTTGCATGTGAGTTTGCATTGTCTTTCATTTCATTATATTGCAATGCACTTGAGTTTATTGTGTATCATTAATTGCAAGATTGGAATACTCCAAATGCTACAGTTGCAATATGCCCACCAATCATCAAATAATGCTTCTTGCTTTAGTTTCTTTCCTTTATATTTCCTAAAGCCTACCCAACTTAACCATTCGCTACTAACAACCATAGTTTGTGATCGTGGAAGCCTAAGTGGGTGCCAACTGCTAGTGAGGCACCAACCAACCAAAAACAGGGCTCCAAACAAGGGCTAAAAATGTTGACAAGCCTACCAATAAGGTAATTTATGTTGGTTGTAGAAATAGAATGCAACACACTACAATATAATTCCATTATAAATATATAAACAAAGGTACATAATGCAAAAATATTATGGATACATGTCAATACACTACACAAACAGCATACATCATTCACAACCCGGTTATCTGCAATATGTCATGGTATGATCAAGCATACAACACACACAGACTTGCCTTGACCAGCATTGACCAACATTATATTTTGACAAACTCCTCACCACACACCTTGACCAAGGAAAATGGCATACATATAGTTATTATGGGGTCAGTAGGCAACTGCCAACTTCCCAACTACCATTGAACTATCCATATACATCAAAAATTAAAATAACCCCAAACATTACATTACATTATTAATGACAAACTCTATTTATGAATATAGCCAACACATGGCACATTCATCCATGCACACGTGCTCATACACTCATGCATACATGCAGCCATGACATTCATTTATGTGTCAAATCGTCTACTAACATCCACCCCCTTCTCTAGACTTGCCGGTGTGCCTACCAATAGACTAGCTTCAAACAACAAATAAGGTAGATTCATTGTTGGTCACCTTTCGCCAAAAACTTCTTGTGTTCCTTCCCCTTTTTTTATTTCATACATCTCCTACAGTTGGTCGCATTACACATTTCTAGTACCACAATAATTTTCACCAACTACTTGCTATAGTTTGTGATATTGGCTCGCATAGCAAGTCCGACAAGCAACACCCATCACCACCTATGTCAAGGGTTAAGGAGGCAAGAGATCCCTTGCAAGGTCAAATTTTTCCCACAAGCAACATATTGGTGGACTAAACTGCACCTTTCAAAAGGCAGCTAGGGTTAAGACAATTTACCCCGGACAATCTACCCAAGTTGTGTCTTGCGACACAATGGCTCTTTGTTTAACAATGTAAAATTTTTTTTCAGCCCAATCAACTTGGATTTGATCCAAAATGAGGTCCTTTTGCTCAAATGGTGTCCTCTATGTGGACAACTCCTACTATGACGAGATGGTGTGCTCCTTGCTTCAGACGGCCAAAAAGATGCGTATGAAGGAAGAACGAGGCAATTGGCCTCTCCCAATCCTCTATCTATAGCCTCCAAGGCTCCAAAAACAAGCTTTTAGTGTCGGATGGCATGCTACACGACTTGGACAATGTTACTATATGGAGATTGTGAAAACACAGCCAAACACGACATCAATGGAGAAACAAATAGACATAAAAAAATGGAAAAAAGGCAACAAAATAACAACATTATTCCAATGATGCAAAAAAAACACAGCCAAACACGACATCAATGGAGAAACAAATAGACATAAAAAAATGGAAAAAATGCAACAAAATAACAACATTATTCCAATGATGCAAAAAAAACACAGCCAAACACAAGACACCAATGGAGAAACACAAAGACACAAAACAACAAAAAATAGATATAGCAAAACAACAAGACTATTTACATTGATGCAAAGATAAGCACAAAATTATTCATGCTCACACTTGAGCCATGGAAGGGTATTTATAGTGTGTTACAGCATATTCTTAAGGAGTGGTTGCATCCAATTATATAGTCACTCATGACTATTAACTGGACAACGCAACCAATCTAGACAATGGAACATACTTCCTATTGTCTACTGACAAAATTAATCTACACTCTAACACCTACCTAATAATTAATTTTGTTTAAGGCTTGAAGACCTCCCCACAAACACAAGGAAATATAGGTCCCACTTGCCTCTCTGGGTCTTAAGGCTGACTAGGTACCCATTTACAACATGGGTCCTCATCAAGTCTTTCCTTCTCATGTCTCTATCACAGTACCCTCTCCATGATCATTTTGCAACTCTATGCAACAGCCTGAATGTTCGATCCTACACTTGCGGTGTCTCTTCTACATAACCGCATCTCTCTGCAATCCTACTTGGATGTCTCTCCATCCTCATCGATCTATGTGTACACACCAAGGGTTTTCAACTAGCTAACCCATAACCATATCACACAAGGGTTTTCAAGTGTTCAACCCATAACAACCACCAAATTCCATTGTGATCTCCCTCTACCACCTCCATACTTTGTGATTCCTCTCAACCACCTTTATAATCGTGGTTACTCTCAACCACCTCCATAATCGTGGTTGCTCTTAACCACCTGCAAGGGTTTTTTATGGTTTATCCATAACCATTACATGCACAATTTTTTCACTTCATTTTGAGACCACCCTATTCTTATGGAATACATTACTTTGACCTTCATCATGCCAAACAACATCACAACTATCTTCAAGAAAATTAATGTAGTCATTGTGGCCAAGCAAAACATGGAAAAACTAAGTGTTGGAATCTTCATCCTTGTCACATATGTGGTATGACAAATCATTCTAAGAAATATTGTTGGCACAAAATTGATATCCCCAACAAAATACATGTTGATTGTGGATGGATAGATATGTTTGGATGGGACAAGGTAACAAACATGTTGAGAGGATTCTATAGGAGAATGTTTTCTTCTCAAAAGAGCAAGACAAAAAGAGATGGCATTGTATTGATGTCCTTCATGTATTCACTAGGTTCAATGGTTAAGAGAGACCATAGTGATGATTATGGGTTAGCCACGAGAAAACTCTTATATGATATGGTTATGGGTTAACCAGTTGAAAACTCTTGGTATGTGCACACCAAGGTTACCAAGTGCGCGGGTGCAAGTGCAGCAGGAATCACGGGTGAGATTACGGGTGTGACCCCTGCCAAAAATAGGGTTCGTCAGGTGCATGTGCTGCTATTTTTTAGTTATATATATATATATATATATATATATATATATATATATATATGTATTTTTTTATCAAAAAAATTTAAAAAATAAAATAAATCATACACATTGCAAAATATTTAAATATGGCATTATAAAAGCATATATGATATTCGTGTACAAAAATGACAGGATGTCAAAGTCATAAAGAGATAACAATATACTATATAGTAGTGTGCATGTACAAATAATTTAAATGTTTTTTTTTTGGCCCATATGGGCTGGGTGCGGTTGGGACCCACTTAAATAAAAAATAAATAAATAAAAAACGTTTTTGTTTAATGCCCAAAATGGGCTGGGTGTGGCCAGCCAAACCCTGCGGCCCGTCATGGTACGGCCAACCCCGCACCCGCTTCAAGAGCGGTTACGGTTTCGCACACCTAGCCTGTCGGGTGGTTACGGTTTCGCACACCTAGCCTGCCGGGTGCGCGAACCTTGTTATCTTGGTGCACACTAATCAATAAGGATGGAGAGACATCCAAGGACTGCAGAGAGATGCAGTTAAGTAGAAGAGACACCCCAAGTGTAGGATGGAGAGGCATCCAACATTTCAGTTGTTGCATAGAGATGCAAAATGTTCATGGTGAGGGTACCATGATAGACTGAAAGACTTGATCAAGACCTTTGCTGTAAATGGGTACCTAATCAGCAATAAGACCCAAAAAGATAGGTGAGACCCATGTTTCCCTATCATGTTTGCGGGGAGGTCTTCATGTATTGGACAAAATTAATTTATGGCAAGGTGTTAAGAGCTTAAATTAATTTTGTCAATGGGCAATAGCATGCAATGTGCCATTGTCCAAACAATAAGGTGTATTGCGGCATTGTCCAGGTAATAGTGAGCAAGGACCAGACAATTGGATGCAACAACCCCTCAAAAATGTGCTATAAATACAGGTGCTTGGATGGGTGAAATGCAAACAATTTCATGAGTTATATCTTATGTTCTCTGTCCTCTGTATGTCTTGTGTTCATTTGGGCATAAGCCAACAAACAACAACCCCTATATGTTAGACGACGTCTCCTAATCTCTGAATGACATATCTTACTCCTTCGACGGCATGGAAGAAGCAGTCAGCACTTTCCTTCATGCACACGGCATTCTCTTTCCTTCGACAGACATGTGTGATGCCCTTGATGGCGGACTTGGAAGCCCAGCCAGCATGGCCTTGTGCTCGAATGATGATAACCTGCACTTGTTAGATGACGTTGTTCACCATTCCTTAGACGGTACTCTCCCTCTCTTTAACAACCTAGGGAAGGGGTTAATTTGGGAATTCCCAATATCAAGCAACCCTTAAAATTAAACGTGTGCTAATGATTGTAAAATCCAGCAGGTCTACTCTTAGATCACAGCCAACTGACCTTTTAGCTGACACTGTTAACGAGGATGATTTTGATAAATACATTTTTTATTCCATGATTGGAATTCGGTTCACCTTAATACCTATCTATCTATCTATCTATACACATTTTCGATGCTAATTGATAAGGCTCTGACATGAACTTCTGGAAGCTGAGTATTGTCTTCTTGCTGCCCAAATAAGCTTTATCTCTGTTATAAATTTCAGAAAGTTTAACTTTAGTCTTATTAAAAGAAATTCAAATTTCTACGGCTGGCCGTACATTTTTCAGCTTTATTAGTTGATTTCAGCTTTTGGTTTAGAAAAACGGTCTTCTTATTTTTCACTTTAGTCAATAACTCAAAATTGTCTTAACATCCTGAGTGTGCGTCCCATGCTGTAGAAGATCGCCAGCCTGTACCCATTCACTACGAAGAAATATGTCTACAACCCTTACGAGAGCTTTCATTACATGGATATGTGAAGAGGTTCAAGTTACGGGATTCGTCTTGAAGTTAAAACAATTTTTGTAGTTGTCTTTTAAATTTAAATTTAAATTTTGCCTAACAATATATACATGATCCCAGTTTTAATCTTATACAATTAATTAAAAAAATTAGGCTTTTACTATATTTATCATTTTTAGGAGATTATATTTGGTAAGAAAAAACACAGACATTTCCCTCACACTTATGGCAACTACACGAGGAACCTTTACAATCACACATGAAACGTTATTGTTCAATTAATGGAATGGAATCTGGATGAACAGGAAGGGAATGCAAGGAAAGGAAAGAGAACATTTATTTGGCATGAGTTTTCTCTGTGTTGCTTCGCTAGTTGCACGACCAGAGAGAGAGAAATAGAGGCATCACCGTACTAAAAATGACGATAAGTCAAAGAGAGCCTCATCTACTCATTCCAGGCTACAAAATCGTTTGGCACATTAGGGTTTGGGGTATCCGTGCAAGCAGAGGATATAATTGTCATTTCCATGACAATGGTCGCTATTTTCGCCCATTACCACTACAACTAAGCCTCATTCTTTCTTTTGATACAAAATCCAAGCAACCAGGGTGAAAAGAATATTATTGGATAGAGAAGAGTAGAGTCGAGTACCTGTCATGCTGAGTAGTACAACCCCGGCAATGAAGAGAAACCACCGCACCCTTTTCTTTTGCAAATCCATCTTGCTCTGCTCTGCCCACCTACAAAATGGCAAACAAGAAAATTGAATTCTTCCTCCTCTTTTTCTGTCACGTCTCACGTCGGGTTGAGGCAAATAATTTCCAAGGTTTGGCCTACAAAATGTCAAACAAGAAAATTGAATTCGTCCTCCACTTTTTATGTCACGTCTCACGTGGGGTTGAGGCAAATAATTTCCAAGGTTGGGCCCTGCACCGAACCATGAACATGACACCTACTGTGGAACGAATTTCCAACATGACATCCACTGTGGAACCAATTTCCAGCATGACATTTTGAAAAGCGGAGGACACTAAGAAGAGGTCAAGGGTTGATTTTAGATTAAAGGTTAATTTTCCTTGAAGTTAAGAGTTTTGAATACCTTTCTTGGCCTACTTGTTACACCGGTTCTGTTGTATGGTTGCGAGGTGTGGGCTAGTGGCACAACAAATGCAAAATGGAGACAAATAGAAAGGATTCAAAAATATCTAATCACAAACTTTCTCAAAATTAAGGCCACAACCCCTTATGAAATTATTCTAGTTGAAACTGGAATGTTCTCTTTAGAAGCAATTGCTATGACCAAGCTGTTATGTTACTTGAAAAAAATAGAAAACATGACAAATGATAGATGGCCTAGAGTAGTTAGAGACGAAGAGTTACATAGGCGAAAGAATACGTGGATGAAACAAAATAAAGAAATGGATGAAACGTTGGGAAATCAACATAAATGAATGCCCAAATGTCAACAAAGACATTAAAAATTATGTGAATGAAAAGTTCGGAAGTGGAATGTGGAAAAATGCAAGCGAGGAAAAGACAATATTATATTGCAAATTTTAACCCAACGTATGATCACAAGGAAAAAAATGTATATAGGCCCTGAAATCAAGTGGAAGGAAAAAATACTCATTGCTCGGATAAGGACTAGCTCTCATAGGCTTAGATGTGAAACAGGGAGATGGACAACGCCCAAAGAACAATGGGAAGAAAGGATATGTACTCTATGCGACACGAGGGCGGTAGAGACAGAGGAACACTTCATCTATAAATGCCCGAGTTTTTCAGATATCCGTGACAAATACAAAGAAACACTTGGGAACGAGTTTATTACTGATTTATTTGAAGACAAGAAAATAAAAAAAGTTGGAGAATTGCTAACACAAATCAACGGGAGAAGGAACAACCTTCTCAAAGATATTAAAGATCATATGATATGATTTGAGTAATTGTACTTCCATATTTGAGGTCCCATAGACCACATTTGGGTCTCGCGGACGTAATTAAAATCTTTCATTCATTCATATGTGCCATGAAGAGGATAGAAGTCAAGGGTTTTGCATTTTTGTAAGTATTACAAAGAGATGAGATCAGGATCAAGGGTTTTGTATTTGTGAGTGATAGTTTCTTATATTTTTATATTTAAAAAAAATTAAAATAAAAGTTATGTAAATGTATATTATAATTTTTTATGTTTTTTAAATAGGGTTTTGAAAAGTTGTTTTTCTTTTTAATATCATTTTATAAATTATAATTTTTTTCAATTAGTTATATAGGATTGAAATAGGTTTTACTTATATTACATCATATGATATATCACATAGTGGTATTACAACAACAACTTGTAATACTGTTGGGCAAGATTTGAATTCAAGTCTCCTCCTTGAATCCAATCAAATTGAGCTATCATCATTTGATATAATTTATTATTTTTTAAATTGTTAAGTTTTATTTTAATTTATGGAGGAGTTGGTTACATCCACAGTTCTTTTTTTTACTATCAAGCAAATTTCAAATCCTAGGGCTACCTCCAACAACAAATATTCCACCTCGTTTTACTATCAAGCAAGGTTCAAATCTTGGGACTACCCCTAAAAACACCTATTCTACCTCGTTGTTATTGAATGAATGAAAGATTTTAATTACGTCCCCGAGACCCAAATATGGTCTATGGGACCTCAAATATGGAAGTACAATTACTCAAATCATATCATATGATCTTTAATATCTTTGAGAAGGTTGTTCCTTCTCCTGCCGATTTGTGTTAGCAATTCTCCAACTTTTTTTATTTTACTGTCTTCAAATAAATTTGTCATAAACTCGTTCCCAAGTGTTTCTTTGTATTTGTCACGGATATCTGAAAAACTCGGGCATTTATAGATGAAGTGTTCCTCTGTCTCTACTACCCCTGTGTTGCATAGAGTACATATCATTTCTTCCCATTGTTCTTTGGGCGTTGTCCATCTCCTTGTTTCACATCTAAGCCTATGAGAGCTAGTCCTTATCTGAGCAATGAGTATTTTTTCCTTCGAACTTGGTGTGAGGAGGAGCACCACGGGTTTAAGATTGGTATCGTCATTGTCAGGTTTAAGATTGGTATCGTCATTGTCAGGTTGGTGTGCACTCAACAGATACAATTCAAACTACTACCTTTGTACAAATAGGCATGCCCCAGGGTTTGAACCTAGGTCTTTTTTTGGTAAGTGCCAAAACTTACCAATTCACATAACCTCTAGGGAAAAAATGTTAGGGTTAATGCGGGTTTTTACGAGAAGCTTTGAAATTGTTAAGTTTTATCATTATTTTGATTATAAATTTTATTTTATTTTATTTTAACTTCTTAAACAATTTCTAAATAAAGTTTTTTAAAATAAATTTATTTTTAAAATATAAGCATAATTAACTCATAGCTTTTTTATTTCAATAGCCTTAAGTATAAAAGATACACGTATGCGTTCCTATCTGGACATCCTAATAGTATGTCATTGGTATATCATATCGATGACCTCAATCGAATTGGTATATCATTTGGGTGACCTCATTTCGAATCACAATAAGGGAGGCCCCTCTTGTTTAACCCCTGCGAAGTGTGACCACCAATTGTCATTTGTTATTCTTCATATTACTTGAATTGTTTTATTTATTTTGTTTTTATTTTTATGTTTTGTTAGCTCATACTTTTTTTTATACATAGGGGAGTTGGTTACATCTACACTATTTTTAGTAATTGCTAAGTGTAGGGTTCAAACCATAGGGGTTGTCCCCAACAAGCCTATATCACCTCGTTATTTTATAACCTAATGTGAAAAGTTCAAGATTTGTATTATTGTCATTAGTCTAACACGCACTCAAAGAGTTTAGAGCAGACTACTACCTTTGTAAACAGGCATGCCCTCGAGGTTTGAACCTAGGTCTCTTTTGGATAACTATCTAGTCAGATAGACAACTACCAATCCACCTAGCCCTTTGGAACAAAAACTTTTAGGTTAGAAAGAAACTTCGAGAGTCGCTCTAAGGTGGTCTGTAATGTCATCTCATCTAAGTATACCATTATCTAGAGAAAAGCCACAAGAGATTTTTTTGTGTCCCCCTTTGCCTCGCAAAGGTTCGAACCGTGGACCTCCCATTCAATGGGGCCAAGCTCACCTTTTCCACTTGAGCTACAAAGGCAGACTTTGGAGTAAAATCAATATCGCCATTAACCCAAATAAGACCTTTATAGTTTTCCAATCCCATTTTTTATGCTTTTTCTACATTTATTTTGCAATAAAATAGTGTCATTATAGTATTAGTCTTTATGGATATATATGACCTTCTAAACATCAAGATGCTTTATTTTTTAATGCATTTTTATTAACTATGACATATAAATATAATTAATTATTTGTATTAATCAAGTGGCATTAGCTCAACTAGTTAAATTCCTCAACATTTCAAAGAGGAGACCCATTTCAATCCCATGTAACCCATTTTAAAAAATTAGTTATTTATATTAAAATAAATGTCATAACTTCGGATTTGTTGTAATACCACTATGTGGTGATGATGTAATACCGATGTGACCTGTTTCAATCCCATGTAACCCATTCAAAAAAATTAATTATTTATAATAAAAATAAATATCATAACTTCATGTAGTCTTTAGTGGTGCAAGGACCATCTAATAGCATATAGTTTGGACATCTTAAAACTAATAATTATCTTTTAATTACTTCTATGCCGCTCTTGTTACATCTTAATCATATTACGATGGTATTATATTAAAAGGAGTAATCATATCATGAATGTTGATCACAATTTAGGGATTTAAACTTATCTTAAGATCATATAAATTTGTTTTACATTGCTCCATAATACATTAGCTCAGTAGGTTTAATTCCTTGACTTTCAAGGAAAAGACCTAGGTTCAAATCTTGCCAATTGGTGAATGCATAGTTGCCAAGTTGTCATTGTGTCATTGTGTAGCCATAATGTAATACGGATGGGGCCATTTCAATCCTATATAACCCATTAAAAAACAAGGCTATGTGGCAATGATGCTTGTCATAATATATTTTTTAATTATAAGAGATCTATTTTGTGCATTGAGCATCAGTTCAATAATCCAAATTGTCCTAAATACAAATGGTATAATGAGCATCAGTTCTTTATCCAATTGCATTGTCACTCATTTTATACATCCTTGTCTTTTGCAAATAGTCCATAAGCATATATTACGTTGATACAAAATGTCACGGTGTCTAGTTCAATCATTTTCCTAGGCTGCTTGGCACTAGAAGTATTTCTATTATTCAACCATTTCTAGTTGATCCAATCAACCTTTATCGAGCATCATCAAGTTCTAATACAATTTTAGGCTTCTCCTAGATGACTTGAGTTCTTTCTTGGACCAATCACATCTCAAACATTAAACAAATTGAGTTTAGGGAATACAACACATTGCATGGTCTTGCCATAAAGTAAAATTTTTCCCACTCATCCTATCATTTGCATGATCCAAACCTAAGGATCCAAAAGGACAAGTTACAAAAAAAATAAAATCATCAATCAAAAGAAAAAAGAAATAAAATAGCAAAAAGAGTACTATCAACAGCTTGTCCTTGGTTTCCTACGGTATTTTAGATGACTCCACTGAGGCTATAGATGCATGGTTGGTAGTGGAGCAACATTGATGGAATATGGGGTTAATCTCCATCAATGCTATAGATGCCTATTGGCAATGGAGTATGCCTTATGAGTGGTAATATTTCTATCATATTAGTGACCTTCTTTTGTATAGACCATTGACTGCTTATGCATGAGCTAGCTTATATTGGCTAAGCTTATAATTGGTTAGTCCAACCTCACTCAAAATGGTTAAATGAATACCATGGCACACACACTGTTCCATGATAAGCTTAATCTCATTTGGGATGGTCAAAATTTTTTGCAAGATATTGATTGACTAATAGATGAGTTTGATTGTTCAATTTAAGGTGTTTGATTTTCTAGAAATTCTACTAGCATCCAAAAACCCTTCAAAATGGGAACAAATAGTATCACAACTCTTTTCACCACACAATACAAAATCCTTTCAGTCATTAATGTTCAATCATCATTTTCTTATGTTCATTGTCCATTTTCATTTAGCTTTAGGATCAAATTAGTCTATGCATAACCTACCTACGATCATTATTATAGTTGTATTCATCATATACATTGCATGTTTGCCCGTATTATGTTTTGTTGATATGTCTATGTGACTATTAACTTGTTCTTGATTAAATAAACCATTTGTGATTGTGATATTAAAAAATGAACATCCAAAAATTTGATTAAACAAACACACAAAGTTAAAATTCATGCATTTACATACCAACATATATCATTCATAACATCAACCATATCGAATAAATACCACATTTCCTATCCAATCTATCTAATCACATGCACCAATGCATCATCACATAAAATCAATAGCATAAAAGTACATATTGAATATCATCACATCCATATATTCTTGGTCTATTTAGATGATTAGATTATCTTTTCAAAGGATAGGTCTAAGCATATTGAACATATAGAGGCAATCTTCAAGAGATATAGGGATATCTTTGAATTCTAATAAGCTCATCCTTTCCATACAATAAGGAAAACTATTGGGTCATGTGGTATCCAAAGATATATTTTCTATCGATCCTCACTGTATCAAAGTTCTACAATAATTGTTGATGTCATCCTTAATTAGAGGTATTAGGTCTTTCTTAAGCTAGATCAAATTTATATCCAAATTCATCATACTTTTTTTATAGTTAGTAAAGCCTATTACTAAGATGCTAAAGAAATATGCCATTTTCACTTTGGCAAAATATGGAAAGAGATATTCTAATAAATCAAGGAATCTATCATAAGAGTACTAGTGCTTATCAATCCCAATATTTTAAGAATTTCATAATATATGTATTTTGCACTGATAAAAGTGTAGTTGTAGTGTTAACCCAAAAATATGATAAATATGAGGAATATCCTATGTCCTTTATGCTAGAATTATTGAGTTGTCATTGATGTCAAGGCAAATATCTTCAAGGGTGATTTAATTATATGCTTTAATATTTAAATGAAATATTTAAATATTAAAATGGAAGGTTTATATTTAAATAGATTTTGAATAAAAGTTTAAATATTCAAATATTATAATATTTAAATCATCAATTTAAATATTATAATATAAAAGTGTTTTAAAAGAGAGTGGGCCAACTTGAGCACCACATAAAAGTGAATTTGAAATTCAAAGGTTTAATATGCATGGGCCGACCTCCTTGGGCGCAAATAGCAAAGTGAAAGCATATTAATACAAGGTCAATAATTCATTTTGATGTGAAAAAAAATGAATATCCTTTGATATAAATATGAGTAGAGAATTGAATATGGGGGAGGATGTCCCGAAGAGGAACGCATGAACATAGGAGACTACAACTAGTGATTGCATTCAGAGGGCAACAATGGTTTTAGAGAATTTATTGGATGAGGAGTTTTAGTGATCAAAAGCTAGCATAAGTTTACAACACATTATGAAGGAGAAGTATGAAGTTCTTAATGTTGCCATGAAGGAGAGCGTGCACACAGAGACTCATGATAAAGGAGTTAGGGTTTTAGTGGTTCATGGTCAAGAAGCTATGAATGTTATGAGCATAGAAGACAATAAAAATCTCTTTGAGCACCACCAACATCATCTAAAAGGGAGATCAAAATATTGCTTACAAGAGGAGAACACAAACGTTGATGCATCCTTTTTTGAAAGCCAGAGAAGTGTCCTACGGGGACAACAAATAAAATCTATATTCATAAAGACTGATAGTGATATCTTTGACTATTCTTCCCCTGCTTTAACTTGGTCAAACTCTGCGTGTGTTATAGAATGTTTTCTGTGCGTTGTCGGACGTGTATTTTTTATTCTAGGAGATATATTTTTTAAGTAATATATGCTTCATTTTGAATAATGTTTTTTTTATTGTCTTCGAAATACATGAGCAGGTAACTACAAATGGTGGATCTACTTAGGTGAAAGCGTTGAGCATTTCAGGCATCCGTGTGGCACAACATAAAACCAAGACATGAGGTTTGAGATGTTCGATGATAGAGACTCTTTTTTGTTTACCTTCCGAATAGACAAAGAGCCTTTGTTACCTTCAAGACATGGTGCAAACACTTTGAAGAGTTCGCGTGGATTGTTTTTAAATGCACATAGTACATCACATTTGCCACGTCTAAATAGAACACTGCCATGGGTCCTCGTGGTTGCCACCAAGCACCAGTAGTCCAGCGACAGCCACAGTCATTCAAAATGGTGAAAGCTCAGGAGTCGCACATCAAGTTTTCAACGTGGGTCAAGGGAGTGACTGAGGATCATTTATCAAAGCAACAATAAAAAGAGTGCAAGAAAAAGGTATGCAAGAATTCAAAAGGAGAAGGTAAAGTGTTTAATTAAATTTTATTGAAGTATTAAGGGAGATATAAGGAGTCATTTTGTTTTAATAAAGTTATATTTTGTAAGTTTTATTATTGGAGTGATAAGAGTGTTTGATTTGAAGTTTAAATAAAGAAGCAAAAAGGTAAAATTATAAATCAAATTTGTGCATTGTTTATGATTGGATTTGGGAGTAGATGAGCATTGTTTGTGATCAAATTTAGGAGCAGATTTAAGCAGTATTTTTGAGCAGATTTCAATTGCAGACCTAAAACAATTGTTGGATAGATTCTTTGAATCATAACTTGTATAGGGGATTGGTGTCTCCTGTGGATTGGTATCCATAAACTTGTATAGGGGATTGGTGTCTCCTGTGGGTTGGTGCCCATGAACTTGTCTAGGGTATTGGTGTATCCTATAGATTGGTGTCCATGAACTTGTATAGGGGATTAGTGTCTCCTATGGATTAGTGTCCATGGACTTGTATAGGAGATTGGTGTCTCCTGTGGATTGGTGCCCATGAACTCATATAGGAGAATGGTATCTCCTGTGGGTTAGTACCCATGAATTTATTGAAGAAAATATAAGCAATAGTTTGTCATGGTTTTCTTTCAAAAGGGTGTTTTCATGTAAAAGCATTGTCTCTTATATGTATGGAAATTGTGCATTGATTTATTATTGATTTTTACATTATTGCAGTTATTGGTTTGAAAGGAAAAGTTTTATCTTATACTGTTCAACCTTCCTCTTAATATAAGCTTGTGTTCTTCACTTTATGAGTTAGGTGTTTCATGGTTATTAATAACAATATATTTTCATAGAGAAATAAATGTTTATTAATGATTAAAGACTTGAAAAAAATTGATATTATTTGTTTCAAACCTACCCTAGACCAAGACCATTTTCTTTGTTATACATCCTAATTTTAGGTTTATAATTTTGCATGGAGAATTGGAAGAAAAGTAAGCAGGCTAGATAAATAAGATATAGGAGTTTAATATGGATACTAATCCCACTATAGTAGTGATAGGGGGAGTGCTTTATTCAAAAATGGTCATGGCACAATTAAGCGAATACATAACATTAGTCAAATAAATTGGTCTAGGAGAGTTGACCTAATGAATGAATAATATAAAGTGATACACAGTGATAGGTGATGTCCCTAGAGGTTTAACAATCAGCCAAAGATATGGGTTTAGACAAAGGGCTATGAATTATACCCAGCTTAATTGTAGTATTTTTCAAAGATATTATGATATGGTATTACTAAGATCTATCTAAGAAGAAAGAGTTAAATACTTGATATAGAATATTATAATGAAGGTGGCATTTATTTGACCTAAATAACAACCCATAAAATATTAGGGGTAGGATACTACTAGCCAACCATATTTAAAAATTGAATGGGTGAAGAATTACAAAGCATGTCATCTCTACATAGTCCATAAGAGAAGAGTCTTTATTCTTCTAGAACCATAGTAATTGAACCTTTTCATAATGGGAATTAGATTTTATTAGGAAGATAAATCCATTATCTAACACAGGATATGTTTGGGTCTTGATGGCTATTGCTACTTTACTAGATGGGTCAAAGCTATTCTAGTCAAAGTAGTGAATTATAAAGTAGTCATCCAACTGTTAGATGACATAATAACCAGATTTAGATCACTCTTAGTGGTAATAACCAATAATTCCACTTCATTCATAAGGATAAAAATGCTTCAACTTGATCTACAATATGGGTTTCTCCTTAAGACCTTCTTTAATTATTATCTATAAGGTAATGACTTAGCTAAATCTATGAACAAGAACATGATGAAGATCTTGAAGAGAACAATCATCGAGTCAAAATGAGATTAACATACCAAATTCAATAAGACACTAGGGAATGAAAAGGTTACTCCAAAATCATCAATTGGGACTTCCCCTTATAAGTCAATATTCAAAAAGTAGTATTGCCCATCAAAATCACTCTAAATGTCCTAACAATTAGAACTTTAGGATGTTGATATCTCATCCATGCAAGCTTGCTTAAACTCTCCATTATAGTTAGAAGGGGATAGGGAGAAAACCTTCCAATGGTTTATATACCATTAGATAATCATGAAGAAATAGTTTGATAAGCGAGCCACCAATGTCCATTTCAAGAAAGGGGATATGGTAATGAAATGAGATGAAGGTAGGACATAGTTGGGTCAACATGGTAAGTTTGATTCCTTTTGGAGTCGATCATATCAAATAAATAAAATGTAAGTTCCAAATGCATACAAATTAGTTACAATAAAAGGATGAACTTTTCCTATCATAATCAATGGATATCACCATAACCCCTATAGGACCTAGAGGAAAACCACTTGTAAATATGTAAATATTAATTTGATCTTCTCTTTTATCTCTTCTATTTTTTCTCATTTTTATTTAAATAAAAAATCCCTTCCTCATAAGTGAAAATCTTGAAAGAGACACTTAGTTCCCTTCTTCTTGCTTCCTTTTCTAACAAGTATCAACCTAAGAAGTTGGTAGGAATTTGAAAGGCTAGAAAAAAAAACAAAAACAATCTAAGGAAACTTCTTTGAAAATTCATTAGACATGTCTAATGATTCATTGGATTGTTGGGATGATGTCACTTTGCATCAACAAAATTTTTGCCAAAATGTTTACCAAGTGTTGAACCTAATGATTTAATGAATTGTATCATTATTATTTTGATGAATTTTAAAATTCATCAAAATAATAATGATACAATAAAGCATAAGCTTTAAATCCTACTAAATTATTAATCCATTGGTGAAATATATGATCCATTAGATAGGACAAGGCAAGAAAAAAATTCTTGATGTCATGCTGACATAGGCCTAAACCTTAACACCCACAAGAGAAAGAAAGAGAAATAAGTGATGTCAGATGCAGCGGATAACATAGGTATGTGATGATGCCATCATAGGGATTGATTCATCAACTTAAGAAGAAAAAAATGAAGTAAATGATAATTTTATAATGGTGTCATGTCAAAAATATAGCCATTTTTCTGAAGGTTTGCACATAAATATAATTTACCTCATGATGGTCAAATCAATTGTACATGTGCAGGGTTAGTATATAGAACATGTTATAAATATTTAATGAAGGGTAACCATCCCCCTTCTTTTTTACATTCAAGAACTCCAAAAGCACTCTTGTAACCAACAAATCATTTTTTACCTACAACCACCAACTCCCCTATGCACAAGGAACTACTTGCATTGGTTACATTGTCCTTCTAAATATCTACCTAACCAATCAGCTATATATAAGAGCCTTCAAATCATCAAACCATCTAAATCCTCGCTATGGAAGATGAAACCCTTAATGAACCTCTTATCCATTTTTCTAACCAATATCATAGTGACCTAAGGTGGTGCCCTATTACCTATTACAAAAACTTATTGCTATAGTAGGACCCCAAAATTTATATGTTGTATCAATTCCTTGTCCTTACCCTCAATTCAATGGCATCCCTCTCTACCAATTAGTTTTTGAAGGTCTTTGCCTTATCTTTTGCCTTCATGTAGTTTCCTTTTTATTAGTCTTATTTAAAAAGAATTAAAAATTTGATATAATGGCCTTTTTCCCTAATGATTTACTAGAACCCCAAACAATAGGAGATAGAGGAGGAATTTGTTTTAAAAATAAAACAAAAAAAAAATTAAAATCCAATGATTTAATGATCACTTCCAATGAACCACAAACATGGTTTATAAGTAGAAAGACAAGGGTGAATACCAATGATTCACAAGAAATTTGATAATACTTCTAAACAACTCATAGAGAAAGAAAACTTGACCAAACCACCCCAATTTACTAGAAGTCCTATAATTTGCATAAAAAGACATTAGAATTTTCACAAAACCCCTGTAATACTCTCTCTTTAAAAAGTTAGATATGGATCTAGCAGGACCAAGTAACAATCCCAATAGAAAGTGGTCAACTTGGAGTCAAAGGAGGGTGAATACTTCTATCTTATTGAAGAATCCCTCTCTTCATCTGTTTTTCAACAACTATAGACATTCAGAAGGGTGAAGACACAAGAATAAGCATAAAGGGATAGAAAAAGGATCATAACACTCCAAAAACTAATGCAAGCCAACAAAAAGAAGTTGGTATATAAAATGATGGAAACACTGTATGATGAAGTTGAGGATGGGAATCTAAGAATTGCTCTAAAGGAGTCAATAATATAATCCCTTTGTCATTACAACACACGACTATGGAGATCAAGGGTGGGGGCCATTTTAGGTACCCCATGTCTAGGAATGGATCAACTTAATGCATGCCTACATATCCCATTATGAAAAAATATCATAGGTCATTGTTCTTATTCAATATGATGCATCTCTAGTTTTGATCACCTTAAAGACTATCAAGGATTTATTGCATACAAGAGATGATTCAATTGGATGGATCTCTTACTCCCAAAAAACATGGGCTATATTCTTTGATAGATAAGAGTGTTTAGAATTAATTTTTGGAAATACAAATAAATAACTCTAACGAGGCTAGTGGATTTAGGATACCTCTTTAGATAAAAATATTCAAGGAAGCATAGAAGGTAATTTTTGAAATTGCCTTTATCACAAGCAAAGGAACAAATAAAATTATAAGAAAGGAGTATCTTAAAATGTTGCATGTAGTATAGGATGTCATAAGATACCCTTAATTGCTAGATTACAATATATATATTTCTAAATAAATAAAGAGGTAGCTCAACCATTTTGAGGATATGAGAATTTTCATATACTCCTTGTATCTTGTTTGGTTGATCATATATTAGAAAAGAGATTGGTTTTGGCACATGTAACCTGACAAGAAAGATGAAGTAGGACAACCCCTAAACCTGTCGGTGTTTGATATAATGAATGTCCCCTACATCATATAAAACTATTTTGTTATGATTTTTAACATAGACGTATACACACCCATCATGTAAATATTAAGGGGTGATATTTTGAGACTATTTCCTACCTATAGAGAACTTGTATGGATCAAGGAAGAAGAAATGGTATATTCTTACTTAGGATCCTACTATATGTGTGTGCATCTATATGGATTTTCAAAAGAGATTTTCTTGTTACTAGCCTTTATACCGAATTATGTTTTTGCACTTGATTTATTAGATAAGCATTTTCATAAAGGTCAAAAGAAAACTAGTGTATTTGATCATGATAGAAACTATTTGTCAGTCATCCCAGTAACCAATGGGTGCATAGAGGAATTTTTGAAGAGTCTGAGGAGGTGTGGCTTGGTAACAACCCAAGATAGATGGGCCTATGATCCAGACATACGAATTGAGTAGATGCTCTTAGGAAAGAAGTCACAAACAATATATGTGCATGAGAAAATTAGTAGAATATTAGTGAAGAGGCCATAAAAGGATAAATGCAGACAACATCTAGGAGAAAAGGTCAAGTCCTTGAGATATTAGTCCTTTCCCTACATCATCTTCTACAAGGAAATTATTGGAAAAAGAGGGGAGGGAAATCCTCACTAATTTTGACCAATATGTTTACATCAACTATTAGACAATGAATATGTTAACCAAAATTAAATACAACTAGAGCCTTGAAAGGTGGCAATGTATGCTCACATGCCCTATGAGACAAAAGACCCAATACTTAAGAACAAGCCAAAATCGATGAAGGGGAATTTTGATGAAATATCCCCAAATATCTAGGATGAGCAACACATATAGGAAGTGAATACACAAAAAAGATATGATAAATTCGTTGCATGGGTCTCCTCCCCATTGGTATCAAGTAAAAAAACCATTACCACCATGAGCACAATAGTGTAATCTAATACCAAGGAATATTATGAAAGAGGTGAGATTGAACAAATAGGAAGCTTGCATGCTATCGCAAAAATAAAAAGACAAGAGATTAAGGAAAAGCACAAGGACCCCTATCAACCTAAGAACATGCCTAGTTATTATATCGAAGGTATCCAAGGAGTAGTTAAATCTAAAGGAATGACTATTGAGGAAGATGCCCTCAAAATTTCCACCCACTTTGCTAGTGATGAAGCAACACACATGGAAGATGCCATCTTAGAGGCCCTCTACTACAACCATCTTTGCTACCATAACATCTTCTATTTTTTTTTTCTTTTGTCTCTCCTCTCTCTCATGATATTTCTTCTTTAATTCTCCTTCCCTTTACTTCCTCTTCTTTTTTTGCACCTCCACCTCCATCTAATTCAAGAATTATCCCTACTACTACAATATTCATCCCTACTCCAACCACCTCCACTCAATCTATCATTGTCAAAACCACTTCCAACATGGCATCATGCACATGATCGACTTATACTTTACCCATAACCACCCCCCTCTAGTTATATATTTAGGAAGGAAAAAGACATCAAAATTTTTGGATTCTCTTCCCAAGGACCCAAACCAATAGCTCTAAGTACCAAGGCATTCCAAGAAAGAACAAAATCTTAAGAACCAATGTTGGAGCCCCCCAAAGATCCATAGGTATTTGAAGTTCAAAGATAATATCTTGAGGTGGAAGTCTCAATTAACACTCAAATTAAACTACTCTCCAACTCAATGCATGAGATGGAATTCATCAAGGAATAGGTAGTTCCAACACAAGCCATGACTTGCTTGTCACTACAAACTATTATCCCAACCACTCAAATGGACATGGTGCATGGGATTGGTACTTATTGAAGGATCAAAAGGCCATCAACCAAATTTTAGTAGGTGAATTTGTATTTGTATAAGGTATGCCTTCCATTAAGGATCAAGTGGCAAAAAGGGAAAGGAATATGTTATTCACAAAGTCTCATCCTAGAGATGAAATCCACCCTATCATTGAATCCTCAAACTATATAGCAAGGTTTTCATACCCTGAAATCCAAAGAGAGGACCATGTAGATTTGGTCTAATTTTCCAAATAGGTAAACCTATAGATGTCACACAATTAACTTAACTAGCCTGAGAGAATTAAAAGTATGGTAAGCAAAATAAAGACCTTGTCATGGCATTGGAGAGGTCCAAGACCAAAACTTGTCAAAGAAAATAAGAGAACATGAAGTTGAAAGAAGAATTAGAAGTTCTAAAGAAAGAAAGGGACTAGCTAAAAGAGTTTGTTAATCAAATAAATTAAGAACAACAAAAGTGGAAGCAAGAGAAATACAAGGCCCTAAGGCAAAAGGATGATGAAATCTACCAAATTAAACAATAAGAGATCTTAAGAATGGATATTGAGTCTATTAAGTCCAAATTATCTACCATAGATATCATCAATTCCTTTTAGGATAAAATATTAGAAGAGGTCAAGCATGACAATCTTAATTTACAAAACATTCAAGCATTTAAAGGACTACTATCAAGGGCTAAACCTTCCATCAATAGTGTGGAGTTCGAACTTACCTCCAATACAAACCACATGCAAATCATGAGATAAACTCACAGGACCACTAGCCAACAACTATAATAGCTAAGATTTGTAGCGAAACAAACCCTCCAAGTGTAGCTAATATATATAGCACTCAAGAATCAACTTCTAGCCACTTGCAAGTCCTCCTATGATATTTTGAAGGAAGCTACAAATAAGTTGAAGGACTATATCACTTAACTAATCTAGGGGGACTCCCAAATCCTATATTAGATCAAGGGAGTATCATGTCTAATAAGGAATACAACAATCTTGTTAAAGAGCAGAAGAGAGAGATTTCTTAGGAAAAAAACATCCTCAATTGATGCAGTAGCTAATGTCCCCAACATCATTTCATAGCTTAAAACTTTATTGGAAGGAGTGAAAGATATCCTAAAAACCAAGGAGCTTCCATAGGAATAACTAGATAATCTAACAAAAATGATGACACAATTGGAAAACATAAACATCTCCTCTGATGAGGAGTGTAGTGCATTGTAGAATTTTCTACCCAAATGATTACCATGGTACCTATACAAATTTTATAGAATAAAATAATTTATGGCATGTTCTAATTTTATTGACTCCATAGCCCAACAAATAAGGTAGTCTAGGATTATCTATCAACTAGGCTTGTCATCCTTGCAAGTCACTAAAATGTAGTATAATGTACTACATTAACAGGAGAATCTAAGTATGAACGATGAGGAGACAAGCAAATTTTATAGCACAAAATAATTTTTAGCATCCGCTAATTTCATTGGCTTTGTAGTTGGATAAAAAAGGTAGTCTAGGATTCTCCACCAATTAGGCTTCTTATCTTTGCAAGTTGCCATAAATATAGTATAATGTACTACCTTAACTAATGGTAAGAGCCTTAATAGGAGAAGCTAGGTATGAGTGATGAGGAGACTTAAGAAAAATAGGGAGAAGTTAGAATTTTTTGTATACCATTTCTAATTTTTGTAATAAACAAGCAATGAGGAAGCTTGAAGGGGCGATAAAAATGGCTAAGTCAAGGAACCCACGATCTATAAAACTTGTAATTTTTTGAATTACCTACTTTTCAAAATCCAGTGATTTGTCAAAACAATTGCCAACAGGAAGAATAAAAGCCATATTTTTATCATTTTGTTGTAAAAATTGTTACTCAAGATGAAAAGGATAAGACCCTTTGCTATAATTAAGAGCCTAGGGATCATTTTAATTATATTTTGGGCCATTTTGAGAAATATTAAAGTTACCCTCTTTGGTTATATTCATCTTTTTATATGAATGAAAGATTATGCTTAGTTGTTCTAATGGATTGTGTTCCAATTTGTTGGACCTTTCTATACAAGAATGATGTTTGTGGTGATGCCCTTACACTTGCTTTTTAGTCCTTTTTTTGATTTGATGTTTGCTCTCTGGATGAAGCTAAACTATTATTATTTGGTTTTCTTTGAATAGCACAATTGATCATGCACTAACCTCTCTAAAGTATCTGACCATACTTTATTTTTGTATAATTTAATTTATATCTCACACTCTTACCTTCTTAGATATATATTTTGCATTTGTTTTAGGTAGATTAGCATAGGTTAGTTAGTATCTTAATGTAAATTCGAGTGGTGGAGAGATCCAAAAATCAACAATAAAATAATTTTGATCTAAGATAAAATGAAAATTAATGGAGTACGGATATCACCACAAAATAGTCAAGAGTGTTTAGTGATTAAGCTAAACCAATTTTGAATATCAAATGATGAAATATCCTTAACAAAAAGCTCCAATATCAGCAAACTATGTTGTTGGTCCAAAAATTGAAGATAGATCTAGAATTGAATAAAAAATACACACAAAAGACTTAAAATTGCTCCACAATAGTGCATCCCAATGTGTGCTCTAAAAAATAATGATTCTTATTATTAAAATGAGTCCAATTACAATAATAAATAATGATCAATCAGTCTTGATCAATCAAACTCCTAAAATAACTCAAGAATTCTAAAAACTAGCTCTAGTCATGGCCACCTTGCATGGTGCCTCTTCAGTTAACTACGCCCATTTTTGAGATATTTTTGCATGTGTTAAATTTAGACATTAATTCCAATTACAACTCACTTAACTAGCCTTGATTTGAGGCACTCTCTTCATGAAGATAATTTACCTCTTCTTGGTTCTATTTTCTAGGAATCAAACTAAAACTCAACCTAACTATTCAATATGATATAGATTGACTTATTAATTAATTCTAGACTTGAAATAACAATGTCTATCTCCTAATAAATTATTTAAAACATAAAACTAATTTAATAAACAATAATTATGGGTGACTTTTGACATCACCCTCAACACTTAACTAAATCTAGAGGTCAAGGGTACTTACACCCCCCTTTCCAAGGTGTTAAATATGGGGCGGTGGGTGTGATTTTAAATTAGTCAAAATTGTGAGCCAAGAGGAAGGATATTTTAGACGATTTTCATCCTCCCTCTAAAGCTTATCTATTTCTTTCTCATTTTGTTAATCCTTTTACTTATTTGCTATTATCACTTGTTGCACTCATTTTTCTTTTGTGAGCTCTTTACCTTTTTCATCCTATTTTCCTTTATCATCTTGGGTGCTAATCTATGGTGTTGCAATTGGAGCCTTTCAACACTCTCCTTCTACTTTTCTTGTTACGTAGTTGTCATTAGTTCTTTATGCTTGGTATGCAATAGTGGCCTTCCTTTCCTTAATTCTATGGTTCTCATTTTAACCTCAATTTGTTTATTTCCTCTCTCTTGCTCTTCCACCACCTTTCGTTTGATTTTGGTTCCAAAACCTTGATAATTAGCACATATAATGTTATCCTCAAAAGAGGAATCTTCATCCTCTTCAGCAATGCCAAAATCAACAAAGACTATATTACTTAGATTCAATAAAGTTAAAATCATGCATTGTACTAGAGTTGGAGCTTGGTAAATTGGCTAATTCATAATAGTAGTTGATAGATTGCTTGATTCATTATAGGAGGTTGATTTGTTATAGGTATCATCTATCCCATAAGTGTTGCTTGTTGATCTTTTCATTGCTAGTGATACTAATTAGCAATTATCGAGCAGACTCGAGTTATTACTTGTGCAAGAGTTGATTTTAGATAGATCTATCTTGGATCATGTCTTACTAATTAGCAAGGGTTGGTATTGGACAAAGTGAATTGGCCTGTGATTAGAGTCATTACTTTGACTAGACTCGAGTAAAATTTGAGTTGGGATAATACTCGTTGAAGGCTTATTTTGGATATTGGAAACATGTTGTTGATTTACTCAAACTTTGGGTATTGAAAGTTATCAATATTTGATTATTTAAAGAATTGGTCACATCAATTGAAGACCCCATATGATTTGGAAGTTGGGATAAAGTTTGTGATACTTAGGGTATTCCATATAAAGGAGTGGTATGAGTGATGATTAACCCAACAGATACTTAGATTTTTTGTCAAACAACATGGAATGGCAAATGCATAATCATAAACTTAAGGTAAACCAAGGAAATTCACTTCTTCTGACATAGGGTTCTAGTTTTGACTAGTTTTATTAACTATTGGACCTTTTTTTTATGGAGTAGGATTAGGTGTTGTGTCAATTTTTGGCTTGTCCTCTCAATGTACCCACGAAGCAACTTCTTTATTTTCTTCCCTTATGTTCCTTCATTGGTATGATATCAAATTGTCTAGATGAAATCCTTTACTTGATTGTTACACATTTGAGCATGTATTCATAAGCTTGGGTCCTCCATGTGCGTACTTGTATAGACATTGTTTTGAGGTCATAATTAAAAATTTGGATAGAGAATGAATTGCTTCAAAATCTAAACTTGAGAAAATTTTGGAAGAGGAATCTAAGTGAATCGCTCCAAGTTCCCAAGCAAATCATTCCCTTGATAGGACTTGGGGATATAAGTGATTTTTTTTACTTTTTGGGTAATTTAATTCTTGGATCCTAAGCAAACCACTTCCTCATAGCTAAGTGAATCACTCCTTGTATTGGACTTGGGGACATTTTTACTTTTCAGACGATTTGCTTTAAATAAGACAAATTGATTCAATTTTAAAGTGAATTGCTCATTGGATAAAGACTTTACAAAAATTCTTCTAATATTGAAAAATCATTCTTTTTCCTTGATAAAACATAATTTAGCACTAAAATTGAAGAAAATTGATGAATTATGATGTCATGGATGCTGCTTTGCGAAGAATTTCAAAATTTTGATAAGGGTTATAATGAATTTATCATTTGCAAAGCACCTACATAAACAAACACAAAAAATAAAAGATATATAAAATTAGAGTTCAAAAGGGACTAGGTTCAACATTATCTTGAAAATGAAGCCCTTCAACCCACCAGACATGCCAAAAATATATTATGGAAATGCCTAACTTCTAATGCACTTGCAATTTCATTTCAACAAATTGGAAGAAAGAGGAGTGTGCCTCTTTTAAACTCCAAGTTTAGGCCATATCCCCGATATCCTCACTAAATCTAATCTAATCTAATATTAAGCTAAATGCAAAAGTAAATGTAGAATTAAAATGCATGAAAGTAAATTTTGGAGGTTTAGGGTGCAAGGGATTGAAAATAAAATACGACTATAACCATAGCAAGGACAAAGTATGATCAATCAACACATACAAAACTTGAATAACAATGCATATGAAATAGAATTAATAAAGAATGATAAGAGGACAAAAGGACAATGCCACATTCATCATGCATTCCATAATGCAGGTAAAAAGTGCCAACAATAGAAAGCAAAGAGTCTTGCATAATCTCTTGTTATTCCAAAAGAAGAAAAATAATTACAGTTTGAGACTCAAAGTGTAGCTTTGATTCTCAAGGTCAAAAGATGTTCACGATGGAGCCCATGACTCCTATTTATAGAAATAATTCACCCTTGAGTTACCTTGGGTGAGAAACTTATACTTCTAGTAAAAGTAAAGATTTGAGGGCATCTTTAGCATTATGGTACGCCTCCAAATGTTACTTACCTCTAAATACATACCTAAATGGCGTTGAGTCCTTTCAAAATTCTTAGTGGCACTATTACATGTCAAAATGTTGCTTTCAAAATATCTTCCTTATGATTTGTCCAATTCTTGCTTATTTTTACCAATAAATGAGCAATTAACTTTAGGAAGGGGAGCACTTCACTCCTCCCAAGGAGCACTTCACTCTACAGAACCAATCACATCACTAGAAAATTTTATCTCTAACTTTGAATTTTCAAAATTGGCTTCTTGGAGGCTAAAATTGCTTGGTTCTTTGGTTTTGTAAGTCTTCAAAATGTCAAGGATCCCAAGATCATAACCAAGTTACTACAAATTATTAAAAAATAGAGGGAAACAGACTCTACCACTTGGAAATTTTGTAAAAGTTACATCACATTTAATTTAATTGGTTATATGGGATTGAAATAACTCCTGTTCAGCAAGGTGCAGCGACAGTATTGTCATTATTGTCAACACACTCAGATTGACAGGTTGATGCGGTGGACAGTTGTTCGGAGGTTGTTCAAAGTATGTACAGTGGTTTTCAATGCTTATGATAATGTTTGTGATGTTCAGGTGAAGTTGTTATAGGTTGTTCGTGCAAATTTGCAAAATTTGCAATAATCATCAGGAAGTTGTCAAAGTAGCAAAAAAGGAAGTTGTCAAAGTGGCAAAACGTCAATGGAATGTGTTGGACAGTCCAAGATACTATTTGGAGGTTTTTTTATCATTAGAAAGTGTGGTTGCAGTGTTGGAACGACAGTTGCTTCGCCGGTGCATTGTTGGTCATGAAACTGCAGCTGTAAAATCTGCGTCGGAGGTCACATTGCGAGAGGAATATTAAGCAATCCATGAGGAATTGGACCTCAAATTTTTACTGGAGGTAGTTGGATATACTGAGAGCTTAATTTTTAAATTTCAGCTCAAACAGAGTCCGAAGGAAGAAACGGTGAGCGTTGCAAAATGGCTCTAGAGCACTTCTTGCAATTTATGTGACAGGTGTAAAATCAGCATCAAAGGCCACTTTGTCGGAGGTATATTAAGCAATCTATGAGGAATAAAAATTAAAAAATTTTATTGGAGGTAGTATGACATACAAAGAGCTTAAGTTTTAAATTTTAGCCCGAACGGAGACCCGAGGAAGAAACGACAACAGTTGCAAAATGCCTCCATAGCACTTTTTCTAGTTTTGGGCAGCCAAGTGCTTTTGCGCTCGAATACTCAAATTCATATTTTGTTGTTTCCGAATGTGTCATTTAAATGTTGTTTTACGTATAGCTCATAGAATTGAACATCTTTGCTTTTTGGTCAGAGTAATTTCGAGGTCTCTAAGTGTGAGAACGAGTAATGTGCACAACACTTTGTTCGTGAACTGTTTGACAAAATGCCTCTCCAAAATAAAAGTGAAATTTAAAAAGGTCATAACTTTTGATCCGTAACTCCTTTTGAGTCCGTTATTTTTCCAGCGCGTGCAAAATTTTAAAATATAGAAGAATGTTATGTCTCCCAAGGGAGACATTATTGAATGCTGAAACTGTCATCTTACAGCTCAAAATTTGTCTGGAAGTTAAAGGTATTGCAAAAAGGTTTTTAAAAGGAGTCAGTGTGAGTACAGAGAAGGGTGTGAGATTGAGATTGAGATTAGATGAGATTAGTCAGAGTGGATGTGTAGAGAGAAGCAATGAGCTAGAACACTTGGGGTATTTTGGAACGGAGATTAGATTTTCTACTATAGTTTTTTTTTTTGCCAAGTGGATGCTTGGTGATCGGGGTCGATGCTCCTTGTAGTTGGTGCTGCTAAAGTCTGGGTTGGTTGGTGCTGCAAAAATATTGTAAAGACCAAAAATTTTCAAGGTTGGATTTGGATGGAAGTTCAAACAGTCCATTAGCATAGTGGTTTTCCCACATCAGGTTTCCACTATAAATCTGGTGTTATGTGATGCATGTTTGTGTGATTTCTTGTTTTGATTTGATTTCATAGTTGGATTAAATTTTAATACACACTGATTCACCCTCCGTCTTAGTGTCACGCTTAGTTTTACAATTGGTATCAGAGCGAGGTTCTTGAACAGGCTTAACCGGCTAGGGTGATCTTGGAAGTGACACAATGGTAGGTGGTGAAGGGTTCTCATAAAAAAAACATCATTTTTTGATGAAACTAATTACGCATTTTAGAGGCTCAAGATGCAGACATATCTTTGTGCTTTGGGATATGACATTTAGGATTCAGTAGACAGTGGATACACAATACCCACCACTTCTCCAATCGATGCTGCTGGTAAGAAACTATTTGAGAATGACTCAAAAGAAAAGAATGCTATCATGTGTGGGTTAGTGGATAGCGGATTGGTAAAGATTATGGGTTGTAAAACGACAAAGGAAATATGGGACAAACTGAAGAGCATTCATGAAGGACACAATAAGATCAAGGAGGTCAAGTTACAAACACATCGAGCTCAGTTCGAAAGATTGAATATGAATGAGGATGATAATACAGAGGCATATATGATGAGAGTTAATGAAGTCATCAATGCTATCATAGGACTTAGAGAGGAAATCAAAGACCCGATAATCGTCAAAAGGGTATTAAGATCTCTTCCTCAAAGGTTTGATTCTAAAGTTTCAGCTATAGAAGAAGCTAAAGATCTGAATTCTTTTAGTATGGATGAGATGCATGGCTCTTTGAATGCATATGAGGTGAGAATAAGAAAATCTAAACCCATCGATAGAGAAGTTGCTTTTAAAGCCCAGAAAAATATGAAAGCAAAATAAGAATCCGAGGAAGAAGAGACATCAGATGAAATGGAAGAAAACTTTGTTCGAAAACTAAAAAGGGAAAAATGAAAATGCAAAGGAAAGTTACTGTTTAAATGTTACAATTGTGGAGGCATTGGGCATTTCGCAGCTAAATGTCCAATTAATGAGAAGAACAGAAATGATGAAGGATCGCACAGAGAAAGAAGTGACTGGAAGAAAAAATCAAATTTCAGAAAAGGCAACTTCAAGAAGAAAAGTTTCATCTCTAAGAATGTCAGTTCATCAAAAGACAGCTCCAGTGAGGATTCTGAAAAAGAAACAGGTGAAGCTCTTTTCATGGCATTCGAAGAAGAAAAACCAAAAAAAGAATAGGAATGTGATGAAGAAGAAATTGACGTAGAAGTGAATTTGGAAGAGGAACTAATTGCAGCTTTGGATGAATTGAAGACAAAAAGAAAAAGGAATAAGAAAATTTCAAGAAAGCTTGAGGATGCAAATGAAATAATAACAATTTTGAAAGTGCAGATAGAAGAATCCAAGAAGATCTTTGAAGATCTCGAAGTGCAAATAACCATGAAAATAGATTATTGCAGCAAGTTAGAAGAAGAGGTTGTTGGTTTAAGGATGCAACTAGAAGAGATGAATAAGAAAATTAGCTCCTATCACAAACGTAAAGAGAGTTCTATGAAGTTGAATAATATTATAAAGAAAAAGAAGACTACAGGCATCAAATTTGGTTTGGGTTTTGATGAAGGAGAATCATCAAATGGATCAAAGGCCACAAATGAAGAATCCACAAAGAATGAAGAAAAGAAACAGGTTAATCAAGCAAAAATGAATCATGCAAAGGAAAGCAATAATGCAAGACAAAAAAGGAGAATTGACAATGATGGTTTCACCAATGTCACACATCAAAGAAGAAGAAGATTTATGGCTCCTACAACAACATGGCAAAGACCACCACCCAGGTTCAATCATCCCTTTTTTGGTTATTGTTTTAAATGCAATGGTTATGGACATAAGATTTTAGATTGTAAGTATAATGTAGGACCAAGGAATTTTGCCAGTAGAAATGTTTTTTCACCTTTGATGGATTATGCAGTAGAATGTTATAACTGTCATAACTTTGGGCATATTGCAAGAAATTGTAGAAGTACATTTGCATCAAATCAATTCTAGGAAAGAAAATTTCAGCCAAATGGAATAAGACAAAATAGAAAATTTCCCAAAAAACATGCACAAGCTACTGAAAAAGAAAAGCCAAAACAAAAGCCCAAAACTGTAATGAAAATGGAGTGGAAAGAAAAAGAGCAACCTAAGGAAGAAAATGAATCCTTAATCGTATAGATGACATTTAAAGCACAGAATAAATCCGCACCATGGATACTTGATAGTGGATGCTCCAGTCATATGACAAGTGACAAAAAAAAATTTGAGAAGTTGTAGCAATATGAAGGTGGTTCAGTGAAATTTGAAAACAATGATGGAGCTAAGATAGTTGGCAGAGGTTTAGTTAAGACCAGTGATGGAAAAATCAGGTCAAAAGAAGTCTTGTTTGTGGTTGTTCTAAAGCATAACTTGTTGAGCGTAAGTCAAATTTGTGATAGAGGTCATGATGTGATCTTTAAGAAGCAGGGTTGTGAAATCAGAAAGGCAAATAGTGGAAAGTTGATAGCAGCTGGATCAAGGACATCTGGCAACCTGTACACTCTCTCGGAGACTTCAGAAGGAGCTTGCTTGATTTGACAGGAAGAAGAGTATTGGTTGTTCCACAAGAGGCTTGGTCATATCAATTTTGACAATCTAGTAAAAATCAGTTCAAAGAAAGCAGTGAGAGATATTCCCACCATTGGCAAACCATCAAATAACATTTGTGCTTCATGTCAAAAAGGGAAGCAAACTAGAGTCTCATTTAAAATAAAAGAGTACTACACGAGCAAACCTTTGGAACTAGTACATACTGATTTATGTGGACCCATGAGAACACAAAGCATAAACAGTGACAAATATTTCATGTTGTGTATAAATGACTATTCCAGGATGACGTGGGTATTGTTTTTGAAGCATAAATCAGAAGCTTTTGAGATGTTCAAGGTTTTCAAAAACCAAGTTGAGAATCAAACAAAAAATGATTAAATATTTAAGGTCATAGAGAGGAGGAGAGTTCATTTCATAGGATTTCATAGAGTATTGTGAAAAATATGACATCAGGAGACAGTTTTCAGCAGCCAGGACACCTCAACAGAATGATGTGGTAGAAAGAAAGAATAGGACAGTGTAAGAAATGGCACGAACTATGTTGACTGAGAATAAAGTAGCAGATAAATTTTTGAAAGAGGTAGTCCATACTGTGGTATACATCCAAATAGGTGCATGTTGAGGGCACATGAAAGCAAAACTCCTTATGAGTTGTAGTTCAGTAAAAAAACAACAACAAGATATTTAAATTTTTTGGTAGCAAGTGTTACATCAAAAGAACTGAAGAAAATCTTGGTAAGTTTGAAGATAGAGCGGATGAAGGCATTTTTCTTGGCTATTCATCAAAAAGCAAAGTTTATAAATGTTACAACAAGAGGTTAAGAAAAATTGTGGAAAGTGTCGATGTTAAAGTTGATGAAGGAAGGGAACGAGTAATTAGCTATGAAGAGAACTACCCAATTTATGAAGAGGTCATTGAAGGATATGAGGAAGAGGAAACAAAAAAGAAATCAAGAATTGACTCAAAGGATTCGAAAAGTGATTCAGAATTGAAAGAAAACAAGAAATTCAAAATAGGTAGCTGACAGAAAGATTATCCTAGAGCAAATAATTGGAGACCCCACAGTTGGTGTTCAGACAAGAAGAATATTAGTAAGTAACTACTCTTTACTATCCAACATTGAACCCAAAAATATTGCTGAAGCAAGAAAAAATGAAAGTTGGGTAAAGGCAATAAATGAAGAATTCGATTAGATCGAAAAAAACAAGACTTGAGAGTTAGTAGCAAGACCCACAAATAAAAATGTAATCGGTAATAAATGGGTCTTTCGAAACAAATTGAATGAATATGAACATGTAGTCAGGAACAAAGCAATATTGGTATGCAAAGGGTATGCGCAAGTTGAAGTTATTTACTTTGAGGAAACCTTTGCACCTGTGGCTAGACTAGAGGCAATTAAAATGTTTCTTGCTTTAGTAGTTTACAAGAATTTCAAAGTTTATCAAATGGATGTGAAACCGACATTTTTGAATGGGAAACTTGAAGAAGAGGTTTATATTGAGCAACCAAACGGTTTTTAGCTTGGTGATGATCCCAACTTGGTTTGCAAGTTGAAGAAAGAGTTATATGGCTAAAAACAGGCATCCCGAGCATCGTATGCAAGGCTAGACAGTTATCTTACTCAACAAGGGTTCAAAAAAAGTATGGTGGACAGTAATTTGTATGTCAAAACAAAAAATGGTTATCATATTGTTGTTGTTATATACATAGATGATATCATATTTGGCAGCATCAAAGATGAGTTGTGTAAATATTTTGCAAATAAGATGCAGAAAGAGTTTGAAATGTTAATGATTGGTGAACTTCGTATTTTCTCGAATTGCAAGTTAATCAAAAGGAGAAGGGCATATTTATTTCTCAAATCAAATATGTGAAAGAGATGCTGAAAAAGTTCACAATGGAGGATTGCAAGCCAGTTAGCACTCCCATGACGACAGGTTGCAAGTTGAGCAAGGATGACAAATCTCCACATGTTGATCAAACTATGTACAAATCCATGATTGGGAGCTTACTGTACTTGATAGCTACTAGACCGAATATTTTGCAGGCAATATGCATGGTAGCACGATTTCAGGCTAGTCTCGAGGAGACTCAAGTGACAACAGTAAATAGGATTTTTCGATACCTCAAAGGTACTATGGAGTATGGGTTATGGTCCGAAGGGTAAGGACTTCACCCTTATTGCGTATTCAGATGCAGATTGGGCAAGATGTGTAGATGAAAAGAAGAGTACCAGTGGAGGTGCATTCTATCTTGGTGATAATCTTGTTGCGTGGCATAGCAAAAAGCAGGAGTCAGTCTCATTATCCACAATAGAGGTAAAGTATATTGCAGCGACATCATGCTGTACACAGGTACTTTGGATGAAATAAACTTTGAAGGATCTTGGAATAAATTTTAGTGAGCCCATATCGATCATGTGTGACAATACAAGTGCAATCAATATCTCAAAGAATCCGGTTATGCATTCTCACACAAAACATATTGCTATCTGGTACCATTTTTTGAAGGAGAAAGTTGTGGAAGGTGAGGTTAAGTTGGATTTTGTTCCAATAACAAAGCAAGTAGCGGACATCTTCACCAAACCATTGTCCAAGGAATTATTTGAGTACCTTCGCAAGAAATTGGGAATGGTCACACTTCCCAAGCATTGACTAGCTATCGGGGTCACATTCTTAGGGGGAATATTTGTGTCTTTGTTTATCTTTTTGCTCATGTTTGTGATTTTTGCTAAGTGTAATAATTTTTGCCTGAGCATGTTGTGCATGGACTCAGGGGGAGTTCATAGCAGCCCTTTGGTCTTGTTGTCAAAGGAGGAGAAGATTTACAGGAAACTGTGCATGTGTTGCCAACAATTCCAAAGGGGGAGATTGTTGAGCAAGGTGCGGCGACAATATTGTCATTGTTGTCAACACACTCAGATGAACAGGTTGATGCAATGGACAGTTGTTCGAAGGTTGTTCGGAGTATGTATGGTGGTTTTCAATGCTTATGAGAATTTTTGTGATGTTCAGGTGAAGTTGTTACAGGTTGTTCGTGCAAATTTGTAAAAGTTGCAAAAATTGTCAGGAAGTTGTCAAAGTAGCAGAAAAGGAAGTTGTCAAAGTGGCAAAACGTCAATGGAATATGTTGGACAACCCAAGATACTATTTGGAGGTTTTTTGATCATTAGAAAGTGTGGTTGCAATGTTGGAACAGTCGATTGCTTCGTCGGTGCATTGTTGGTCATGAAACTGCAACTGTAAAATCTACGTCGGAGGTCACTTTGTGGGAGGAATATTAAGCAATCCATGAGGAATTGGACCTCAAATGTTTTACTGGAGGTATTTGGATATACTGAGAGCTTAATTTTTAAATTTCAGCCCAAACGAAGTCCTGTGGAAGAAACAGTGAGCGCTGCAAAATGGCTTTGGAGCACTTTTTGCACTTTATGTGACAGGTGTAAAATCAGTGTCAAAGGCCACTTTGTCGGAGGTATATTAAGAAATATGTGAGGAATCAAACTTCGAAAGTTTTCTTGGAGGTAGTATGATATACATAGAGCGTATGTTTTAAATTTCAGCTCGAAAAAAGACCCGAGGAAGAAACGGCAACAGTTGCAAAATGCCTCCCTAGCACTTTTTCCAGTTTTGGGCAACCAAGTGCTTTGGCGCTCGAATACTCAAATTCATATTTTCTTGTTGCCTAATATGCCATTTAAATGTTATTTCACATATAGCTCATCGAATTGAACATATTTACTTTTTGGTCGGAGTAATTTTGAGGCCTCTAAGTGTGAGAACAACTAATGTGCACAACACTTTGTCCATGAACTGTTTGACAAAATGCCTCTCCAAAATAAAAGTGAAATTTAAAAAGGTCATAAATTTTGATCCGTAACTCCTTTTGAGTCCGTTCTTTTTCCAGCGCGTGCAAAATTTTAAAATATAGAAGAACGTTATGTCTCCCAAGGGATACATTATTGAATGTTGAAACGGTCATCTTGCAGCTCGAAATTTGTTTGGAAGTTGAAGTGTTGGAAGTTAAAGGTATTGCAAAAAGGTTTTTAAAAGGAGTCAGTGTGAGTACAGAGAAGGGTGTGAGATTGAGATTTAGATCAAATGAGATTAGTCAAAGTGGATGTGTAGAGAGAAGCAATTAGCTAGACCACTTAGGGTCTTTTGGAACAGAGATAAAATTTTCTACTATAGTTTTTGTTTTTGCCAAGTGGGTGCTTGGCGATCGGGTTCGGTGCTCCTTGTAGTTGGTGTTGCAAAAATATTGTAAAGACCAAACATTTTCAAGGCTGGATTTGGATGGGAGTCTAAACAGTCCATTGACACAGTGGTTTTCCCACATCGAGTTTCCACTATAAATCTGGTCTTATGTTTGTGTGATTGCTTGTTTTTATTTGATTTCATAGTTGGATTAAATTTTTAATACACATTGATTCACCCCTCCTCTCAGTGTCACGCTTAGTTCTACAACTCCACCCATATTATATTGCCATTAAACTTGTTTTATTATTTAATAATCTTGTATATTGTATTTATGTAGAATGCATGCTCCATCCTAAAATATTTTCTTAAAACAAAAATGATTTGAAAACTTTATTTATTATACTTTGTCATCTCCTCTAATCCAATGTAAACGAGACATTCAAAAGAGCATTAAAAATATTTTTAAAAGAAAAAACAATAAGATAAAATACCACATATATTATAGAATAGACCTATTTGCAAGTTTTGAAATAGGAAAAATAATACGAGAGATCCATATAATCCATTATAGAGTTTGTTACATGTATGAAGGTTACAAAAGAGGGCTCCTTATAGAGGTGGACCCAAGGATTATGAACTTCCAAAATTATAGAAGAATTCTCTACCAATAAAACCCATAGTTGACAAGAAAGACTATCTAACTTATGATTTTGTTGTTTTTCTTATAAAGAAACACAACTAGTATGTGGCTAGAGCTCTATGAAAGGCTCATTTTGTTGATTTTGTAAAACACAGATGATTTAATTAATGAGATTTTGTGTGGTCTCTTTGTCTACGAAGATACCAATGGAGGAAGCAATACAAGTGGTCAAGAGCTAAACAAATAGGAAAATAACATATCTAGTAGAACTATGCCTAAGATTGACATTCTTTAGTTTTCAAAGAGCATTCTATGAATAAATTGTGCATGTAGCAATGGATTAACTACTTTTCTCTTGGGAAGTTAATTTGTATATACATGATTTTAAAAACACGATGTCATTTCTACAAATTGATTTCATATTGTTGAAAGCAATATGCTGATGACATCAACATTTGTTGAAAACATGAAGCAAAGAAGTTGTAAAAGTTTTTGTCTTAGCTCAACACTAGATGTGATAGCATTATATTTACTATGGAGGAGGAAAAGGAGAGGTTATTTTTATCTTTCGATGCACTTTTGATGAAAAAATAGATGCTTCTATTGGTAGGAGAGCCCATAAGGAGAACACACACAAATGGGTATTTACATATCACTTACAACGTCCTTTGTTAAACAAGGAAGAGGTCATTATCGCTTTAGCTAGTAGGGCTATGCACATTATTATAGACAAGGGTGACTTATTTTTCGAGACAAGGGAAGGACAAAAGTTTAGGAAGGAAGAGACTGACAAACTTGGCTATACAACATGGTGTCAATCTGCAATGATCAACCTTAGACTGGTAGATCATTGTAGATGTCTAATCTAGATGGGTAACTGTTAGACATGTGCCATACTAGATGGGTAGCTCTGGATGGGTAGGGTCCTAGACAGATAGGATCCTAGACGAGTTTACCTCAGACGTGTAGCTCCAGTCAGACGGGTAGTGTGCAGGGCTAGACGAGTATGCAACGACTAAGGCCTAGATAGATAGGCCTAGACATGTGATAGATAGGCCTATATGGGTTTTGCAACTCGTGCTTTTGTAATCCATGATCACTCCTTCCTGCAACTGCACAACACAAACACAACACCAACCTGCACCAATCTATCTCATACCATACATCGATTGAATACCTGTAACACAAGATAATGCAATCACATAGAAATCCACACAATACTTGGAACAATTCTGCTTGTTGTATTCAATCACAATGGATCTGCATATATGGATAGCCATCTACAAAAATGAGTAGGGGATATTTATAAGGCAAGCCCTGGCGGTTACTACAACCAATCCAGGCTCAACCGTCCCAACTGCCCCTACGTTAGCACTTAACTAATCAATCTTAAATCATAACAAACCAATCTCAGACTAATGAACAAGTTTGGCTTAATAACTAGTCTCATACTGATTAAAAAGTCTTAACTAATAATGATGGTTGAATTTTTCATTTTGTGCTACGTTATTAATCAATTTGTATTACATTGTGATGGTTGATTTTACATTACAAAAATCATTACATTTATCAAAATTGCTTATCACTTTGTAGACATTTTGTCAAACAGTTTGGGATGTCATTTCTTCCTTGAAATTCTATCTACATCTATCCTTCCCTTCAAAAAAGTCAATGTCCTTAACAACTTTCTATGTTGTCCTATTGGGGTCTCAACATCTTTTGGTTCTACAACTTGAAGGGCTTCTTCTAGTTCTTGTACCTAGATTTGGAAGGCTTCACGTTCATCATGAACTCACTTTACATAAGTGAAGTACTTGGCCCATTCTACTCCTAATTTATTAGCTCAAGTTTCCATCTCCTAGATTTTAGACAACAACTCAGATTCATGTTGGATGATCCTTCATCTATTTCATTGTCAAGGTTGAGGAAGATGGCTCCCTTCGTGCTAGTTCTGCCTTGAGAGCTACTTCGTGCTACTATGATTGTAACTATTCATTGCATAATGCCTTCCATTCTTTATGTTGAGCCTCCGTACTTTGGATTTTCTAGACAACTAATTCTGCAATTTGTTTTATCAACAATTATTTAGCCTCTTTGTGATGCAACATTTCTACCTCAATGTCTATGATCACCTATTCCATGTCCTTGAGTTGAGTGCTAAGGTCCATCAATTACTGCTATTTTTCTCGAGTGTGCATTAGAACATCTTCCAATTGAATGACCCCTTTTGCTAGGTGTCGATCTTTTTCCTCTAGTTTTACCTTTGTCAATTGTAGATCTTTATCCAGATGCAACCTAGCCAGATTCAAATGCTTGATCCCTTCAACCAACCAACACAACAAGTGGGCTATAAAGTTAATCTGACTATACATAGGCATCAATTATGGTACTAGCTCCACCCATGGGCTTTGTTCTATAATAGGGTGATGAGAAGAAGTATTTTTGCCATGGCCACGGACATACACCTGTGTTGGCTCCACATAGAGGGTAGGTGTATTTTATAACAATTTATCAACTCCCTCCATAGTCTTCAAGTGTTCGGTAAGCAAAGTCCATGGTTGTTTTTGATAGATGTTGGAAATGTTTGTTAGGATCCCTTTGTGGTCCATTTCACCAATTTTTCTAGCTCTTCTACCATCAATTGCCACTTCTTCCACTAGCCAACACAAGCTGCATCAAACTGCAATCATAAATTATCCATCACATGGGTTAATTTGGTAAAATAATCTACCACTTGCTGATCAACGCAAGCACCCATGTTCGATGGATCTACAAAATTAGGCACTTCCAATAGTATGTTCTTTGACCATGCATCCTCGGGTTCCTCCTCCTCCCTTACTTGCAAAGGCTCCTTCTCCTTTTCAGAAAGATTGATGGGCTTCATAGTCGCTTTGCATTTTGTAATTGTTGGTTGCTCCTTAGGTACCTCACTATGTAGGGGATTCTCTCCCTATACTGCTCTAGTCTTAGGTTCTAAAGAGACCTCCTCGTCTACTGAGATAGGGTGTTGTTGCATCCGTTCCATAAAATTTTTAATAGTTGGTAGTGGTAGTGTTGTACGGATCGTACCTTTGTCTGCTTCCTTGGGAATACCAATATTTGCTCATTTTTTTGCTACCTTGGTTGTCATTATTGTGAGCATATCCTCAAATGAGAAAGCTCATAGAGCGTTGATAAGATAAGTGTGCACAAGAAGGGACTCTAGGGGTTATTTAGGAGACTCCTCTCGATCCTTGAATTGAACCTCCACCAAATATTCTATAAGCCCCACATACACAGTAGTACCGGGTCTCGCAGGTACATCCTAAAAAACAGGAAGGACTTTAAAATACACTTTTCCAATGTGCAATCTCATCTATTGTTCAAGTTTTTGAGCCACTTATCAACTGTGGGCTATTTTGTCAGTTGCTATCCCCACCATGAAATTGGGTGATGGTGATGGTGATGGTGGCTCAAATCTCCACCCCTTCCTTATTGACTTTGTCACCTCTTGCAGCGTTGTCGCAACTTCTTTTGTTGACATTGTCTCTTCAAGCAATGGAAGTACAATATCCTCACATTTTGAGTTGTCCAATGATCCTTCTTCTAGTGAAATCTTACTGAAGCATTGCTTCACTCTTTGTTTTTCACCGATGTCTATCGTTTGACCTATGGCTTTGCATATTTCCACTATAAAATGGTTGATGCCAAATATGGTAAAACCTTAGGAGGGTCAAAGTTTGGTATCTGCACTCCTACTTTGGATGCTGCATTCAACAATAGTCCAATAGCATGAAAAACCATCAAAAAATTCTTGGTGGTCCATATCAAAAAATTCTAAATATGAAGTGCCAAGTAGGTTGCCCAATCATAAGCAGCTCCTGCTCAATCCATTGTAAATATAGAATTAACCAGATGAGAAGATCCGAACTCCTTTGTAATCCCGATAGCCTAACTATCAGTACATTTATGATACACTATAAATATGAATTTGCCAACTGTGTCTATTTTACACCTTGACTACCATGAGTTGATAAAAAAGTATCAATTTCCATCCTTGTCAAGAGAGTAATACTTTGAATCAGCTATGGAGCCTTTCAATGGTCGAATCACTCATTTAGTATAGGTAGACCCTTTTTTGGTAGTCCAAACGTTCGTCAAAATGCTTCAACAGAAAAAATTGACTATTAACTCCTTATCTCTGATGTGTACTTTGCTAACATTCTTCAATAAATCATAAGTCAACAACATCTAATATCAGGTAATCTTTGAAGAAATCTTTGTCAAAAATTGGGACTTGCAAAATAAAATGTACACTAGTTGCCTTGATTTTCTGCTTTATGGGGTCATTGGTTGGTGCTTGTTCCCACCAGAGTGGAAAAAAGTCTCTTTGCATAAATCCAAGTAATTTCCTTAATTGGAACTCGATCTTTCTCAAATTGCTGCACTTCTTTGGTCTTTCTCTTAGGTGTTGCTACTTGCTCAGGCTCGTGTTTACCTTGAGCCTTCCCTTGCTCTAGGTTCAATACTTCACCTCACATTGTTTTATTGGTCTGACCATGCTTCAGATGATGACATAATCATTTCGCATTAACAAACTCTGGAAAATCTTTAGATCTTGGTGTGACAGGCGTTCGACTCCCTATAGAACGCTTAAGCTCATTAATTCGTAGTTGATCAAACTTTTGGTGACTCATCTTTCACCTAGGTCATTGCCAAACGTCTCATTTTTCTAGATTCCTTATAATGTCACAGGACTACAATCTTAGACGGGTAGATTTTTTATATGTCTTCCCTACAAACGACTCTTCTCCAGGTATCGTAAATCTAGATGTGTCGCAACCACAATCATTGCACCTAAATTCTCTTTACGCTCGCCTTTTGTCTTCCTGTGAATCAAGAGGTAAAAACGACTTGCACTTGCACTGCAAATTCAAAAAAATCTTCATGAAGCGTGTGATCTACCAAATGTTGTGTGGCATCTTGCTTTCATCCAGATTAAAACTTGGTGCGCCAACGCTTCTACCTCAACTCCAATCCTTTGTGATTTCTCTTGCACTCCACCTGTAAAGTACTCTGAACAAAATGAGCAATCCGTCCAACTTATAAACGTGTTTTCGCCCATCTAACTGTTTGTCTAACTGTCACCTTTCTTCTCGTCTATACATGCATTCCACCTTGCCACTTTTGCATGCAGTATTGTCTTTCTTTTATTTATTCCTTTTCTATCTTTGTATTTATATTTAAAAAAAAATGTGCCTTTCCCTTTATCATCATCGGGTGAAGCGCATGGTAATGCCAATGCAAACTTCTATTGTCTTCAACAATACCTGCTCTTGTTGATAGCTACCAGTCCCTTGATCGTTCCCTCAATCGTTCTTGATGATGTTTTCAATTTCTACAAGCTCACTGAGGTAGACCTAATGATCTAACCTTAAGAGTTCGTAGTTGTGGGTTGTTTTAACTTTGTCCATAGATAGTCCTTTCGGCCCAATATACGGACTAGTTGACCTATTGGCAGCAAGAGGAGAATTTCTTCCTCTCAATCTATCGAGATTGAAGAATTACTCATTCTTCTATTCTCTTCTTCTTGTAGTATTAGTGACTTCTCATCTTCGATCACCTGTGTCATTTTGAGGAATCAAACCTCTACTTGTCAATTTCGAACCTCGTCCCTTTATCTTCTTCGATCTAGATTGAGACTTGGGTAGGATATATTAGGGTCTCAAGGTAGATGCTCATCACTACTTGATTCTTCTAGCCACCCTCCATTTCTTGGTTGTTCAGGTACTTCTCTAAGATCCCTCCAAAGAATATTAGTTGCTTACCCTCTACTTATTTGATATTCGCTATTGATAGCCAAATTTTGATGTGGTTCCCTCATGCCTTCTTGTTCTAGTGATATCCATAGTCTTTGAGAACATCTGCTTAATGGTGCAGGGATTTTTGAAGAATCTTCGATATTTAGGAGAATTCTCAGTATTGCTGGAGATGAACTACCAGAGTCTAAGGAAAATACATTGTTTCCCAAGGGTCCTTTTGTATTACCTTCGATACCTCCTCTTAGTTCTCTTTGTTGCCTCTCCAGTCCCTGTTCTGGCAGTCTTCTATTCCTTTGCCTTATGGAATGTCTTAGGTGAATTACCTGGGGTGTTGAGAGTGAATTTTTTGAAGCCACAGAGAATAAACTACTTTCTATAGAATTGTCATTCATGCTTCCTCTAAATTTCTTTTGTTACCTTTTTGCCCATTCGGCTATTCGTACTTCTAGGCATTCATCCAACTCCTAAATTACTTGTTCTTGCAATTGCGTATTATATTGTCTTCGAGTTTCATAATCCTGTAATCTCTACGTTTCCCAAACCAATTTTTACAAAATTTGTGATCCTCGATCTTCTTCTTCCCCCACTTCTGGTTCTTGTTCTTGTAAAGCAACATTCATGAGGGTTTGAAGTTGCTTTGCTTCACTATTTGGAAATCAAACATGGACTTGTAATCGTCTTCGCTCTCCCTCTCGGGGTTCTAACTCCCTCTGCTCATTCACATATTATCCTCCCACTCCAAATAGCCATTCTAGGGGTGTTGGTTTATCCTCTCGAACAACATTACTGGGCTCACCATGTTCATAGGATCGTATACCTGGTCATGATTCTTCTATTGCTTTTCCAAAAGCATCTTCAGAGGTTTCTAAGTTGATTACACTCACATGTACCTGTGCCTTTGACTTATACACCTTCAAATTAGAACCATTTACAACATTGGGGCAAATTGTATCATCCAACTTCTTTAATCGAACAACCTCGGTGTCCAGTATCTCTTCCACTTGGAAGGGTCCAAGCCATAAAGTTTTCAATTTTCTTGGCTTGATTTATCTTTTCCCATTATACTTGAGCACTAATTCACCAACCTTCAAATCCATCTTCTTGAGATGTTTATCATGCCAATACTTATGTCTTTGTTGAGCTATCTTTGTTGCCCATTGTGCCATCACCCTCTTCTCTCCGAGCTACACCAATGTTGCAAGTCTCTCTTCCATGCTATCTTCATCATTCAGGAAATTTTCCATTGCTATCCTCAAACTAGGTACCAAAAATTTGATAGGTAACATCACCTCTTGCCCATACATTAGTTAAAAGAGTGTATAATTCGTAGTTGGTTTGAAGGTGGTCCTCTAATCAGCTCCTTCTACATCACATGTCTTGTACATGATTGAAACTAGGATCTTAATCGTTGCATCTGCTTACCCATTCACCTTGGGGTAATATGGGCTTGACAAGGAATGAAAGATCATGAAAACTATTGTCATATTATGAATAATCTCGTTAACGAAATGACCTCCTCAGTCGCTTGTCAGTTGAAGAGGTATTCCAAACCGTGTAATAACCTACTCATACAAAAATTGAGCCATGCTCCTTGTAGAGTTATCAGGTAAGGCTCTTGTTTCTACCCATTTTGTTAGATATTTTGTTGCTACTACAATATATCAAAACCTCCTCTTACAATTTGCACAAAGGGCCCACAAAAACTAAACCCCATCTCTCAAAAATTTCTTGAGGATGTGATGGATTTAATGGCATGAAGTCTCATTTTAATGGCTTCCCCGTTCTTTGATACGTATCACATACCTTGACATAATTCTTAGCATAGTAATAAAGGGTAGGCCACCATAGGCTTACCAACAACACTTTTCTAGTTGTTGCATCTAAACCCATATGGCCTCCTACCAATCCCTCGTATGCTTCCTTCAATGTTTGTTGCACTTCATCCCCTATTACACATCATTGCAAAATATGATCCTCCCCCATTTTGTATAGTAAACCTACAATCAATGTAAAAGGTGTCGGTTTCATAATCACTCTTCTGTGCTTGACTATTGTCATCTCCTTTTGTAGCTATTTTGTCGATAAGTATTCCCCATTGTGCTTATACCATGCTGGTATCACACTTATCGTGAATAGTTGTGCGTCAGGGAACTCATCCTGTATTCCTCCCTTTGCAGGTTCTTTGGAGCGAATCCTAGACAACTGGTCTATTATTACGTGTTTCTTTCCAGGTTTTACTACCACCCTAAACATGAAGTCTTGCAAAGTGATGAGCCATGTACTTACTCATCCATAAATTTTTGGTTTATTGATCAAGCACAATAGCATCTGATGATCTACATAAAAAGCAAAGAGGGTAGCCAACAAATAGTGTCGATTCTTCTGTTTGCCTACACCATTCCTAGTGCTCGCTCTATTATACTGTAATTCTTCTTTGCTCTGGATAATAACCAACTTGCAAAGTATATGGGCTGATCTAACCTAAACTATCCTTCCTGAGCCAACATGTAGCCAATTACGAAGTTTGAGGCATCCACATGAACATGGAATTCTTTCTCTTCGTTTGGATAAACTAGGATAGGTTCCTTGACTAAGTGCCTTTAAGCCTTCAAAAGCCTCTTGGTTCTCCTCCGCCCATTTGAAAGGAACACCCTTGCGTGTACGAGCATCTAGAAGATGAGAAATTTGTGCATAATTCTTGATAAACCTTCTATAGTATCCCACCATTCCTAAGAAGATTTTTACTGAACTCACATCATGTGGTTCTTCCATTAGCAGTATCACTCGTATTTTATCTAGGTCAGGTTTTAAACCTTCCTGGCATAACATATGGCCTAGCAGTATCCTATATGGCACCCTCAGTACACATTTGCCTGGATTTAATGATATCCAAGCTCTCCTATGAAGAAACACATGCTTATACTGAGAGGGGGGTGAACAGTATAAGATAAAACTTTTCCTTCCAAAACAACTGTAATAATATGAATGCAATAGTAAATCAGTGCACAAAATTCCACACACGAGAGACAAGAATTTACGTGGAAACACCCTCTCGGGAGAAAACCATAGCAAAATATTGCTTTTATTTTCTTCAATAAAATTCGTGGGCACCAACCCACAAGAGACACCAATCTCCTTGTGCAAGTTTGTGGGCACCAACCCACAAGAGACACCAATCTCCTTGTGCAAGTTCGTGGGCACCAACCCACAGGAGACACCAATATCCTTTTTACAATAGCGTAGGCACCAACCTGCAGGACACCAATCTCGTTGAGGCACCAAACTTTTGCACAACAAATAGAGGATGATATACTGGTCTTGGAAGCTTCAAATGGCCAAATTGTCCTTCACATTCATCAGGTATATCGCTTCCAGAAGTCTCACGTTGTTTTCTTGGATCTACACTTTAATCTTTGCTCATCATATTATAATCCCTGCTGTACCACTTGCCCTAAAACTCATCAACCAAAATTACCTTTGCTTGCCCTAAAACTCATGGACAACAATACCTTGAATTGAGATATCCTCACTGTATATCTGGATGTGACTTATTCTTCATTGATATAACAATTTCAAATAAAACACTTTAATACCTTCTAAATCCCTTATCACTCCTTTTAAAAACTTAACAAAACAAAACTTTATTAAAAACAAAATGACTCCTTATATATCCCTTAATATTCTAATCAAATAGAATATATATAAGTACCTCATGCGCTATTCATCTTTGTTGTTGCCTTATTTTTTCATTGCTTTTCTCCATGAGATAGCACTCAACATGACACATGAAATGCAATGATGATGGCCCGATTTCTTCTATGACAGATCCTTTAAAACATTTATTGCTCAATCATCAAGAAAATTATAATGATTGCTTGGGTGGTAAGCTTATCTTCCTCCTACGTTACACAACGACATCAAACTCCATGGCACTGAATTCTCCAATACTTGTCTTCGTTGTTCGCTCTTCTGCTCAAGTTGGCTACCATTCGCAGTCAACGTTGCTCCAACGATCTTAGAACATTTTCTTTAGCTAAGGTTGGCACCATCTGACGACCTCTCCGATTATGATGAAATACTTTAGATTTGACAACAATACCTTCCATGATGTCACTTTTATTAGATTATAATGGGAAGCCTCTTGTTATTTGCGACACCTCCTTGTCGATAGAGCTTCATCGGGCATCACTGGACTTCTTTGTTATAGACAACAAAACCGCATCATACTAGCACCGAAATGAATTATGCCTTTCGAAGCCTTCTTTGAACCTGATGTAAACATGCTACACCGAGAAGCTTCACTTTGTGTGATCCAAACAGATACAACTATACAAATATCGTATTCTCCAAGGCCATAACCATGAGGTCCTCCACGAACTCTACTGCGATGGCTTCTTCAGACAACATCATCACCTTGCTTCCACTGCGCCTTACCTCCACTGCGTTTGCTTCTCCGTACAATGTCACCACCTTGCTTTCAGTGTGCCTTACCTCCACTATGTTGGATTCCCCGTAGAACGTCACCACCTTGCTTTCACTGCGCCTTACATCCACTACGTTGGCTTCTCCGTACGTCACCACCTTGCTTCCACTGTGCCTTACATCCACTGCGTTGGCTTCTCCGGACAGCATCACCACCTTGCTTCCACTATGCCTTTACACCCACTGTGTTTGCTTCTCCGGACAACGTCACCACCTTGCTTCAAAGCTGAACTTCACTGATCCACACAAGCTCCAGCTTCACTGCTCCATGCGAGCTCCGGCTTCGTTGCCCCGCGCTAGCTTCGAATTTGCTGATCACCTTCAACCTCTATACTCTTCAGTTATGACACGCCGTCAGTCGCATACATATCATCTCCTCCGCCTCTAATTCATCGCAGAGCCAAGCATCGATAATGTGAATAGATTTTGAACTTATATTTATATAGTCAAACCTTACATTTTTGGCACCCAAAAGATCGGCCCACGTTTTCAAGATAATATTTGTATTTATATTGTATATTGAAACATCACTTTATAAGGTAACACCTTATAATAAAATGCATATGATTTAATTTGAAACATCACTTTATAAGGTAACACCTTATAATAAAATGCATATGATATTGATTGCCCAACCTCATAGGCAAATCTGTTAAATCTCCCTTGAAAAATATATATTTGCTTGAATAATTTACCCAATCACACCACGGTTTACTAGCAACCAAGTAGACCTTTGACATCAATGACAACTCAATAATTCTAACAATCTCCCCCTGTCATTGATGGCAATCCTGCAAAGAAACTATCCTATACTGCAACAGGATCACAAGTTGCTCCCCCTGATAAGCTGCTTCCTCTTACTGAAATTACAAACTGCTCCCCCTTAATAAAATTCTCCCCCTTTGACATCAATCGCAAAGGCTCCTCGGGGCTTAAGGATAAGACACTTGATAACACCCACTTTGTAATGCTCTTACTTAGACATTCAATGATGATATGAGAGTGAAACTTCCAAATTACTATGCTCCTTTTCTTGTTCCATTTTCTTTCTCCAAACTTTGGAGGACATATCCTTTTGAACAGTTTGACCATTCTCCTTACTAGATTTCGTAAGTTCAAGGAACACTGTTCTACACCATTTGGCTATATGCCCAAAATTATCACATTTGTAACAAATGATGTTGTAATCCATGAGAGGTGCAAATGAATTGAAATCCCTCTTGATGAAGCCAAAATCATTTTTAGCACGGATCCCGCAATGTACAACTTTATGACCAAATTGGTGACATGAAAAGCAATAACCTCGAAAGAAATATTGAAACCTGTCTGATTGCTTTGGAGGATATGGCCGCATGGTTATCTCATTGTTGTTTCTGTGATGGACACAAATTCAAATCTTATTTGCCTCCCTTTTCAAGGTAATCACAATTGGTGACACCCATTCACTCGTCATAACCTTGAAGATTATGCTTGCCTCCAACATTTTCTCGGTTTCAACATTCACCAAAGCTGCATAGTTTGGATTCATCCTATATGGTCGTCTCCTTACTGGTGGTGCGCCTTCAATCAGAGGAATCTTACGTTCACATAGTTTTGGTGGTACTCCCTTAAAATCCTTGTATGTCCAAGCAAAGACATCCTTATATTCTACAAAAATTTTGAATGTCGTTACTTTTAGTATTGTATCCCAGTCATCTCTGCATTAGATCTTCTTTTTGCCTTCTCCCAAATTCACTTGAATCATTCTAGGTCCTTTATATTTGATGGACTCAGGTTCCTCAACCACTTTCAAAACATCAATAGGGTGAGCTAGTTTGTCTTCAATGACTGCATCCCCCATCATGAATTTAGTGAAATTTTTGGGAAACTTCCACTTCTCTCGTTCTGTCATTTTTTTTTGTTGTCTTCTTTTACTGCCTTCTATGCTCTCAGGATCCTTCTCTTCTTCTTGGACTTCATTTCTTGCATTGATGCAAAAACATTCAGGAGAAAATATTTCATAATATTCCAGTTGCCAGTGGAGTAAGCCTTTATCTTCGTCATTTTCATCCTTCGTGCATTCTTCTAATTGCAACACTCCATCTGGTTCGTATCCGGTGTCTTCATTTGAGGAAGAATTCTCCGATTTGTCCAAAGTTGTAATATCCTGGCTTACTACCTGGTTTTTAAGACTAATCATGTACCTATGTTGGCCTTTCTTGAAGGTCAGGTGCTTCTTCTCCCAATTGTGGTTTACTTTTGTTGTCCTTAACCACCCACACCCAAGCAATGCACCATACACAGGTTACTGCATATCTATTACAACAAAGTCCAAAACAAAGTCTTGTTCTGCTATGCACACCTTTTGGTTCATCAATACTCCTATTGTCTTGATGCCATATTGATCAGCTCCATATAATTTGAAATTTGGAGATCGCAGTGCAAGTTGGCCAATACTTTGCCATGTGTTTTCTGGCATCACATTTACACTTGATCCTCCATCCATGATTACTTGATTCAATTTATGGTCCAATATCTCCATGTGAACCAAGGTTGTTTTTTTCTTGCTTCAATCATCAGTATTGTTGGATCAATAAATTGTTCTTGCTTGATGTTGGCTACTTGTCGGGCTTCCTCCCTCTTTGCTTTCATTACTTACACGATCATAGCATACAATTCATGTAATATATTGAATAGACTTGATACTTTCACCTCCAAAGTTGTAATTAGTACTTGTGTCACCAAGCCTTCACCTGATGCTTGTTTGCCTGTTATGATATCCACCTTTAGAGCTTTTTCTAGAATCAATCTTTCTTGCTTTTCTTTATCTAGCTCTGTCTTAATCAGTCCTTGAGCTTCTTTCCATCGCTCTTTCTCCTTGGCAAGATTTGGGTACTGCTCTATTTTCCTATCCTGTGCTCTAGTTACTGCTATGACTTCATTATCTTTTTCTACCTTTGTACTTACTTCTCCAATGTCAATCTAACTGACATTTTTCTTTCCACTTGAACTTGCCTTATTAAGGCAATTCGCCTCCTTGTGGTTCCCTCGTCAACACCATCTACACATTTAGGTAGAATTGCTACCACTAGTACTACTTATATTTTGGGGCTTGGGGCAATTCTTTGCAAAGTGGCCCCATTCTTGACAATTTCGACACTAGATGATTGGTTTTCCTTCGAAATCATACTGCATACGACTTTGTCCGCCTTGTATTCGTCCTCGGTGATTATTCCTAAATCAACTGCTCGTTGCACCTTGTTCATTCCTTGAAGTATCTGGTTGATCTCCCTGTTGGACTGTCAAATTCTGATGCCTTGCTCCCTTCAAATTGAAAGGACAATCAGCTATCGGATGTCTTGCTATATCACATATATAGCAATACGCATTCTTTGGACAATTGATGTTTGTATGTCCTTTTTTGTAGTCCGAAAACCAAATATTTTTTCGATCTTTTCATCCTTCTTTAACTTCTTTCATGATCTTGTCAAATTCTTTTCTAAAGGAGTGTATTGTGCTTTGGACTTTATCATCTACATTGCTATCAAAATCATCATGCCTTGGATGTCTTCCAATTCCTACAGTTGTTTTTTTGGCTTCACTTTCAAAGTTATTTACCTTTTTGAGAGCTTCTACGTATGTTGAAGATGACACTGCTTTCATTTTCTTCCTATATTTATGTAATAGTCCGTTCAAAAACCAACGTTTCACCATTCCATTTTAGGTGGCATCTGCATTTTATCTACCAATTGTTTCAATCTCCTATTATAACTCTTGACATCCTCATCTGGTTTTTGTTTTGTTGCAAAATTTTTTGTAATAATTTTCGTTTCATCCCTCAATGGTCGAAATTCTTCTATGAAAGCATCTTTCAAAGTGTCCCACTATGTAAATGGTTGAGTATTCTGCCTTTTTAGATACCAATCCATAGCCATCCCTCGCAAGGTGGTCGGGAATAATTGTAACCACTCTGCCTCTTGCGACACTCCATTTGCTCCCCAAATGGTGATGCAAGTACCTATGTGACGTGTTGGATCTTCTTTTCCTTCCCTAGTGAAGGGTGGGCATTTTTGTTTGCCTGCTCTATTGGCAACATTTGCCATTGGGATTGTCCCACTAGGCATGTCACTTAATGATGTTTGTTGTGTTTTATTCCTCTTTGTTGTAGGTGGTGCAAAATCTTGTTCAATTACGTGCTCAAATAACCTTCTTCTTGACTCATGTACATCACTCCTTCGCGACCTTCTTCGCTAATATACAAGGTGCAATTCTGGTCTCCCTTCCCAAGAATCCACACGTGGTTTCTCCAGTACAAAGCTTCTCTCTTCTGTACCTGTTGGCCAACTCCTCTCCACCAGTTCAGGTGTTACCATCCGCTCCTCACTTCCAATGTTAGGTACGTATTCTACTATTTGATTTCATTTTCATTCTCTCTTGTCACCAACAGTGTCTCCCACCTTTCTTGCTCTATGTTTGTATTCTCGTCTTCCAAGGGGTTCCACACTCTTTCCACCTCCAATTGTGAAACTTCGTCTTGAATCCTTTGATTCTCCAGTCGTGCACTGCGTCACAATGGTATCTGATTCCTTCCTTGTTTGCCTTGTGGCCTGGAGTCTGTCATTCACCTCTTCGCCTTGTCACGTGTGCTTCTTGACCCAGAGTTGATTTAGGCAACAACGCCAAATGTAGACAGGGATGAGTGCTTTCTCGAGACGAGGGAATGGCATGAGTTTAGGAAGGAAGAGAACAAACTTGGATGTACAACATGGTGTCAATCTGCAATGATCATCTTCTGACTGGTAGATCATTGTAGACATCTAATCCAGACGGGTAAACTAGTCTAGACAGGTAACTATCAGACATGTACCATCCTAGACGGGTTGCAAGCTAGACAGGTAGCTCTAGACGGATAGGGCCAGATGGGTAGGGTCTTAGACGGGTAGGATCCTAGACGAGTTTCTCTCAGACGTGTATCTCAAATCAAATGGGTAGTTGCAAATGGGTAGCGCACAGGGCTAGACAAGTATGCAACGACTAAGACCTAGATGGATAGGCCTATATGGGTTATGCAACTCGCGTTTTCATAATCCATGATCGCTCCTCCTTGTAACTGCGCAACACAAACACAACACCAACCTGCACCAGTCTATCTCATACCATACATTGATTGAATACCTGTAACACAAGACAATACAATCACACAAATCCACACAATACTTGGAACAATTTTGCTTATTGTATTAATTCACAATGGATATGCATATATGGATAGTGATCTACAAAAATGAGTAGGAGGGCATTTATAGGGCAAGCCTTGGTGGTTACTGCAACCAACCCAAGCTAAACCGTCCCAATTGCCCTTACATAACCACTTAACTAATCAATCTTAAAGCATAACAAACTAGTCTCAGACTGATTAACAAGTCTATCTTAACAACCAATTTCAAACTGATTAATAAGTCTTAACTAATAATGATGGTTGAATTTGTCATTTTGTGCTACGTTATTAATTAGTATGTATTACATCGTGATGGCTGATTTTACATTACAAAGATCATTACATTTATCCAAATTGCTCATCACTTTGTAGACATTTTGTCAAACAGTTTGGGATGTCATTTCTTCTTCGAACTGTTGTCTATAATTACCAAGACATTTGGGAGAGACACTTAAGCATCGTAGGGAGGTTTTTCAAAATTATAGTTATAAAGATAGTCAAATTTGTAAAACCTTCATTAATTCTAGATAAGATGGTTTTACACAAAGGAATGAAAGGAATTATAGCAATATCATAACTTTTTCCTACATACAATAATTTAGGTGTTTCTAATAGTATAGCTCATTTTTTTAGGAGACACCATATTGGCTAGTATTCTTAGTTTACAAAAATGTTAAGAACCATTTGAGCATAGTGAAAGAGACCGTGAATCCCCACAACAAGAGTGAAGTATGCCAAATATCTTGTGGGATATGTCAAAATGTCCATTGCCAAATGGTCAATCAAGACATCGCAAGAACCACTACCATGATTGGCTAAATAAAGCACTTGATTCAACCTTAGCAAAGTATTTATGTATAACACAACACCATATTATGATGGAATATTTTAGGTCGTTGACCAATAAGAATTGCCTTCTAACTAGAAAACTCGAGGCTATGGAGACCATTAAAATCCCTACCAATCTTATTAACGATTGTAGATTTGGCCTTAGTCACATTTGAAGGATGTTGATTCTCAATTGGGAGGAGCAGATATATAATATATGATAATAGTTTTTCTTCTATTAAGAAATAGATAATTATTTAATGCTTGTAACTTAAAAGCATTAAATTGAGAGCGGTTACATTTAATTAATATTTTTAATGTTGGAGTTCCTTATTAGGATGGCAATTCTCAATTTATCTCTATAAGGAGTCCTCTTTTATAGCATTTACACATGTTTTTGTCTTGATGACGATGTCAAGTGGAGGCCTTAAACACCCATCAATCTTTTTTGGCCTTATATGTCTTTTCAAGAAGATTTGTGGTTATTATAGATTGTAGAAACATTTATAATTTAAAAATAAGAATTTTGTTTGAATCACTCATAAACATACATGTCAAGTGGTATGACCTCAGGTAGTTTAAAAAAATAAGCTTTCAATCTAGACACTCATGTACATATCTTATCAGGCAATATATACATAAGTGCCACTTGTAATACCACTAAGTGGTTTGTTAAAATATCACGACAACGTAGTCAGGATGTAATATAGATGGAGCCCATTACCATATAATTGATTTAAACAAAAATGTATGATTTTAAAAATATAAGAAAAATAGAGAAATATATAGGTGATACTCTTGTAGTCTTTCACACCATATTAATTTATTCTACTTGCCATAATCTTCATAGATCTGAGACCCTAAGAGTAAGAGCATGCTTAATGAACAGCTGGCATCCAATTGCCCTGATAACTAGATTCTTGAAAATTCAAAGACAGTAAAATTTGACAAATTCCCAACCATCAACATGATTTTCTTCTACATATAAAGGTAGAAATTTACTTCATATCCTGTTTCTGAAGTTACAAAGAAGTATTGCAGTTTGACCTCATATATTTACAGAGACAGATAAAAACATTCATATTGTTTAGTTACTACTCACACCATGTATAGCAGAAACAAACTTCAAAGGACAGAAAATACTGATAATACAGCATTTCCTCCCAGACCTGGAATGATACCTTGTCTGTGACAGGTTTCTTGTGTACTATGTCTGACAAGCTTTTATAGTAATATGGTGAACAATGACTTGTCATATCACTTTCTACATTCTAACAAGGAAAACTGAGATGAGGATCACAGTATATCATCAGCTCAGTTCATTGTTTACATACTTGATTAGTACATTGCAATGTATTTGATCAGAATAATCCAAAAAGAAGCACCATATACAATACATCAAACTCCTTTTGAGTGCATTTTTACAAACTTTATATCTCAAGCTAAGATTAATTTGCTTCAATAGGTAAATTAGATTAGACATATGATCATCCCAGCTCATACCCAATTAAATTTATCATATTATCAACCAAAATTTCTAAATCTTCCTTCGGGAAGAGTATTTTAGACTTAAATTGAACAGCGTAGAGCCTTTGGATATTGGAGAGAAGAATTTAATAACTATGAGTTTACATATAGAAACCATCTAGCATTTGTAGGTATAGACAAATAACTTGCAAAACAAATGTGTGAATAAGGTGAAATGATTAATAATATGCAACACAAACCACGACAATAATCACCTTCCATCTATGTAACCGGATACATATTTTTAATCTTTGGCCTCTAAACATAAGAACCATGATATTCACAAAGCCTTTAATAACTTTGCTGGGAAGCACTCAAAAACATCATATAAATTTTACAAGAGTGATATGGTCAACCAGCTCTGAAGTCATAAAATTTGATTTGTTTTTCTTCATTTAAATAAATAACACAACTCTATGGCCTTCTTAAGGGCTAAACTCTGAAACACGACCTTTACTATACCTTTGTTGCTTATTAAGCCCATAACACTTCCATTTAGCATCAAACCTGAAAGGCTAAACTAATTGATTGCTATGCGTTTCTTACTACTATGATATTCCAAGACAACTATACATTTTGCCTTAATGCAAATCAGCAGAATTTTACTTCAAATAATCTCATGGTTCCCACTGAGCATACATAGTGGAAAGTTGAGGGAAAATGAACATCAATGATAGTAATATTTGATTATGTTTTAAGTGCTGATTACTTTTCAACTTTGAAATAAAAAAGCAGTATGTGTGCTGCAGTGGCTGGATACACAAAACATAGTTCATGGAAGTCATAATGAACATAACAAAATCTAAGATATTAATCAATACCATGGCCATATAAGGTAAGGCACCCAATAAAAGGACTAGAACTATCAGACTTCCCAATGTATGAAGAATATGCTTATATTATTAACACAAAATTAACAATTCTTCACTATGTGTCACTCTACAATGTGCATCCTTCAACATGTCATTTTTTGGCATCTCATGCAAATGCAAAAGGGTTAGTTTCATGAAAAGGATCATTGAAGCTACAAGAACATAAACTACATGCTTCCACCATGCTTTATGTGTGTAGTAAATGGGGACTTGCATTTCATTACTCAGAATCTATAAAAAAAATTATATTATAAATTTTCACAGTTAAATGCTTGTTGCTAGGTCTTTCTATAGCTTGAACGTAGATACAAAGAATATGACCCAAAAATGTGGTATAAATAGAATAGACTACTATCACTATAGATCAAAATAATATCTGGGATACACTTTGAAATTTCAAGACCTGCTAACCCAAAATTAATTTTGGAACAAATATGGTAAGAATCTCACAAAATATCAATGAAATTATGCAAGTTGAAAATCTAGAAAATATTTTAACAAATATTTAAGTAGAATCCAACATGAATATAAATTTATTCTTCTCCAAACCGGTAACCCCATCTTTGAATTTGACAGAGACTGATACTTGCCACTGAATAAGCTAACTACTGGTCAACCAGCTATCGAGTCTAAGATGGTTTTTTTTGTTTATTTTTCACTTTTATGGTCTTCTTGGCTGTAAACCACTAAAAACCTGATTTGTGGATAACTTGTTTGCTATACAATTATCTATTTTAAGTTGATAAGATCTTTATGTGGCAGCAAAACTGAAAGGCTGAGCTAATTGTTTTCTGTGCATTTGTCTTGTGAGTACCAAGACATTTGTGCTTTTTGCTTTGATGCAATTTACTCAAATTCACTTATTGTACTAAGAGCAAAGCACCAATCTCATGCTTCCTGCTATATGTTTGCAGAGTTGGATGTCAGGTGTGAATAATAAGCATCCATGAAGATTTTCTTTGAACATACTCAAAGCATTTATCATTTTTCATCTATATAATGAAATAAGCATCGGGCAAATTTATGAAAATGGGTTAGTGATATGTTCACTATAAACACACAAGAATATTTGCAGGGTGGTCAGGTCCAAACACCGAGGCAACTATCAGATCATTGTTTACTCTTTATTTTTGGGGGGTAACTGTGTAATGAACATAATGTTAATGAGCCCGGAGTTTTCCTAGCAGCTATCCATTTTTAAAAGATACTATTAACAATAATAAAAAAAAAAATTCTTAGTTTCTTACTTCCAAAGATCACAATTCAGAGATGCAAAAGAAAACAAAAAAATAAGAAACAAATCAGCACAATCTCCCCAAAAGCAATAGGATGATCTGGATTTCATAGTGAACATATATGAAATTCAAAAATCAATCTATATCATAGCTTTATCACTATGGGACGCCGTCAGAAAACTAAAACTAGAAGACTTCCCCTCAGTCAAGAATATGTTCATCTCACATATACATAGTAATGATTCTCCAATATGTGCACTACATAGTAATAACAACTCTTCAATACCTGTCACCCTACAATGTGCATCCTCCAAGGTGTTAATTCTCAAATCCTATGCAACTACAGAAGGTTAGTTTCACAAAACAGACTAGTTGATATTGAAGCTTAGAAGACTAGATCTTGCATGCTTGCACTAGGCTTTGCATGGGAGAATGCACAATGAATGTGCATGTCTTCACATGAAATCTACACACAAAGATACATTATAAAATTTCTGGGCTCAAAAAGTCTATTTGCTTTTCTTTTCTGTATCTTGGATGTAGTTGCAAAGAATATGACCCACAAATGGGGTGATAAATAGAATAGATTGCTCTCATCACGGTTCACAACAAAATTGGGATTCATTCCAAAGTTTCCAAAGCTGCTAGCACTAAATTTATTCTGGAACCTAGATGGAAAAGACTCTTAGCAGAGAGTCAAAATGAAATATATCAAAAAAACGTCAGAGTTTAAAGAATACATGTGTAAACACAAATGTAACCAGAATTTAATTGTTGTTTAAACTGGAAAAATCCATCTTTGATTTAGACACGAGTCGTCGATGCTTCTTACTGCTTGATCTGATTTTCTCTCTGCTCAGGGATTTCTTCATTTATATCATCTTCATCCGTTCTGGTTCCCAACTTTACAATGTCCTCCACAAGAATTTTTCCATCTGAAGTTGGGAAAACAAAAAACATAATATGAAATATGGATGTAGTCACAATCCAATGAAAATACTACATGCTTGTGTGTGTGTATTCACATTTATTGATCAACATGAAAGTACTAGATACAACGTGCAATTGTCCTAAAAATATACAGAAGTGCACATATATCAATAGAAAAGGATGGATATGGCCACAAATAAAAAGAGAAAGCAATAAGAAGTTGACAGGCAACCTTTGCTCTATATCACGTTTCAATGTTATATGAGAAGGGCAAATACTGATTCTATCGTTTAAAACAAAACATCTATCATTGCAAAGAACATAGCATTTGCTTCTGGCTTTAGAGAAATACCTTTATCCTTTGCCAAATTGCTGACCAAATCCTGCACTGGCTTCTGACCTAAAGTGTCCTTGAGGTACATCGCAGCTGAAGCTAACTCTTCTGGAGTTACCTTTCCATCATAATCCCTGGCAACTGACATCAGTCAGGGTTCCATTACACACTAATGTGTACATGCAGCCTTTTATTGCATAAGTCTAAATGACAAAGAAACAGGTAGCACAGAGAAATAAAATTTCTCCAAAGGAAGAAAAGGGTTCCAAGGACTTCTGAGGTGAGACTGATTAAATTGAAGAAATGCACCTAGAACTGGAGAGAACAAGGATTAACAACTACACAAGCTTTAACCTGCTGATAATTTACTCTACACATATCAAAGAGTCAAATTACCACAAGTTTCCTTAAGGGGACAAAATCCGAAGAAGTGTGTGTGTGTGTGTGTAACGTAAAAAGAAACTTCTCCTGTAACATACAATTGGGTCACATATGCAAGTTAAGTGTGCTGGCTAAGATAGGACAAGTCCTTCTTTACCTTTATCTTTATCATATGATTTTGGCCAATTCTAACAATGACACATCTTAATAATCTGACTATACTGGTGAGACATTATTATCAAATTACAATGAAATGCAAGAGTTCCCAAAGCGTTTGAATGCATAGACATAAAATTCCAAGTATGAATTAATGAACACCTATACAATATTTGCATGGTTTCAGACTAAGTATTCTAGCTTGATTAGTTTGCTCTAGATAGAGAAGATGGCAACGCTATTATTGTGACTCCAAAAGAAGTATTGGTTTTATAATGTATTTGGCACATATCCAAAAGGCACAATCAATAGGAACAAACAGCTGAAATCTCAAAATGTACATATTTAAAACAATTTATTAAGGTTGGCATATTGTAGAACTGCATATTCTATCATTACCAAACGAGGAATTATGATGTCATTGAAATTCATAATACTTGGTGCATTGAATGAGCCAGACGTTTGAATTTAGTTGTCAAAAAGCTTGCAGCTACATTATATTCAGAGTAGAAAAGGACTACAACATGTATCACAAAAATTTTGGTGTTATAATATCATGTTCAGTACATGTTCAAAGCACATCATGAATGCAAACAAGTTACATTTTCTAAAGACACATTCTTTATTTAAAAAAGGAAAAAGGAAAATATACAACTTCATAGATTCTATAATCAACAAAGAGCCAAATACCTACAAAATTATGATGTCCCTAAACTTTATATGATAGTCACCCAGATTATGGATGACTTGCATGCTCACATTTAGCTGTCTAAACCCCTGCAATTTCATCACATTCTTTGTAAAAAAGGATAATAGCATATCGCTTGTAGTGAACTTCATATAATGTTTGAATCCTGTGTGACTTGTGATATATTTGATGTATCTTATTATAAACCTATTGGAAAGTTATGCATTAGAAGGTAAAATTCACAACTCTTGTGCCATATCCCTTGAATATCACAAATATTATTTGATGTAAATGGTGTCCTATTAAATCCCTTCATGAATTTAGGCTTACATCTCTTTGGTTCAACTTATAGATGTAAATGATTATTTTTATTTTTTGAGCTTATCCTTTTTTCCTTCTAGCATGTGACTGAAATAATTTTAAGCCTATGTCCATAATTTTTACAATTCCAATTGGCTATTTTGAAGTAGAACCTACCAATCTTCTATTCACAATTGCACAGTTCTGCCCAATGCCTGTCTGACCTCTCTTGAGACCCTCTCTCTGCTTGAACTGGTGCTCAACTAGCAACCACTGGACACCCCACTGGCACCCACTCAACATCTAAACAGCATTCAATTGGCATCCACTTGCTACGAAACATGAAAGGGTGTGGAATATGAAAAGATATGACCCAATATACAAAAGGTCCAAGCAGTTCATTTTTCTTGTAAATTGCTCCTTCAAAAAGATCTATATGAATGGTATGCTAAAAATCAGGACACACACAAATCCAAGATGGAATTGTGGGCATTTGGAAAAGGGCATATTTGTATCGTTCTAGACAAGGATGCAGTCCAGGAAATTTATCGGAATGATATCTATTATAGTGGTAAGAAGATGTCAAACTAGAGCAAGTTTCTTAACAAGTATCCTTTGTGGATGGAGGTTCTCCACCTAACAAAGGAAATTTGAACCTGGACAGAAAAATTTGTTCTCTCCTTTAGTTGACTTCTTCTTGTTGATAAGAAAGGATCTCAATCTTTGTGACCAAATAGAAGAGTTTGCATGCAGATGGACATTTCGTAGCAGCTCCATTTAGAGATCTAAAGGTGTTGCTAATATCCTTGAAGACATAGTTATAATTTTCAAGTACCATTTGATGATCAATGAATATTGAACCAAACTTGATCTGAGCAAAGTCGGGATTTCTCAAGTCCCCAAGAAACTTGACGCCAAAGCGATGCCAACTAATATATCTTGGTGCACCTTTGGACTTTTGACTTGACCAGCTAATGCTATAATGACTTGCTTATAGGTGTTTCTAGTTGCATGCCTACCCATGGTGCCAACACCACCCGTGGCAGCAACACTACCTTCAACGTCATGCTTACAATGACGTTATCTTTACTGGTGCCAATGCCTATGGGGCCCACGCATCCAACCAGAAACACCTAAGGTGCTACCGCCCTATGTTAGAAGCAAATGCCAGAATCTATACAAACTTTTCCCAACACCAGGCGTCAAAGACAAAACTACAACTGCCTAGTCTTGCCACTTGGCACCTTGATAACAAGCCACATCTCAAGAGAGGCAGACGAATGACGTTGAAACTGCTTTTTGATCAATTGGAAGCCAAACCATTTCCCCTTCCAACTGGTTTGTAACTACTATACATCATGTATATAGCTTTTGGTGAAACTTTGTTGTGCCTTGTTTTGTTGCACAACTTTGAAACATAACTCGCTTGATGCCACAAACTAGTTTAGGGGAGTTGTCCTCTGTTCCACTACTATCTAGGCCCTATGGTGCAAAACAATTGGTGTCAGAACAAGTTTTGATCTATTTCATAACCTGACATTTTACACCTTATATACATTTGTTTACAGAGATTTTTACCAAAAGCACAAGCTCCAATACATTCAATGGTGTTTGCTCATACACACTTGTGGTATCAGAAGAAAGGTGTCAAACCAAGTTCCATGTTCGTGAACCCTATGGAATGCCACACTTGTAAAGAAATGTTCGAGATAGAGATGTCATCGTCGACAGAGACCAAACCCCAACACATCAAGAAACTCCTTGTTCAAGGACTTTTAGGATCTCATGATGAACGTGGGAGCACCATCCAACACATGCAATCCTACACCCTTCCAAAGCCACAACTTGCTCAAGGGGTAGACCAACATCAACATTCCTATCTTCTCTGACCAAATTAATGCCGAAAAGTTGGATACCTAGCTCCAACAACTAGAAGTATACTTCTTTGCTAGTTGTTTCTCTAACATTGATAGAATTGCTTTTGCAACCCTAATGATGTCTAAATTGGTTTCTTGTTGGTGGGAAGCCACTAGCAAGAGGCTCGTAGACAATGGAGATCTTGTTGATATATAGACAACATTTGTCAAACTGGTTCGCATTTGCTTCATTATGAAGATGAGCACATGCATTTACAACAGTTGTGCATGCCAAGATCAAATTGTCCAACAGTACACTGATGAATTCAACAAACTTCTCAATTTCTATCACATTCACAGTGACGAGAAGCATCCAAGTCCTCAAGTTTGCTTTTAATCTCCATTACCACATCCATTCAAAGATGTAATTTCTTCCTATCAATTCTTTGGCACAAGCATTCTGCATTGTGACCAAATTGGAAGGAAAGTCTCCAACAAAGCAAAAAGGTCCAACATCCATAGCATACAAGGTACCAATGGTGCCAAAACCAAAGTTGCAAGAGCACCTATGGCACACCACCTAAGGCCCCTACAACACTTTACAAGTCTAAGATTCCACTTATGGCAAAGGACAAAGTCAAAGAGAAGGTGGGAACTAAGTGTTGCATCCAACATAAGACTCACACTCATAGTGACACTAATTGTAGAGATCAGCAAAAACCTTTGGTGGTGCAACCACATGGAAAGTGAAGAGGTAAACGCCATATGGATACATAGTAGAACTCAAAGAACATGCAAGACCTCAACCTCTAATGTTTTAAAGGAAAGGGAGAGTTTGTTCCACATTCGTTGTTGGATAAGAGGCAAACCCCTTCACATCATCAACACTTAAAGTTAGAAGAACATCATTGCATGAGATACGGTCAAGTAACTGGGCTTCCATACCATGATGTACCCATAACCTTACTCCCTTGGTTGGCTTCATCCCGAAAAAGGAAGAGGTTCAATGCCAATGCACCCTTGAGTATGGCATAATGCCAATGTGAAACATTGATGCGTGACATGGTGCCATTGAACATTTGCAATGTCCTACTCAAGAGGCCCTATTTCTTTGATTGCTAGACTACCTACCAAGCTTGTTCACAACAATGGTCAATGGGTGTCAAGGGGATAACTTATGACATACCAATGTGCTTACCTCAAAAGAATGTGACTTTTGTTTCAGTGAAGCAATGTAAGAAACTCATTTTGCATGCTCAAAATTTATTTTGCTTATGGTTTGATCAGAGAACCATGGCACCAAGAACTTTTTGTTGTCATGCCAGCCGAGCAAGAAACTCAACAAATGGGCGCCTTGCTTCATCCATACTCAAATGTTTCCTAGTATCCATTGGGAGAGCCACTTCACCATTTGAACAATCATCAAATTAACTTGAACCTTGGATCATTTGTTCTCAACAATCTGCTATACCACAAGTTAGTTTGGGAGAATGATGAAATTCAATGTCAAATTTAGGATCTAATTGATCAAGACAAGATCAGACCAACTCTTAGCCTTGCGGTAGCCCCATTATTCTAGTGCCAAAGAAGGATGGTATGTGGCACTTATGTATTAACTACAAAGCGTTGAATACGATTTCGGTGAAGAACAGATATCTGCTATGCCACATGAATGATCTCTTTGACCAGCCCCACGAGGATTGATATTCTACCAAGATCAAAATCAAAGCAAGCTATCATTAGGTCCCTTTCAACCCCACAGATATTTGGAAAACAAATTTCAAGACCATAGAGGGATTGTAGGTTGGTGTTGTCTTTTAGTTTGACCAATGCACCTGCTTCATTCATGCGCCTCATGAAATGATGTCTTGCACTTATTCACAAGGTCCTTCATTGTCTACTTCGATGACATTATCCTCTTCAGCAAGACATGGAAGAAACATCTCCAACCAACACAGGCTTCAAGCAAACTTGGCCTAGTGTACATTTGACGTTATAAAGATCTCCCACCTTGGCTACATTATTGACTGTTATGGCATACATGTAGACACAAAGAAGATACGCATCATCCAAGAATGGTTTGTTCTAAAGACCTTGATGGAGCTTAGAAGTCTTATGGGCCTTCACAATTTCTACCATCAATCCATTCTTGGATTCTCGCACATGACATGGCCTCTCAACTAGATCATCCATAGTAAGACGGCCTTTTGTTGGACTAGGCAACAACAAAAAGCATTTTAAGAGTTCGAACAACGTCTCTCATCAACACTCGTGCTATCCATGCTTGACATCACTCAACCCTTTGGGATCAAGACAGTTGCATCAGACTATGCACTTCACACCATCCTAATTTAGAATGGACACCCTATTGTGTACCATTTTGAAACACTCAACAATATAGTCCAGCACTACTCAACCTATGAAAAAGAACTATACACTATTGTTCAAGTTGTTCGATAGTTGCACCATTATGTCATGGGTAATGAAACCATTGTTCATTCTAATCATATGTCTTTGCAATTTTTGCATACTCAAAGTAAGCCAAAGAATGCATGTCGTATGAAATGGATGCCATACTTAGAATAGTTCCACCTTGTGATCAAGCATTACAAAGGCAAAGACAACCACATCATTGACTATCTGAATCGCCCTCCAGTTCATGCGTTGTTGAAAGTTATGGATATCAGGGATCACAACCTCGGTTACTAGAAAACCCTATATTCCAACAATATCAGTGCCAACGCATTGCCTTGGTGATGGTTTATACCATTTGGATAAGCTCTACAAACATTTTGGCAATTCATGCCAACACGCAATTTAAGAAGCACATTACTAGAAGGTCATTAAGCACTTTGGCATCAACAAAATGCTTGTGATGCTATAACATCATTTCCATTGGCCTCACACATGCCAAGAGGTTGACCTCTACATCAAGTCCTATGTACCTTGCAACATGGCCAAGCTAGCAAACAAGAAGTTGGAGCTCTACACACCATTGTTAGTTCCTTCCAGGCCTTAGGAATTTATCAAAATGGTTATCTTTCTAGTCTACCCTCCGCTAAGCATAAAAAGGATTATGGTTTTGTTGGACAAGTTCTCTAGATGACGATCATGATTCCTTGCAGAAAGAGCACTAATATGCTACAAACCACCAGATTGTTCGTTCAACACATTTGATCCACTTTGGCATCCCAAACTCAATTGTGTCAAACCAAGACCCTCGTTTCATCAGCAATTTTTGGCACAATCTATAGGGTTAATTGGATGCCAAGTTGCAACATTGCAAACTATTTCATCCATAAGCTAATGGACTAATAGAGGTAGTGAAACAAATGTTGGTACACCTGCTTAGGATATGCAACCATGATCACTCGTATACAACAAATGAAAGTTTGCCTTACATCCAATATTCTTACAATAGGACTCAACATGATACCATTGGTCATAGTCCGTCCTAGGCATGTTTTGGATCTAGCCTAACACGCAAACTGATGTCACTTTCCACATTTCTAATGGCGCCATGATGCTAGCACAATTTAGAAAAGCCAACAAGGATGAACACTTTCTACAACACATAAAATGCATAGAGCACCAAGTTCAAGAAATACTTAAGCATGAGCAACAAATGTATAAGAAGCGACATGACCAACATTGCACTCCTTGTACTTTTCAAGTTGGAGATCAGATTGGCTTCACTTGAAGAAGGAACGCTTCTTTGGCCCTCATTGAAATATAAAAACTCTGTGCTTATTCCATACACCATATAATGCATGACAAGTGAGAATGCTTTCATTCTTGAGTTGCCTTCATATTTGGAGATGCATCCAGTGCTCAATTTGGATTTCCTCAAGCCATACCATCCTCCTCTATTAGAGCTTACACTCATACACCATCCTACAATCCTAGATCCTACTTGGTAACTGTTTCTACAAACTAGGTAATTGATGTCATTACTACGCATACTCGCCAAGGGATACACAACCTGTTTAGGTTGCTGAGAGTGGTCATTTTGCTACCTAATTTAGATGGGTATACAATTGACCAACTCAAGCTTTTGTTTCCCCAATTAGAAGTCGATGCAACGGGGACTACTACTTCCCAAGGAGGGATGATTGATCTTAGGAAAGCAAGGGTTGCTCAAATCCCCAAGAAAGTTGATGTCAAAGCAACACTAGCTAATAGATCTTGGCGCCCCTTTGGAATTTTGTCTAAAAAGGCTACTGCCAAAACAGCTTGCAAGCGACACCTACTCATAGTGCTAAAACCACCTATGGTGCCAACACTACCTTCGGCGTTTTGCTTACAATGGTGTCATATCTACCTTGGCACCAATGCCTATGTTGGCCATGCATCCAAACATAAATGACTATGGCACCAACGCTCCATGTCAGTAGAAAAGCCTAAATCTAGTACACAAAGACGCTTCCCAATGTCAGGAGTTAGAGACAAAGCTACTACCTAATCATGTCACTTGGCACCTTGCTAATTAGCAACACCACCAAAGAGACAGATTAACTACTTTGCAACTATTTTCTAAAATTGTTTTTTGATCAGTTGGAAGCCAAACCATTTCCCCTACCAATTGCTTTGTAACTGCTATATCATGTATATATCTTAAGATTATAATTTTACACTTCTTCCTCTGTCTTCTTGTTTTCTTCTCTCCTTCGTTCCTACAGACCTTGTTATCCTTGAAATTCTCTTAAGCTCTTGTTCTGCTACTTTTACTGCACAAGAACAGTGTACATGTGCCCCATGCACAACATACTTCATGTAATTAAGCATTTGTACTATTGTCAATATTGGCTACATTATTCTTGGATCCTGCAATATATTTACAATGGCAACATAAAGAAAGTTTTCCTCATTGTTTTGGAGAGACTCTATTGTGCACTTGTTGAACATAGAAATTGCCAAGTGCGATTTGCACCTGTGACCGCAGTTCAACAAATGGAAGGGCCAATTCCTTGAAGACGTAAAAAGAAAGTAAACTAATTGTGTAGAAAAGTAAAATTTAATCTAAGTGGATGAAAAGTAAATTCTATCTAATTTTGCAAGGAAAGGTAAGAGAAAGAAAACAAGAAAACAAGAAAACAAAAATATGGCCGAAGCCATAGCGAGGTTCAAAGTTGGTGCAATCAGCAACTCCAGCAGATATCGAATAACTTCATTGTGATCAGATCTTCAAAGTAGTCAGCCATATCACAAAGAAAAATGACTAACAAAGGGGGAAAAAGCAATGCTACTAGTTCCACACATCCATTAGTTAAAGGCATAGTAGTCAGACTCGGCCGAGTCCGAGTCCGAGTGGGCTCATCCGTGTCAAGCCCACTCTGAATTGTTTTTTTCCAAAACTTAGTCGAGTCCAACCGAGTCCAGGGCCGAGTCTGAGTCCCACACGGACTCTCGAGCCCCAACATCGGGACTCGGCTGGCCCACCGCATAATAAATTCTGGAAACTGCAAAGTTTCACGGACCTTCGGTAAAGCAGAGAAGTACGCAAGCACGTCTCCACCATGCTGTGTTGCTGAATCCACCCTTTTTGATCTTTGTCTTCCAACACCTTCCGAACCTTGCCGAGCACAACCATGATGCTCTTCATCAGCTTGGCCGTATACAGCTCCGCACGTCCTAGTCGATGGAAACGACGAATATACAACACACCTCTAGTGCCACCGCCGCCAACATCACAATGTACGTCACCATCTCCTACCCGCCATCGCCATCTTTTTTTCTCGGCTTTTGCTGGCAATCTGTTCAATATCAAAAAGCAAGCAATCGCCAAAAGACATGTGTTGCCCACACGCATTACTGTTCCACATTTGCTAAAGGCTTTGCCCCTCGATTTACAGAACAAACATTCATAAATTAACCTCATCTCCCTATTTAACATTTTAATGAATAGGCCTTTATCAAGAACATTCCAAAAAAGTTGTTTATTTTAAGTAGACGCTCTTCCGGAAGAGAGAGTCTATGTTCACCATTCTCTTTTCCCTTAATAAAGAGATTCAATGGATTAATAGAGAGATTCAGTAGCATTAGGAAGCTCTCTTAGGGGGTTGCTCCCTAAGGAGCTTGGAAAATGGTCTGGTGCTTTAACGATCAACAAATCTAAAGGCTGAAGGAGCGTGGAAGGTTGGAGGCTGAAGGAGCGTGGAAGGTTGGAGGTTGAAGGAGCGTGGAAGGCTGAATGATGAGTTGATATTTGGAGTATTAAGGCTAAAGGAGCATGGAAGGTTGGGTTGGCTGAAGGAGCGTGGAAGGCTGGACTGGCTGAAGGAGCGTGGAAGGCTGGACTGGTTGAAGGAGCTTGGAAGGCTAGGCCGGTTGAAGGAGTTGCAACGAAAGGCTAGGATGCTGAGTGGAAGACTGGGAAGGTTGAAGGAGCATGGAAGGCTGCTTACAATGAGAAAAATGAAATTGCAAAGTGCGAAGGATTAGGGTTTTTTCCTGAAAAATGTTTTATCTTTTAGGAGCCATATCTTCGCGAAGAGTTATCCGATTCAGTTGATTCTTGGACCAACTTGTGCAGAATTTGAATAGCTTTAAAATGAGTGGTCATATGCGAACATCTGAGCAATATTGAAAGACATACAACCCTATGAAGTCAACCATTCGGAACAAGGGCAATGACGATTTTTCAAGTCGTGAAAAACAAAATTGCAAAGTGCGAAGGATTAGGGTTTTTTCTTGAAAAACGTCTCATCTTTTAGGAGTTATATCTTCGCGAAGAGTTATCCGATTCAGTTGATTCTTGGACCAACTTGTGCAAAATTTGAATAGCTTTAAAATGAGTGGTCATATACAAAAATCCGAGCAATATTGAGGGATATACGACCCTATGAAGTCAACCATTCAAAACAAGGGCAATGACAATTTTTCAAGTCACAAAAAATGAAATTGCAAATATTTGCCAACTAGGGTTTGAACGATGGGAAGAGCAATGAAGGGCTATGACTTCAGTGAGGAAGGAAACTAGCAATTTAGATTGGGTAAAGTAGACTATGATAGTGCAATGTTTTGGAAATATTACTCTACTAAGATGCAAGGCATAGATAGTAGAGGTGAAGTTTTGGGATTGTGAAGGTTGCTATAGGAAAATGTCAAGAAAGATGCTAAATTTTGAAGTAATTGTATTCATACAGAAATTTGAAAAGATCCAGAAAATGAAAAATCAAGAATTCAAACATTTTATGTAAAATGATGTAGGTTTCTAGCTATAGCATCTCAATTGAGATGAGAAGTGTATCTATTTGTAAACTCTCAAGCTCTAGAGAAGAGAGATGTGATTTGTCAAGGGTGGGGGACCCGAGTAGAACCCCTTATTATCAAGAAAAATAAATAAAGAGATTCAGTGGATATGCACAAAAGTGTAACATAAAAAGTAATGGTTAATATAAAAATAAAAAAATTAATGGTTAATATAAAAATAAAAAAAGTAATGGTTAATATAAAAATAAAAAAATAGTTGCATTAATGTAGTGGTAAAGGCTTTGGCCTTTTTTTTTAGAGGTCTAAGGTTCAAATCCCATTTAATATGAGGGGACCGAAACCCTTCATAAAAACCTATTTAAACTTATTGAAAAAATATAAAAATTAAAAAATAAATTAAAAAATTAAAAAAATGACAAAATAAAAATGTCAATGCAATTATAAAAGGATATATTTAAGGAAAACCATTTACTGCAAGTTTATATATTCATGTATATTTATTTATCATCCTTGTTTAGTTAAATCATTTAATATACGTATAACTAATGTTTAGATCAGATTATAGAATGGAGTGAAATAACCATTATCTACATTGTATGACAATAAATTTGTAATAATTATTATTAATTTAATAAAATATATAGATAATATAATTACATTTATACTATATAATTTAATATTATATAAATATCTTAACAAAAAACATGTTTCTATAATTTATGTTTCCAAAATATCTGATATAGAGTGTGCGATCCGACAATTAATATCATAGCCATGGCATCAAAGTATTTGATCGTGACATTCTTTTAATCGCTAAAAATACAATGTGTGTTATTTTTTAATTTTCTATTAGTGATAGAAGAGAAAGGAAAATTAAGTATTCACGATGAGAGGAGATACTCTCGTCACATGGAAGTTGGCATAAAATGCTTTGTATAATATTGAATGTTAAGTAAGTGTGTTAGAATATACTAATAAGTAATATGCATGAAAAACTTATATTTTTCAATAAAAATTTGTTTTTTTTTTCATTTTTTCTTTTTGTCGAGTATTTACCGAATCTTGCCGAGTTTTTTTGCCGAGTCCCAAGTTCGACTCCCAAGTCGACTTTTCCGCGTTTGAGCCGAGTCCGAGTTTTGCTACTATGGTTAAAGGTCAAAGACATAATAATTCATGAATGTCAAGCGCAATCCTTTGTTTTATCGATCTCAAAGTGTTGATTACAATGATCTAGGAGATTAGCTCTGGTATGCTAGGTAGCCAAAAGACCCTTACACTAAGAATCATTCTCTTACTTATACTTGAAAAGTAGAAACCTAATCTAATCTTAAACCAGTACTTCACAATCATATGAGGGCACAATGCCCAAAAAAGATGCTCAATTGTAGTGAGGGGTTGGTCTCTTTGAGTGGGATGCCCCAAACGGATCACTTTGGAAAGTTGCTCGAACCAAGGCGCTTCCTAGAAACTCTCTTCGAGCAAGGAGCTCCTCAGAAGTCACTCCAAGCAAGGAGCTCCTAGTAAGTCGCTTCAAGCAGAGCGCTCCAAGAAGCGGTCTGCACTAAGTGGGGACTGCATTGTCTAGAGTGAGGCATCTTTGAAGATTTGATTCAATCTCTTTCTTTTTTTTGTCTTGTTATGCATGGCACACGTCTGTTTGGAGGCGATGGTAGTAATTTACTACTACAACCCTGTTCTATTGCACAACTCTAAAACATATCATGTTTAATGCCACAAGCTGGTTCAATGGAGTAGTCCTCCACGCCACACCACATCCTTGGGCCCATGGTATTCTCAAGCTTAATTTGATTGGCTACATTCTAGCTTGTTTGTGCAGCCATAGAAGTCCCATGAAGACCCAACCTAACAAATTTTCTCACCTTGCATCTAGAATTTATAATTTCCTTGCCTCCTCCAAACTTTAATGAAGATAATCTGTAGGAATCAGCACCATCTTATGCAGTTCAAGCATTTCATTTTCTATGAAATGCCTCCATAATATGAGTTGAACTGAAGTTTAAAATGTCATGAGATCTTTATCACAGAGACACACAAACAGAGTGTTAGAGTGGCCCAAAAACCTAACTGTGGTAGGCATCAATGCTGCCTCTGCTACAGCCTCTACTTTAGCCATTGAGTACCTTGCTCCTTGCAGCCACTGCCTCAGCCACCATGGAATCAAACTTCTACCATAACATTCCCAACTGCTGTTTTTATTGCTATTCTGATATTCATAATTAACTATTGCCCATTTCTTAAGAAAGACTATTACAATCTACACTGAATACCAATTTCACCCTTCACAAAACTGCAAAATGTCAAACCAGATTTCCAGACCATAACTCTTAAGGGGGAAGGAAAAAGAAATAAGATAAAAGAATGTCCAACTGAGTAAATGCAGCTAGCTCTTCAGAGGAAGAAAAATGGATTATCAACAAGAAAACTCCATTTTTTTTACCACCAGCTAGTATGGGGGAGAGGGAAACCCTAGAGCAGCTTCCCAGTCCTCTGAAGATCTCAATAACCAAACAGGTGGTCAAAAATAACGCACTAAAGATAAAAAATAAAAGAAAATGAGGAAAAAATGTCCAACTCGGTAAATGCAACTAGCTCTTTATGGAAAAAGAAATGCATTGTCAAGAAAACACAATCCTCTTTACTACCAGCTAATAATGCGGGGAAAGTATCCCAAAAGCAGCCTCCTAGTCCCTTAAAGATCTCAACAGTCGAAAGAGGTGGTCAAACACAGCACACATCCAGAACTTCAACCAAGTGCACACATTTCTATTATACATAAGAGAAGGAAGCCCTATAACAAGTTCCTGAAACTCCACTATACCATTGTACTTGGGCAAATGATTGTGTGGTAAAATTTTCTTTTGTAGTCCTCAAGTAGGGACACAGTGAAGGATGCCCATGAAGTTAAAAATGTTAGCATGGAATGTTAGGGCAGCCTCTGGGTTCAGTAGAGCAGCATTTAATTAAATCAGACATGAATAATCTGCACCCAGATGTACTCCTCTAAGAAAGAAAAATATTTGTATTCAAGCTACATGAGGTAATGAATAGCTGGAATGATAACTATTATGTAGCAACTTTACATTTAAACGGTAAAAGGGTTCTTTCTGTAGGGTAGACTGTTGGTTGTTGCCCCTTGTGATATTAAAGGTGAAGACACTCATGCTAACAGGCAAAGTCTGGGATCCTGATGTATGCCTTAAATGACACTATTGGTAGTATCTCAACGTGCAATCAAATATGCCAAGGTCTTTCTGTTGATGAGTGTATCTTGGACGGTGATTTTAACATAGTCAAGTAGGGATGGTGACTAAGTCAATAAGCATGATGCAACCATCTTACTAGTAAGGGGCAAACTTGGCTTGGATGAATTGATCCTTGGAGTTTCTTTTATTGCATGGGGCCGAAAGAGCCTTCACTCAATTGGTTGATACAGTCTAATTGGCAAGCCAGAAGAAATCAAATTCAGGCTAGGCCTGATCACTTTTATGCTAGCTCACTTGAAGCAACCTTCTCTTTGAGTGAAGGGAGCTTAAATTTGGGAAAAGCCTCTTATAAAGGTTCAAACCATTCTTCAATATCCATTCAGATGATCTTAGGAACTAGTGTGTGAAATAATTCATACACCTTCTACCAATTAAATGCTTCAGATTTTCTGCATGAATCTGGAATTGGTGCCTATGCCTATCGAGGGCAATGGTTGATGCTTTAGCAGGAGGCAAGCCATTCAACAAACAGTCAAGTCTGACTCAAGCTCTAGGAGTTTAGGTATGAGTTGGAAATGGATTCTTTCAACGATGCAAAGTAAGTTGCAACCAATGAAATAGAGGCTTAACTCAAAAAACACAAGGATTAAAGGTCAAGGAATCTAAATTCAGCTTTCAGCTTTTCAAGAGAAAAAAACAAATAAATTGAAAAGAATCATTACATTAGGGGATATATATGGGAACCCCATAAAAGATGAACCCTCAAATCAGAGTATTTTCACCTCAGTTGGATTGGACACCTTATTCATTGCCTCTATAAATCGAATGTTGGAGGTGTCCCTCGTAAATCAGGTGTTATTACACACATTTTTAAATCCAAGGAGCTTGGGATAGATAAGATAATTCTATTACTCTCCACAGATAACCAAAACAGGCCAATGGGAGATAGAAAGAAAGACAAACCTCCAGGGCTAGATGATATTAAGTGCATTTCTAATATTTGTCTCTTGGGATAGGGGAACTGGAGAAGCATTAGGGGATATGATGAATGACAAACCACCAGGGCTAGATGATCTTAAATGTATTTTTTATATTTGTCTTTTGTGCAGATTTATTTTATGGTGGATGTTTGTTTGATACTTTTACATATTTGGCCGATTATTTATGCTTTTGGACATAGAGTTCCATAACAATTGGAATCAGAGCAACAAATTGGAAAAGTGGAAGAATTTTTATTACAGATATGGAGGATATCCGGTTTAAGGAAAAAAAAAAAGTCTTAAACTTTCAGAGAGCATATCTTTACACCTAACCATTAGATTTAGATGATTCTTGCACCATCTTTACAGCATTTCAAACACTATGGCATGAGCATTCACATGAATAAATCCAAGCAGCATGAATGGACTTATGACCCAATGAATCCAGACAATCAGAACTGCTGCAATGACATTTTTTGAAGGCCCAATTTTTCAGGGAAAAAATCATCATATTCTGCAATTTAGGGTAAGCAAATCAAGTGTGGTTTGTTGTGTTTTGAAGGATATTTTCAGATTTAACTGTCTACGGAACTTTTTTCCTTCAAATTGCAATGAGAAAAAGAGAGATGATGTTTCCTAGTTTTGTGAAACCCTGGTTTCATATAAACCTAGTCTTCATTGTGATTTTTTAATTGGAAGCTAAACAAGTAGCCACAAGTTTTGGACAAAATATTTTCGATGCTAGAGAATGATGGTTCCCATTCAATCCAAGTATTTTTACAACAGTTTTTCAAGCTTGGAGATTTGGAAGTTGCCTTCAAGGGGATGTTTTTCATTGGTGACTTAGTTTGCTACAGAAAAGATCAATGTTGGGAAGAAGTTAACCAAAAATGGGAACATTAAAATTTTTTGAAGCTAAAAAGAAAGCTAGAAGACTATGAAATAGAATTAAATAGCAAGGATAAACAGATAACTAGTTTGAAAGATATCATTCATGATGACAATGAAGAAATAAAAGAGCTTAAGCAAGAGAACGAAGAAAAGGACGAGTCTAAAGGATTATTTTCCAGCAAGAGATTCTACTTTGCAGGTTCATGAATGCATTCAAAAGGAGATGATTGTTTCTATAAACCCTAGCAACACATAATTTCAGTAAAATTGACTTGGCTAAAAGGCTGCAAGTTATCAAATGGCATGAGCTCAAGTTGTTAAAAATGTCGGCTTCCAGTTTGGAGACTTAGGTTCAAATATTGTCTCGCGATATATGCATAATTGTCAGTTGTAATACAACTATGTGGTTTGCTGAAATACAGTAGTAATGTGGTCATAATATAGTATAGGCAGGGCCAGTTTCAATGCCCCATATCCAATTAAAACAAATATCAAGCACAAACATAGTGAGGGCGAGAAATTTTTTATATTTTTCGAGATTTTGAAGATCACTATGGGAAAATGTGTTTTATGTACAGGTTTTTATGCAATAGCTATTGTTGATGTGGATATTGTTGTTGGATATCCTTGGTTGGATTCAAGGTGTAGCATTAAGGTTGGATATCCTTGGAAGATAACCTCACACAAGATTTCTCATCATAAAAAGCAAGGATCAGAAGAGAATCACGAAGAAGGGGCTGCAGCTTACGAAAAGGAAGAACTAACAGAAGAATTAGAAGAAAAGTCTAAGGAATAGCCAAAAGAAAAGCATAATCAAGAACTTCAAGAGGGGACAGAAAAGAAGAATGTCAAGGGGGAAAAAGAAAAGGTTGAAGAGTTAAAGGAAGAAAAACAAGTGCCTTATGTTGCAACAAATCGACATCCACATCAACATAGAGGAACCAATTGTAGAGGCATGGCATGGAAATCAGAGGTACAACTATAGCAATCATTAGGACCTGCTTGGAACTTAGGAACAACTAATATGGACCTACATGGAACCAAAAAAGCAAAAGGAGCAATAACTATGGCTATTAAAGTGGTGCAAGAAAAGCGAGGCACCATAGAAGACCATCACCAATGAAGATTTCACAAATATGGATAGATGATCAAGCTTTGGTACTAGTCTCCAATGCTTAGAAGATCATATTATTTGGTTTCCTCCTATGTTTCAAGGAAGAAACACATTAAAGGGGGTGCCATGCATGTACCTAAGGATATAATACTATGATGTACTTTGGGATTATGGAGTAGTTGGACTTGGCATGGCCATGCATAACCTGAGGTTCATTATATTGATCAAATAGACATTGATTAGTTAGTCAATGAAAGGTTTTACCATCTACTTGGATTATTAGGTGAGAGAATATATATAGACATAGATGTCATTGAATTGTAAAAAAATGAAATGTAAAATACCAATAATTGGCATTGTAATTTTCTTGACCTTATTTCCATTTTAAGTGGCACCCCTCATGTTGGAAGATCTTGTGGAGTTATTACATTCACTGCGGCTAATTATTGGTGTAGCACTACTTTAAGGGTATTTTCTATATTCATCTCTTGTGTTGATCTATTGGTTTGTGAATGCTATTTGGCTATTTTATACATATTGGAACATGATTTATGTTATTGGCTATCAAGTTTCATAACATCTAGAAATATTTCCTAAAGATCCTAGGGAAATAATGAGTAATGAAACAATCCAAAGTGTTTATTGGTTGAAATTAAACACTAGATTGGCTCAACAAAAGATAGAACTTACCAAACCAAGCAAATTAATCTCTTCTTTAGGCATTCCTACTGATACTCATATTTCTACATCATATCAATGAGCTACATCAAGTCAAAATTTTGACAAGCAGCGGCAAACAAAAACCAATTTAGATCCTTTGCTTGATAGAAAGGTTACTACTTTTAAGAGAAATTTGTCTTCATGCGACATGCACTATTCCTCTTTGACATTAGTTATTACATGGGAGATTGACTACCACTCAACTAATCACCTCTTTCTTTCACCCTATCTCTACTATCGAGACTAACAAGCGTTCATTTGAAGCTACAACTCTCCGGAATGTTAAATGACAAATTAATGTGCCCTTGTTTGCATACGAGAGTGGCTAATAGGGCTTCAATGCTTTCTTCTTCTTGCATGCAATGGGACATGATTGTATTTCTCTAATGTCAGATTTCACCCACCCCTCACATACCCAGAAGTTATATTCTTCTATTGGTTTCATAGCTATGGATGTTAGAAGAGTCTTGATGGTTTAAACTCAATGTCCTTCTAAGATCATCCAACCAAGCCCCCTTAGTCCCAACCATACTTGTGGGAGCATCATTAGATCCTATGTTGGCCCTTTTGGGATGGTTGGTGATGACAACGCATGTGCTTCTACTTTGCATCCCACCAAAGATTTGATATGGAGCAAAATCCAATTTAAGTTTATTTCCAATGCAAGAAATATATAGGCAAGAATATGCCATTGCAGAATATTGCTGCCCAAAATTGGCATAGCTTAACTTGGAAGAATCTGTAACTACTAGAAAACTTACTAAATTACTAAATTGCCTAAGTATCTAGAATGCCACCTAAGCATCTAGAAGTGCACGTGAGAATACTATTCTCATGTTTACAATTATTTGCAAACAAAGAAAATAAACTAAGCCTACGCCTAGCTAAAGAGAAAAAGAAAGAAAGAGGGGTCATGATTTATTCCTCATCATGCCTCCCCACAATAGAAGCATTGGACTCCAATGCTTTTACAATAGGAGTGTGAAATACAAAATGCTCAAGACCTAACCCACTAACTGGACTAATCGAAGGTTGAGATGCAACTTCATCGGAGGCCTGGACAAGGCCAATGATGCCAATCCGTGCCTATGCGAGAATGCAACGTTCGATCACAACGTGCTCGCAAACCTGGGAAGGAAGTCCATGAGGATCAAGGGCCTGTTGCTGAGTCTGCAAAGTCTTCTACAAAACAGGAACTGTTGCCACATTTGGCACGGGGTGCCATGTTTTCGTTTTTGTAAGTAACCTGCTCTTTCCCTTCCTTTTTTCCTTTCTTCATCCCTCCCTTTCTCCCTCTTCCGTGCAGTTTTCATTCCTCTTCCTTCCTCCCTTTTCTTTCCCATCAGTAGAGTTTCCAGAATAGAGATGTTCCTTGAAAGTTTCTAAGTGTCAGGGCGCACCTCGACTTCGCAAACCTGGGAAGGAAGTCCATGAGGATCAAGGGCCTGTTGCTGAGTCTGCAAAGTCTTCTACAAAACAGGAACTGTTGCCACATTTGGCACGGGGTGCCATGTTTTCAGTTTTTGTAAGTAACCTGCTCTTTCCCTTCCTTTTTTCCTTTCTTCATCCCTCCCTTTCTCCCTCTTCCGTGCAGTTTTCATTCCTCTTCCTTCCTCCCTTTTCTTTCCCCTCAGTAGAGTTTCCAAAACAGAGGTGTTCCCTGAAAGTTTCTAAGTGTCGGGCGCAACCCGACTTCGCAGCGAAGTCGGGGTGCGCCTCAGGCTGGAGCGCGACGAGAGATGAGCGAAATTCGACTAACTGCTGGGGCGCAACCCGACTTCGCAGCGAAGTCGGGGTGCGCCCTCCTTCCCGGGCGCTCTTGGAGAACAGTATGGCAGAAAATAGACTAAGTGTCGGGGCGCAACCCGACTTCGCAGCGAAGTCGGAGTGCGCCCGTCTCTTAGTGCGCAGTCCGAACAGCGGTGGAAGACAGCAAGTGCCGGTGCGCAACCCGACTTCGCAGCGAAGTCGGAGTGCGCCCTCTGACCGGTGCGCAGTTGGGGAAGCAAAACCATAAAATGACTAAGGCAAGATGACCCTCCCAATTGCGCTGTTTTCTGCCTGCGCAACCCGACAGCGCTCAGATCCTGGGCGAAGTTGGATAAACTGCCTTTCAAGGCAGCATGTGTCACTCATCAACATCTGACAAGTGTCCACTTCGAGATTCGAGCCAGGGCATGACCGGGAAAAGGACAAAGCATGGGCTGCACTATCTACGCCAGCTGCCACCATTTAAGTTGATGTAAAGTGCCATCTACCGCACCTACCCGCATTCCTGTTGACCAAAGGTTTGACCCGACATACCGCCACGTAGCTGTACGACCTTCAAGGAGACCATGCCGCGAGTACAATCCTGCTCGACAGAAGTCAGCATCAGCAGCTCCTCAGCCGCTCGTGTCAGCTATTGTCTTGTCTGGGATTTTGTACCCATGAATGTAATCGGGGGAAACTTGGGCTATAAATAGCCTACTCGTCTTCATTGTAAAGGGTGGAAGGGGAATATATTGCTAGGGAACAATTGTAGCCGTGCGTTTGCCTCTAATACAAGCATATACTTGGCTCTGCTTATTGTCTTTTATCTTGTATGCTGCCTCTCCTTGTCATTTCTGCCTCATGTTTCTTGTGTCATTGCTTGCTTTTGTACTGAACTCTGGACTCTGGCATTTGGTGATCAAGTATTCCTGGAATGCATAGATAGAGGATACATAGGATGAATGATAGCTGTAGTTTCAATGTGTGTTTGTAGATGAATGTTATTAGTAGTGGTGATTGATTCGTTGTCGTGTCGCTTATTCCCCCCACCAACTCCAATCTCATTTGGATTCTCTTTCTGCACTTTTATCTCTTTCCCTGCACTCTTATCTTACACTAAAAACCCCACAGGAAGCCGGCCTTCTCCGGAGATTGGCACGGAAGGCATTCCTTCCTTCCGGCCTTTCAATCTGGTGGGCGAATCTGGGCGCAATAACAACAAATCCTTTCCTCATGGCAGATTCGTAACCAACAGTTTCTCTGGCACGCCCGATGGGACATGGTAGTTTCCCACCCCCAAACAGAATCGAAGCACGAGTGCTCGCTTCATTGCTGTTAAAAATCAGAGCACCTGGCGACTCTGCACGTACTTGAATACTCTCTGAGTCCGTAAAGACCGGTCCTAACGCCTTCATGCAAACGAGAAGGTGGCGAGCAAGGAATCCGGGAAACCCGCCTGACTTTTACGAAATTGACATTGACGCTCCAGGCGAGCGCGTCAGGCTGGCTGATTACCAAGCTCGCGTCGAAGAAATTCAAGAGGCCGAGGCTGAAATTCAAGAAGTTGAGGCCGAAGAAGAATCTACATCTTCGGACAGTTCCGACACCGAGTACACTACCGGGTCAGAAGAAGACATGGCTGCTCAGCAGAATGATGATGACCTCTTCCCGGCGGTGGACTCTACGGGCCCCTTGGCCCTGGCCGGACAGCAAGCTGTGCCCCCTGCTGCCTTAAAATCCATCCCTACGTATGACGGCTACGGCAAGACGGCGTATGAACACATCCAGGACATTCTGGCCCTGGCTGCGCTACACTCCATCACTGACGAAGGTGTGAAGACCCGTCTGCTGGCCCTTTCCCTAAGGGGAAAACTTCTCTACTGGTGGAGATCACTGCCAGAGGGATCCATCACAGGGTGGCGTCAGCTAGCCGACAGGCTCGTGAAAGGATGCAACGAGTCTGTTGATCCCTCTTCTTTACTGCATCAATTCCAAAGCATACAACGACACCCCCAAGAGGAGGTGTCAGACTTCAACATCAGGTTTGCGAGGTCTTGGAAACGAGTGCCTCGCGAACTCAGACCTTCAGCAGGTCAAGCCGCCTACTACTACCTGAGGTCCTTCAATTCAGACATTTGCCTGCTGCTGAAGGTAGCCAGAATCGACACATTCCCTGCTCTGTATGAGGCTGCCCAACAAGCTGAAATGGATATAATTTCCATCGGCAGACTTCCGCACAGAGTACAACCGCCCATTTACCCCGACTTTCCCCGATCTCAGTACCCATCAGCTTCTGGTCCAATGTCGTCCACTTCAGGACAGCAACCCCAGCAGCAATGGAATCCAGCGCCGGTCGTAAATCCTTACGGCCCGCCACAAATCCATTATCCGCCTCCTCCTCCTTCGCATTTTCCAGCACTCCCTGCTCCCCCGCAGTATGCACAATATTCTACTCCTCCATTGGCTGCATTACCTCCCCCAGCTCAGTTGCCGCCTCCTGACAATGATATTCAGAATAAAATCCTTCAGGAGGTACGAGCTTTGGCCTCCGGATATCACACCATGTCCAACGACATGACTGTCCTAAAGAAAAAACAGGCCCAGATGGACCTTGCTCCAAGGAGGCCATATCCGCCCCCGGCATTGACGAAAGACAGGACCCCTGAGCAACAACTGCAAAGGCAGCCTCCTCCGAGGAATGCTGCCATTGAAGACCAACCTGGTACTTCTGACCAGATCAACTGGTGCACCACGTGCAATGACCCGCATGCGGAAGAGGACCGCACACTCGCACCAACACTACCTCCAGGACCTTGGCCGGCAGCGCCATAGAGGACGAAGAACTCTACATGATCCTGGGCGATGAAAGTAACTTCGCCGTCCCAGAGCAAGACCCGTTGCCGCCGCCTGCCAAGGAAGACAGAAAGTCTGCTGAAGCCGCTGCAAAGCCCTTGAAAGTATACGCCCGAAGAGAGAAGGGACAACCTGCGGGCCTACCACCTGATAAGAGGTTGTGGCCCTACACAGCCAAAGATAAGACTCTTCCGGCAAGGACTCCCGCGGTCAAGCCTCCCGTAGCGAAAGCTCCCGCGCCTAAAGCTCCCGTTGCTCAGCCTCCAGCTGAAACCAAAGAACAAGCTCAGGAGAAGCTGAGATATCCGTCTCTGACCAAGAGACAGAGAGTTGAGGCCACTCAGCAGTACCGGACAAAGTATGAGCCGATAAAAGAAGCGGAAGGAGCTAGCACCTCGGGCTACAGTATAGTAGACGAACTGAAGAGGACCCCCGCAAGAATCAGCATGTATGATGCTCTTCAGCTCCCAGGCCAGGTGGATCTGCTGCAGGAATCTCTGAAGATCATGAAGAATGGCAAGCAGATACAGCCCGCTGTTCTGGTGCAACCTCTGACGGTCTCAGCCACTGGGAAGAACAGACCACCTCCCTTCTATCTGTCATTACGGATGCAAGGGTACATAGTGCACAACTGTATGGTGGATTCTGGTGCTTCCACGACCGTAATGCCGAGGGCTGTCTGTGACGAGATCGGGATGGAATACACAAGGAGCAGCCAAGGCGTGCTGCAACTAGACGGCACCCCTGTCAAGACAGTCGGTGTCATTAAAGACATCCCTATTCGGCTGCACAAAGCTCTCGACATCGTGGTCATCCAAGAGGTCGTAGTTGTCGACTTGGAACCCTACTTCGGCATGTGCCTCTCCAGGGAGTTCACTGCGAAGTTGGGAGGGTATCTCGTCTCTGGACTACTCTCACATGGAAGTGCCCTTCAAAGGAAGAAGACTGAAGATTTACAATGAGAAGCCTTCCACTTTCTTAGTAGAGAAGATACCCGGAGAAGAGTCGCAGGACTCGCATGGTTCAGCCGACGGAGGAAGAACCGGTAGTGGTGGACATGACAGAGCAAGCTCTTGAGTTGTTGCAAATGGAAGATGAATTCTCTTTGCGAGACTTCAACGCCGTGATTGAAACTGAGCAAGGCTGCTACACTGTTGTTCAGCCTGAGAGGCTTGACAAGTCGGCCAAAAGAGAAGTGGGACCTGCACCTGAAAAGCTGTGGAAGCTTTTCTTTGACGGCGCACGATGCAAAAATGGCGCCGGTGCTGGTGTACTTTTGGTCTCTCCAACCGGGATCCAGAAGGACTACACCTACAGGCTGGCTTGGAGCTGTACCAACAACGCGGCGGAGTATGAAGCCCTGTGCTTGGGCTTGCGAAAAGCGGAGAGGCTGGGGATCAAGCATCTGCAGATCTTTGGTGACTCAGAGCTGGTGTGCCACCAGATTACGAACAAGTGTGCCTCCAAGAAGCATTATCTCAAGGCGTACCGTAATCGGGTCTGGGATCTGATGGAGTCTTTTGACTCGTTGAATGTCAAGGCTATATCGCGTGAGAAAAACAAGCATGCTGACATTCTAGCGTCTGTTGGAGCCAGGTACGTTCCGACTGATGACACTGTCCAGAAGCCGAAGCCGGTTCGTACCATTTACAGGCCTTCTGTGCCTGATAAAGACACCCACTGGCAGGTGTTTGACTGTGACGAGGAGATCGTCACATTTTTGGTTAACGAAGCGTGTTCAATCGAAGGTAGAGACCCTGATGACGAGCAATATGAGGGGTTGATACAGCTGAAAAATAATCATGTCCCTAAAGGACTGATTACACTTGAGAGTCTCTTTGATCAGAATGACAGAGCGATATCACACCGGATCAAAGTAGACCCGAAGCAGTACGCCGACCTGGAGCTCGAACCAGGAAAAACAATTAAGGTCGGGACAGACTGCACCACAGAGGAACTCGAGCAGATCAGAACATTGTGTCGAGAGTTCCCTGACATAGTAGCCTGGTGCTACCAGGACTTGAAGGGGTATGACAGAAATATTATCCAGCATACCATTGAGCTAGAAGATGGCGCCAAGCCATTCCGGCAGAAGCAGAGGGCCGTAAATCCAAAGATCGAGGCCATGATGAAAGTCGAGCTCTTGAAGATGTTGGAAGCCAAGATCATCTACCCCATCAAGCATTCATCCTGGGTTGCGAACTTGGTTCCCGTGAGGAAGAAGAACGGAGACATTCGTCTCTGTGTAGACTTCAGAAATCTAAATCAGGCCTCCCTCAAAGACCATTATCCGCTTCCCCAAATCGATCAAATCCTACATATAGTTGCTGGAGCCCAGAGATTTTCCCTCTTAGACGGCTTTTCCGGCTATAACCAGATATGGGTCAAGGATGAGGACCAGCACAAGACGGCGTTCACCACCAAATGGGGAACGTTCGCCTATCAGCGCATGCCTTTCGGCTTATCCAATGCCGGCGCCACATTCCAGAGAGCCATGGACCTGGCCTTCCGAGAGCTGCTCAACAAAGTTATTGTCATCTACTTGGATGACATGACTGTATTTTCTCACAGGAGAGAGGATCATGTCTCCCACCTGCGGCAAATATTCGAAAGGTGTCGTGAATTCGGCATCTCCATAAACCCGAAGAAATCCGTCTTCGCGGTAAAAGAAGGTAAGCTGCTGGGGCATGTCATCTCCGAGAAAGGCCTAGCCGTGGACCCTGATAGAGCAGAGGCCCTCCTCCGTTTGCCCGCTCCAATTGACAAGAAGGGGCTGCAGTCCTTCTTCGGCCAAATCAACTTCGTGCGGAAGTTCGTACCGGACTTCGCACAGGTAATCAAGCCCATGGCCGAACTGCTGAAAAAGAACACTGAGTTCTTATGGACTGATGAAAGGGGGCAGGCCTTCGAAGAGATCAAGGCCCGAATTGCACAAGCTCCGGTGTTGATAAACCCGGACTACTCCAAAGACTTCATCCTGTACGCGGTGGGAGAACCCGAGAGTTACGCCGCAGTCCTGACCCAAAAAGGAGATGATGGCGAGGAGCGCCCCATAGCGTTCCTGAGCCAAGTAATTCAGCCGCATGAAGAAAAATATAACTTTATAGAGCGGCAGGTTCACGCAGTTATGAAATCCCTCCGAAAGTTCAGGCACTTTGTCTCCCAGAGCCGAACCACTGTCTTTGTGATACACCCGGACGTCCGAAGCTTCATCATACAAGGAGAGCCGGGTCACAAGAGAGCAGGATGGATTGCTAAAATCCAGGAGTTCGACATCGAAGTGCGGCCAACCAAGCTTATCAGAGGCCGAGCCTTGTGCCAGGAGCTGGCCCGAAGCGCAACAGCCCAGATATCCGCTTGTAAGTGGGAGGATCCAACAACAAACACCAACCTAGCCAACTCCTTACCCGAGGAGTGCGACTGGACAGATGACCTGGTGAAATATTTTTGCACCGAAAGATGTCTAGACCACCTGAATGCCTCACAAAGAAGGAGGTTTCGGCTAGGTGCACTGAAATACACTCTTCGCCCCGAGGGGCTGTACTTTAAGAACATTGACGGCATCCTGTTGCGGTGCGTCAGGAAAGCAGACCAACTCAGGGTCCTCGGAGAATTTCACTCCGGGATGCCTGGGGGTCACCATTCCGCAAGGCCTACGGCCTTGAAAATAATCGTAGCCGGGTACTACCGGCCCACTCTATTTAGCGTACGCGCATGCGGTCTGTACAAAGTGTGATCAATGTCAGAGATTTGCTGGCAGAAACAGGAAAGCACCCCTGCCCCTTCAGCCGATCCAAGCCGAGACTCCGTTTCAGCAATGGGGTCTGGACTTCATCGGGGTAATTACGCCTAACTCTGCAGCAGGGCACAAGTTCATCCTTACCGCCACCGATTACTTCACACGGTGGGCAGAGGCGATCCCCACAAAGAACGCGGACCAAGAGACGGTCATCAGGTTCCTCGAGAGCCTCATTACCCGTTTCGGGGTCCCTGAGTCAATAGTAACGGACAATGGTCCAGGGTTCGCAGGCGCTGTACTCACGGAGTACACCAGCAAATACGACATTTATCACAAAATGTCTTCCAATTACTACCCACAGGGGAACGGCCTCGCCGAGTCCACCAACAAAAACCTGCTGAAAATCATCAAGAGGACAGTAGAGAAAAACAAGAGGACTTGGCACCTTCTCCTGGATCGGGCGCTGTGGGCGGACAGGATATCTTTCAAAAAGTCAATCAAGACGTCCCCCTATGCGCTCGTATACGGCAAAGAAGCAGTATCGCCGACGCACATAGAAATTCCTGCTCTCTGGATGCTTGATGAAAAGAGAGGCAGCGGGGATCCGGTGGATGACAGACTTTGCCAACTGTTGCAGTTAGAGGAAGACAGAGAAAAAGCGTACCAAGCCTTCACCAAACACGCTGAAGCGACACAAGGCTGGTTCGCAAAAGGTACCACTGCCCGAATTTTCAAAGTCGGGGACCTGGTGCTAAAGTGGGACTCGCTAAAGGCGAAGCCGGGCAACCACGGCAAATTTGACGCCCTCTGGGAGGGCCCCTATCAGATTGCCCGGGTAAATCAATTTAATGCATTCGTGCTCCGGGATATGGAGGGACAGCTTCTCCCCATTCCCGTCAATGGGTTCCACTTGAAAATTTTCCATCACTGAAGGCGCCCATAGGGGTCCTTCCTTGTACAAATTTCCCTTCTGCAAGTTTAGTTTTCAAAATGTACATATTTCAGCATTCAGTTTCAGTTTTTTAAATTTTTTGAAGAGCCCTAGTAAAATCAAGGCAAAACCCCGACTTCGGAACGAAGTCGGGTGGCGCCCCTCGAACGGTGCGAAGTTCGGAAAGAAGCAGCTGAAGAGGGGCTAAAATGGCTAAGTATGGGTGCGCAACCCGACTTCGGAGCGAAGTCGGGCTGCGCCCCCTCCAAAAGGCGCAGTTGGGTAAGAAATGGCAAGGAAATGCCAAGTCTCAGACTCCGCGGACAAACCGAGGCGAAGTCCGAGTGCGCCCGTTTTTCGGGCGAAGTCGGAGTGCGCCCCCATTCTCGGGCGCATCCTGGATGATCCGGCGCGAGGAGCTGGAAACGGCCAAGTAAAAAAATCAGATTGCGCCCATTGTTCGGGCGAAGTCCGAAGAGCGCCCATTGTTCGGGCGAAGTCCGAAGTGCGCCCGTTTCTCGGGCGAATTCCGAGTGCGCCCCGAATTTTGGGCGCTGCTCGAATAAACCACCGTGGAAAACGTTGAAAATCCAAAGTGCGGGCCCAGGGCGCGGGATGGCATGGAGCGAAGTTGGGTCATGGGCCAAACATTCCCCTTGTAAAGTGTGCCCAAACGGCGGCGATGACGTCAGCGTTGGCACGACGTCCAAGGAGGCTTTAATGATTGCGCACCTTTCAAGAATGATGCATTAAAAGGGCAAGGTGCGCCTGGACCAACGGCCAATGGGGTACGCTTTTCGAAAATAAACCCATACCCGGCCGCCGAGAATCATAACGCCTCCACCAACTCCAAGTTAACCGCCCTAACGCCCTCCCTCGCGCCATTAATGATTGCAGTCATTGTCTATAAAAAGGGCCCTGGCGCAACCAGAAAATTCAAATTGTTCCAAGCTGATTCTCTGACTGCAAGGAATAAAGCTGACAAACTCGGAAGCCGTAATTCCTGCCTCTGCTATTTCGAAAAAGATGGACAAGGGGAAAGCGCCCGTACGAGCGCAATCTAGTGAAGAACAACGCGAGGGGGGGGGGTCCCCGGGCAGGCGCCCGGGAGGGGGGGGGCCGGAGAGGGAAAAAGAAAATCCCGAACAAAGAGGCGCGTGGTTGGCCAGACTCCGCCGCCACCAGTTAATCGCTTGTCTGGATACAAGGATGGCTCTTTTTCCATCAGTCTCTCCAAGCTGCGGCTGAACATTGCAAAGTGGGTGGATAAGGTTTCGCCTTCCCATCACCTCGGAGCTGCGTATAAGTCAAACCTATACTGGTTCTTGTGCCCTCCGACTCACTGGTGCCCGGAGCTGGTTGAAGCAATTGTAGAACATTACAAACCAGCTGCCCGGCAGGTCTGCGACAACAGAGGGAAGGTGTTGTTCACCCTCTTCCGGGAAAGCGTCCAGCCAGCGTTCGCCCCAGGGCTCCAGTACGAGCCCAGCGCAATTGTCAGAAGGGTGAACCTAGATGAGCAGACCAGCAGATTTACACAAACGAAGCGGATGAGAGAGTTTCTGGATTCAGAGCTGAAGACTCCGCTGGCGGCTGGACAGTGGCCAACTGGCCCCATACCGCTGGACAGATTTGAAAATAGGTATATCTACATCATCCTGGCGTGGGTCCTCGGTTGCGACTCTGACAAAGTGGTACGGCCTTACCAGCTGGCGCTGGCCGAATGTATCTTGCATGGAGAGTTCTACGACTCCACGGCGCAGAAAAGTGGAAAGCGCCCTATCTTCTTCGACTGGGCGGACTGGCTGGCGTATGCGATACATTCAAGCCTGGTTAGACTACAGCAGAAGTAGTCGACGGATTTCCGGTTTTGCTCCTTCCTCACATGGCTGTGCCTATATCACATGCATTACCGGATGAACGTCCCTGACCTGAAAAAGGTGAACGAAAAAGGAGAGCCGCTCCCCGTGTACGAATGGACCGAGGTTCTGTACAGGAAGGGCTCGTTCTATGAATTTAATATCAAATTTTTGTGCCAGGTCATGGGGCTGTTCAACCGGAGTGCGTGCCGCCCATCGGAGGCCCTGACAAAGTACCTGTGGAAAAATGAGTACGGGGACACCTTCCGGCTGACTCAGGGCATCATAGTGAGAATCTACGGATTCAAAGGGAAGCCGTTCCTGCTGCCTTACTTCTGCACTGATCATCAGTTCGGGATGGAAATTGCGCGGCAGATGGACTACGTTGAAGAGGAGTTTGGCCAGGGCAAAAAGAAAGGTCATATATTTCAGTATCCTATGACCTGGGCAAATACCCAAGTGTTCGAAATCGGGCAACACGTCTACCTCGAGCGGGAGCTCATTGACATGGGCCTGATAATGCTGCCGCAGCGCTGGAAGTATGACCCAATTGGGGTCAGAGGAAAATTCACGCACATCTGTCCCAGAGCTGAAATCATGCAGGAAAGAAGAAACAGGACAGGTGCAGACCTCCACTGGCGCATTGACTTGATGCAATCATGGCCACCATGGCATGATTTTTACTGCGAAGAGGTGACGTACGACCCAGATCGAAACCCGGACCACCGGATGGAGTCGGCGGGCTTCAAAAAATTCCTCGCTAAGGTGGCGCCCCTCAACTGGCATAAGGACAAAATCATTGAATGCTGGAAGATGAGGTGTCGCACGCAGCACGATAAATCCAACCGGAGGAATCTGGCTGTTGACGACGAATTTTCAGCGCTATATGACCAGCACATCGACACGTGGCGGCCCTTCGAATTTCGCGATTGCGTTCCCCGAGGCGCGAAGATAAGGTATAAAAGGGGGCCCACCCCCCAACCATCGTCAACTCCCGCGACTTCCAGCGCAACTCCAACAAGCAGCCAAGTAGGCCCGATGCAGCCTGTAGCTCCCGAGGCAGTGCCCGAAAAGGCGCAAAGTCCAGAAAGGTCAACCCGTGAGGTGGCCCCTCCAGCAGAAAAAGCATCCGCGCTGCCAGCTAGCAGACTAAGTGCGACAGGCATCCTTCCAGTCCGACCCAGGTACAAGTTTACCGTGGGAACATCAGCGCCTGCCGCCCCGACATTATCTCTTTCCTCTGGACCAGCCACGACGCCAGAAGAGAAGAGGAAGAAGAAGATTGAAAGGGCCAAACGGCCTAAAGAGCCAGCGCAGCAGACAGCCGCAGTACAACCTCGTGCAGCGGCACCGGAGGTTGTCTCTTTGGACAGCCCAAAACCAACCATAGACACCCGGGCTGCAAACGTCCCCCCAACAGCGGCTCAGGCGGAGCCCGCAGGTACGTCCACTGTTTCTCTTCCCCAAGTCCAAGTCAGCCCTGCTAAAGCTCCATCTCCCATCTCATCAGGGCAAGCCATAGCCGCATCCCCCTCTTCTCAAGCTACCCAGCCGTCTAGCGGCCCACATTCCTTCGACCAGTTTGCTCAGGATCCCAACGCTTTCCAATCACTGAGTCAAACCCTAGAACCCTTACCTGCAGCTAGTGTTGAAGCTGCTCCTTCATCGCCGCACTCCTCGCCCCAGCCGTCTGAAGCCCTGCCAGCGCCATCCACTCAGACCCCTGTTTCCCCTAGGACCCGGTCGCCCACCGAAGCGGCCACCCCTTCCGGAATCCCTCCTACTTCGCTGTTTGCAGGGAAAATGCCGCAGCAAGACCAGACGTTGGAGGACCTCGACTTCATGAATATCACAGAGGACCAGCCTCTGGCAGTACAAGCCGCGGGGGGTTCTGCCTCCTTTCTCCAGGGCGTGAAGCGCAGAAGGGCCGAAGAGATAGCCGCTCCGATAAAGCGCACAAAGTTTGACCTAGACCGGAGAGTGCTCACAACAGAAAAGTTGATCCCAAAGGTGAAGAAGCCTCTCCGAGAGATGACCGAGGCGGACTACGAGCACCAGACAAAGGAGAAAAGCTTTGACGATATCAACGAGGAATACGAAATCCGTGGTATTCGTCGTAGGACAGACAATCTCCTTGTCAAACATCTCGAGACCCAGGAGGCGCTTTTCCAGCTGCAAAACAACACAAGGCAGCTCGAGGAGGACTTGGCTAGGGCTACTGCGCAGCTGGGGTCAGCACAACAAGAAATAGAAGAGCTTAAGGCTCAGCTGGCCGCCTCTCAGCAGGAGGCCGCAGCGCAGAAACAGACAGTCGAACAGCTGTCGAGAGAGAGAAAAGCAGCGCTGGAGCAAGTCTCTCAGCTTCAGAATCAGCTGAAACAGGCACAGACGCAGCTTACAGAGAAAGCATCACAAGCGCCGGCCTTTTCAAAGAGCAAAGCTAAGGAGATGCGGGCTAGTCTCGCTACAAGGTTGCAAGCCCAACCTTGTCAAGTCCTTATCGGTTCTGGACTTCGCGTCTAGGATTGAAGAAGTATCTGCCCAGGGAAAGCCTGTGGTAGAGGAAGCCGAACACCAGGCGAGGCAATGGCTGGACCTGGCTATAAAACTTGAGGAGCTTGAGCGCAAAGGCTTCCAAATTGCCCCTATGTCCCAACTTGCCTCAGAGTGGGCAGATGCAAGGGTAACCTTGCATATTTATTTTGATAGGACAGAGAAGATTAGAACTACCAGGAAGGCGCTGGACGCCCTAGAACATGAAAGGAACATTCTCCTGGCCCCCTTTCACACTCTGTCCAAACACGGGTGCCCTAGCTACGTCAAAGATGGCGAGTTTCTGACCCTTGAACAGGTTAAGCAGAATTGGCTGTCCTTCGAAATAGATACAGCAGAAATCGATAGCTGGACAGAGCCAATTCAAGAGGCCCAGGTCACCCAGATGGTGTCGAAATACTGTAAAATCAACTCCTCCCTAAAGGAGTTGGGAAAAAGATATAACACCATCGACCTGCATGCGGTCGCTGCATTCCACGCAGCACTAAGAGAGATCAACGACCTCGCACCTTTCCAAACAGCAGTCTGGAACCAAGCCAAGGCTGCATACCAACGCATCAGCGAGTGGGAGGCTGACAGTGGAGAACATTCAGGTTCAGAAGAAGAGACTGAGGAAGCAACTGCTGGAAGCAATCCTGAAGAAGAGCAGTTGCCCGGAATGAAGCGGTCAGATCAGCAGAGGGCAGGGGAAGGAAGTTCCTCTGCACCCAATGGATGAAGGCATGGTTCTTTGCGTCGAGGCGAGCTCGACACCCCGCGAGCCGCCAGAAATGTTGCCACATTTGGCACGGGGTGCCATGTTTTCAGTTTTTGTAAGTAACCTGCTCTTTCCCTTCCTTTTTCCCTTTCTTCATCCCTCCCTTTCTCCCTCTTCCGTGCAGTTTTCATTCCTCTTCCTTCCTCCCTTTTCTTTCCCCTCAGTAGAGTTTCCAGAACAGAGGTGTTCCCTGAAAGTTTCTAAGTGTCAGGGCGCAACCCGACTTCGCAGCGAAGTCGGGGTGCGCCCTCAGGCTGGAGCGCAGCAGGAGATGAGCGAAGTTCGACTAACTGCTGGGGGCGCAACCCGACTTCGCAGCGAAGTCGGGGTGCGCCCTCCTTCCTGGGCGCTCTTGGAGAACAGTATGGCAGAAAATAGACTAAGTGTCGGGGCGCAACCCGACTTCGCAGCGAAGTCGGAGTGCGCCCGTCTCTTAGTGCGCAGTCCGAACAGCGGTGGAAGACAGCAAGTGCCGGTGCGCAACCCGACTTCGCAGCGAAGAAAACCATAAAATGACTAAGGCAAGATGACCCTCCCAACTGCGCTGTTTTTTGCCTGCGCAACCCGACAGCGCTCAGATCCTGGGCGAAGTTGGATAAACTGCCTTTCAAGGCAGCATGTGTCACTCATCAACATCTGACAAGTGTCCACTTCGAGATTCGAGCCAGGGCATGACCGGGAAAAGGACAAAGCATGGGCTACACTATCTACGCCAACTGCCACCATTTAAGTTGATGTAAAGTGCCATCTACCGCACCTACCCGCATTCTTGTTGACCAAAGGTTTGACCCGACATACCGCCACGTAGCTGTACAACCTTCAGGGAGACCATGCCGCGAGTACAGTCCTGCCCGACAGAAGTCAGCATCAGCAGCTCCTCAGCCGCTCGTGTCAGCTATTGTCTTGTCTGGGATTTTGTACCCATGAATGTAATCGGGGGAAACTTGGGCTATAAATAGCCTACTCGTCTTCATTGTAAAGGGTGGAAGGGGAATATATTGCTAGGGAACAATTGTAGTTGTGCGTTTGCCTCTAATACAAGCATATACTTGGCTCTGCTTACTGTCTTTTATCTTGTATGCTGCCTCTCCTTGTCATTTCTGCCTCATGTTTCTTGTGTCATTGCTTGCTGTTGTACTGAACTCTGGACTCTGGCATTTGGTGATCAAGTATTCCTGGAATGCATAGATAGAGGATACATAGGATGAATGATAGCTGTAGTTTCAATGTGTGTTTGTAGATGAATGTTGTTAGTAGTGGTGATTGATTCGTTGTCGTGCTGCTTATTTCCCCCCACCAACTCCAATCTCATTTGGATTCTCTTTCTGCACTTTTATCTCTTTCCCTGCACTCTTATCTTACACTAAAAACCCCACAGGAAGCCGGCCTTCTCCGGAGATTGGCACGGAAGGCATTCCTTCCTTCCGGCCTTTCAATCTGGTGGGCGAATCTGGGCGCAATAACAACAAATCCTTTCCTCATGGCAGATTCGTAACCAACAGGAACCTGCCTGGCTGAAGGAGACTGAAAGGAAGATGGCCATTCAATACCAAGAGGAGGTGATGGTGGGGTGAAGGAGGGATCATCTCTTTGCGAAGAGAAGGTGGTCCAATTGTGGTATCTTGGGGCTTGCTAAAGATTAAAGCAACCTTTGTGGCTGATGTGTATGGAGCAAAAGTGTGATATTTGTTAGGCAACGGATGAGGAAAGTCTTATGCTCATGATGCAAGGTTTAAGTATTGTTAAAACTTCAAAGCATCATATTGACCTTGCCTATCGTACTAATAGGGTTTTCCACGGAGACCACAACAATCCATTGGAGTCACATCGCAGGTGACTCTATCCACAAAATGTGGGCCAAGTGCAAAGGACATCGTGTAAGTTTCTATGATGTAGGAGGTGGAATCATTATCCTTCCATCCAAGTGAGTATGGATGAGGATGTGGCTCTAAAGGCAGCTGCAACCTATCGACTATAGATCTCGCAATTAAATTCTTTTGTGAGTCGTTATCAATGAAACAATGCAAAAAAAAATTGGGGTGAGGTAACCTTTCGTGACAAAAAATAATCACGACCACTATCATACAAATTATGAGTCATGAGGGTAACATTGTTAAGTTTACCCTTGAGCTCTTCATACTCTCTATCCTCTCCCATAACCTCAATGGGACCATTTTGTGGTGGTTCCTCATTAGGTTTTACAATGATATTCTTCTTCTTCCTAAAGCAATCAGATTTCGAATGACCTCTCCTTTTATAGTAGTTAGAAAAATTCTTGTTATTGAAAGGAGGAGGAGAAGAAGAAGAAGAAGAGGAAGGAGGAGAAGAAGAGAAAAAAGAAGAAGAAGAAGAGGAAGGAAAAGGCTTCTTCGCCTTGTATGTCTATTGCAAAGACAATGAACTGGAAGTCCAAGAAGAGCCTTGTGCTTGTGCAACATATTTTTCTTCCGCCAATTGAGAATGGTTGAAAGCAAGATCCAAGGTTGCAAGGGGAACATATTTAATATCTCGATACAAGTGCTCCAAAAGCCCATTCTTGAAATTGAGAATGAGGGCAGCGACATCATCATTTGCGCCGAGAAGAATGCGAAACTTGTTTAAGTGAAAGATATAGTCCTAAACAAACATGTTAGTTCCCTGTCAAAACCGAAACCACTTAGTGACTAAATCTTGTTCATAATTTGAAGGGTAGAAGCTTTGCTTTAATGCTTTAACACGATTGTCCCAAGTGGTTAGTGTAACTTGACCTTCTCTACATTCCAACAAAAAATTTAGCTAAGCCTGAAAGCTTAAGCTTGTCGAATGGAACCTTCTCATCATCAGGAGTTTGGCTATAGGAAAACCACATTTCCATATCCAAAATCCAACTGTTCAATATGTCAAGAATTTTAGATCCGTCATACAACAAGACCTCACACTTGGCTTTGGAGCATGGGTCATTGTTGTATATCTTGACATCAGGAGGAACAACTTGGAGATTTATATCATTTACTTTGTCGGCAAGGGCACTTACAATTTGGACCACATCGGCCATTTGTGCCACTAAATTTGAGGCCAAATTTGAACAGGTATAAGCCAGGAGCAAGGCAATGTAATGACCAATGCAACACTAATACAAGGCTAGTTGACTACCTTGATTACAAATTGATTCCCTTAAAATGGATCCTTGCTTATAACAAATAAACAAAACTCTATTTACTTTACACCTTAATGTCAACCTAAAGGGGTGGAGATCAACAAAATGCTTCAGCAAAACCTCTTGTTTGATGTGTGGTTATGAAGCAAATAGCTTCATAGAATTTTCCAAAATGCTTTTGTATGATAATTAAATAGTTCACCTAAACTAACTAAATAAAATCTTGTAAAAAGGAATTCATTAATTAAATTAAACTTAATTAATAAGACAACATTAATTAATCAAAGATTTGATTAATCAAAAATTAATTAAGTTAATTTAATTAATTAATTAAAAGAGTATTTTAATTTAGTGAAGTTTAAAGAACTTGAATAATTATTAAAATCTAAATCTAAGGTTGATTTACCTTAGTGTTAACCAAATTTTGCCCAAACAAATTTTACCTATATGAACTTTTGCTTGATTTTGACGCTACGAATTTCGACTAAATCGTCGGAATTATCCTTCTCACCACCAGGTCTTATCCTTGTCGTCAGAATTGTTTTCAAGCCCTCAAGAGGCAATATTATCCCTCACCATAAAAGTGAACAACACTGTGCCCCCACCAACTCGTCTTCCACCAATTTGTCACATCTCGCCAAAAGCATGCGACACCTGCAAAATGAAATTTCCCGCCAATAAAATGAATCAGTTCGCCAAACGGAATGCGTCACGCAACTTCTTTGCCTGGAAGGCAAATTTGTCTGTCGAAAACGTTCCTTTCTCATCGGTAATCAAACTATGTGTCATCGGACAAAAACTTCCAATCACCAAAATACCAACAAACATCTTCTCTCCGCTGGAAAACATCATACAGGTGAAAATTTCTACATCCATGCGTCTTGAAATCACCAGAAAATAAAAAAACTCCCCCACTGAAAGTTTTAGAAATAAAAGGTGTTGGTTAAAAGATTAATATGTAACAACTTTACGTCGTCAATAAAAATCCTTGTACCTAAGAAACAGATTAAAATTTAATCATCAGAAAAAAATAGGTTTCAACATCGCGTAAGAGAGATAGGTTCCTAGCAACAAGATTGAAAAGCCTTGCATCATCAAAGGTGGAAACTATGCTTGACTCTGAGCCTACATCGTCGAAAACAGGCGACGACCGCAAAGTCGCCTGATGACGATGTCCTTGGTCGCTATATGGCGACAACTCGAGTCGTCAGGTAAGGTGATAAGCCGATGTCATTTGTAGGCAACATAATAGCCACCAAAGGGCGACGGTTTTAGTTGCCTAAAAAAGGCAACTAGCCGACGTCTCCTGTAAGCCACGTAACAGGTCGAAAGGCCAAGACTCAAGTTGTCGAAATAAGCATCGAGCCAACGTTGCCTATGGTCGATAACCGAAAATCAATCATCGAGATGCGACTAATACATCGCAATAGGCAACTCATAGCTCAACGACAAATATATAAAATCCTCGGAGCTCGACATAGCCTGTAGAGCGACGATCTTCAATTAACACGATTAACTAGTTGACACACAACTAGCAACTCCTTCCGAAACTACGAACTCGAACCAAAAACAACAATCAAGAATTGGTCTTCAACTGCACTCAAGCACCCAAAAGATACATGAGTAAATTATCTTCTCTAGCATATTCTGCCAGAAGAGCATGTAAGATTCACAACAAACTTTCTCTTAGCTCCTAGTGAAGCCTAACTCAGGCTCTGATACTAATGATAATGAGCAAAATCCAAATAAAGTTTATTTCCAATGCAAGGAATATATAGACAAGAATATGCCTAATTTTACAAACAAACCTCGCCATACCTCCAATGGAGTCTAAAAAATGCATTGCAGAATATTGCTGCCCAAGACTGGCATAGCTTAACTTGGATGAATCTGCAACTACTAGATAACTTAATTACTAAAGTGCCTAAGCATCTAGAATGCCACCTAAGCATCTGGAAGTGCATGTGAGAATACTATTCTCACATTTACAATTATTTGCAAACAAAGAAAATAAACTAAGCCTATGCCTAGCTAAAGAGTAAAAGAAAGGATGAGGGGTCATGATTTATTGCTCATCAAGATTAGTGTTGGAAAATGGATCTGCTAGAGGTCCTTGCTGGCTTTCTCTTCATCATTACGTTTAACATGTAAGGGCTTGCCCATTTTGCACCCAACCCTTGAAGCTGTAATTTAATGCCATTAGTGTAGTTTACTTTTTATTTTCTTTACTCTAGATTATATTAATTTCATAGTACTTTATTTTCGACGAGTCTCATTTGACTACTTTGGTCATTCCAGGACATTAATAGAATTATCTTATCTTGCCTCTTCCCTTCAAAAGTAGTGAAATGCTTGAGAGGACCTTCAAAAACTTCATTTGCAGCATGAAAGGAAAAGGAAAAGGAAAAGGAGTTCCCTTAGTAGCTTGTGGTGTTTGTGCTCTCCCAAGAGAAAAGGACGTGGTGTTTCAAAATATTAGATCCCAAGGAAGTAGCCTTACAGGCAGATGAATAGTGAAATCAGTGGATTGTAATGCCCCTTCACCGATTCTTTTCAATCATGTAATTTATAATTTTCTACAACTCAGCACATTCAAAATGACCATTTTAGTTATGCCATACTATCGAGAGTGCTAAAGCCTCTCAAATCAGTGGTTAGCCAGTTTTGAAGTGAATTTGGACAGCATAGTTGTTAGTTTCTAATTTGCTTCAAAGCAATTTGAAGATTCATGTGGAGCTTGGGATTTTGCATGACCTGTTAGGACTTCTCTCTCCCTATGTTGCCAGCTTTCTCTCTTGCATTCCTTTTCAAGAAAAAATAGCAAGGAAAGAGATGTTTTAGTCAGGAAACTGTTGGAATCAATTTCAACTTATATTAAATGTGGGCAAAAGGAGACAAAAAGCCATTATTTATCATGATATTTAGAAGCCAGGATATTTTGGTCCTGTTGTTGGAGAAATACATAATTTCCTATTTACCTCTTTCCTCACATAGTGCGGAACTCCCTTGGGACACTCTTGGGTTGTAAAAGCCAGCCATAAAACTATGTGGCAGCCTTTTTCTTTGGCTTCCATAATTGTTTATGGAAGAATCAATGTAAGGCTACTAACCATGGAAACATTTCCTTATTCAGCCTAGACCACTTGAAATTGTTAAAAAAAAAAAAACCTTTCTTATTCAAGCCAATTTTGCTTGTTTCTGAAAAGATGTCAACTCCTTACCTACTGATACTAAAGCCTAGGTGCTTTCTTTGCTTTCATAGGCAGATAACTTCCTTGTAATGTTGGAGCCCACAAAATGTAAATGCCTTGGTTAATGGTGTCGTATGAAACGCGTTCTGTCAAAGAAAAAAATGTGGCCTGATAATTTCTCCAAAATCTTGACAAATTTACATATTGTCTAATACTTTTCCCCCCTTCTAAAGAGCAATATGTGAAAGTTTATAGAAATGTTTCCAAGGAAAAACATATAATTCTGAGTTTGATCCCGTTTTATTTGAAGAATACAATAAGCAAATTGTAGAATGACCTACAATTTGAACTTACATTGAGAGTGTGAGACCACAACGCTAAATTGAAGCATTGACTATGCAATGACAGACGAATATAGTGGAGTTGTGTGAAATCATCAAACGACGGGAGAAACGTAGAGGCAAAAGAGTTTCCTCTAAGCCTAAAGACAATGACCAAGTCAAAGATGAACAGAATAAAAATAAAATTTTTAATACAAAATATTCTACAATTTATAACAATTTGATAAAGAAGAGTGAAGTCATCATGGCAATACCTCAGTCTGACAAAGTGAAGAGAGATGGTGGCACAAGTATGAAAATAGTTTTCAGATGGAGCCACAGAGGACGAAGATGATTAAGCCTATTTGCAACAACGGCAACAATGGCTATAACAGTCTTTTAAAAAATCAAATAGGAAGGATGAGAGGTCCCTTGCATAAAAGGAGAAAAGACTAATTTAAAACACACTCATTTGGTGTGGAAAGAAGTAGATGGAAGAGAAGAGTCTCTCGATGTCAGGGCATGATTGGAGAAGAATGTGTATTAGTGGATTTGTATTGACAATAAGGAGAAAAACCTTAACAGGAGCAAAGACGTCCAAAGAGGAACCCTATAGGAAAAGAAAACGAAAGCAAGGGAAGAACAACTAGAACAGCCATACATTCTCATGTTCAGAATGGCATTGTTTTGAATAAGATAGTAGGAACATTCAACCACGACATGTATAGAATCTGCGGAAATTGTAGAAAAATGTTCAAAAGAACTAAGAAAATTCATTAAGTATGCAAGAACTAGCCATTTTTTTATGACATTTGAAGGGAATTTTGTCGTATGTAGAACGAGCGAGGTTAAATACAGCAAACACATTGTTGTTGTTTTTGAAGTACTAAACAGCCTTTCAGACAACATGAATACTAAGGAGAATCCCATGCAAGGGGAAATTGGGCAAATGGAGAATTACTCTTAGGAATCATGAAGTACATTGTTCCAACATCAACATTAGCAAGTCAGGGTCAACTATTGCACCCTCGGTTCAATCAGCTATTAGGCTCTCGTCGACATTGACAAGAGTACTATCAATCGCCCCTTGTTGCCAACGACCCACACTTTTGTGAAGCTTCTCATTTCCCCTAACGACAACAACACAAAGAAGTTGAAAATTCTTGTTGCCGTCAACAAGGGTTACCCAATCAACCCGCCTCCCATCAACATTTCCTCGGTCACCGTCTCCAACAAGAAAACCCTTGTCATCGTCTGCAACCAAATCACCATCAACACATTATCAGTTGTTGACAATCAAAGATACCTTCTTATTTGTGCCCCACCCTTAGACACCATTAGAAAATGCATGCTTTGTTAGATTTCACACCTATTTCCATAAACAAACAAAAGAAATCCATCCACTCAAATCTTATGCAGAAAGCATAAAAAAGGACAAAAAAGAGAAAGATATAGTGGGCACCCATTGGCACCATAAATAATCACTATGTTATTTATAGATAAGATACACAACACTTTGATACAATGGATGGAATGGCGGAGGGTATTTTTACAAATACCAAATCACCAATTACACAAATTAAGTTAACCTAAGTCAACATAACAAGAGGGTTTTAGGTTAATAACAGGTTATAAGGTGGGTTTAATCGTAACAAGGTTAATCGCGACCCATAAGGTTTAAGTGACAAATAATACAATAAATTAAGTACATTTTTCAAATTTCGTACGTGCAAGAGAATTTGTCAAGATATTTGCACATTGCTCCTATGTTGGACAAAATTGAAGTTGTATGTTGTGCTTGAATGTGTTTTGTGCGCTCATGAAACACTAGATTGCGAATAATCTTTGGAACTCCTTGGTTTTCACAACTTAGGATCGTTAGTTGCTTTTGTGGGATGCCCATTGTTGACAAGATGTGACGTAACCTTATCGCTAGGCAAACAACACTTCTTGCAAGACTATATTCAGCCTCAGTGGAAGAACAAGCAACAACATGCGGCTTCTTATCTCCCCAAGAAATCATACCAGATCCCAAAAAGAATACATATCCAAAAGTTGATCTCCTGTCATCAATGGATCCTGAATAATCTGCATCCATGACACCTATCAAGAAAAATTGACCATTCTTCTTGCACTACAGACTGTACTCAATCATACCACAGATATACCCGAGTTCCTACTTTTCCAATGACACATATTTGGTTCTTGCATGACCCGTGAAAGATAGCAAACAGCATAGCTGATATCTGGTCTAGTGTATGTCAGATTAGGATAGTTGGGACTTACCTCCATTGGTGTGGCCATGGGCTTGTAATTTGGTATTTGAAACTTCTCAAGCAACATCCCCACATACTTCATTTGTGATATGAACACATGGTTCTCAGTTTGCCACACCTCCAAGCCAAAAAAATAATGAATTAGCCCGAGACCATTCATGTCGAATGAACAATTCAACGCTTTCTTGGTTGCTTCAATCAACTTCACTGAAATCTCACTGATGACCAAGTCGACATACACGATTATGATCACAACCTCTCCTCCTTGCCTTTTGAAGTACAAGTTTGGACCACAAGGACTGTGACAAAATTCATGTCGTAGAAGATGCTCCTCGATCTTCACATACCAGACTCTGGGAGCATACATCAACCCATAGAGAGATTTGATGACCCTGCATGCCTTCTCCTCATCATGTATGACAAATCCCTCTAGTTTTGTCATGTAGACTTCTTCTTTGAGATCACCATTAAGAAATCCACATGCAACTTCTACCCAAACTGCGTAGGAAGCCATCCAAATGGCTTTAATCTTTGTTGTTGGTGCAAAAATTTCATCATAGTCGATTCCTTCCTTCTATGCATGGCCCTTTCAAACAAGTCTTGCTTTGTATATGTCGATGATCCAATCAGCTTTGTATTTGGTCTTGAATAACCGATTGCATCCAATGGGTTTCTTGCTACATGGAAGGTCAACAAGTTGCCACGTTTTGTTCATCATCAATCCTTGATACTCAACGTTCATGGCATTCTTCCACTCCTTCAATGCAAGAGCTTCATGAACCACTGAAATTTCATATGTTTGCACCACCATGCTCATCAGAGCTAGGATGACCTTATTTCAAACTCTGTTCTAAGCTCTTGGTGTAGAACTAGATGTGTCTGGAACACGATCTAGTTTGCCTCAAGAACTATAATTAAAATATCACTTGGGCTTGTAAGTGGTACTCAAAGTGGATGGTCTTGGGTCATCAGCTCCATCAAGAACATCTCCATCATCTTCATCCAAATCAACATGCTCTCTCTCAGAGACTTCATAAACATCATCAGCAGAAAAAAACAAGTGCCTTGTCAATAGTGCATGGCTTAGAAAAAGAGGTACACTAATTCTTCTCATCAAACACAACATCTCAATGGATATACAGTTTCTTGGTGTCAAGATCCATGACATGCTATCACTTCATCTTTAACATCACGTGGAAACTATGCTATACACAAAGTAACCAACTCCAAATATATAAAACAATGGTGTTAGTAAACACTAGAAATAATAGAAGTAACCAATATCTTGCAATAATGATGTAGTGTAGGATATTCCATGTTGGTGATGAGTCTGATAGCCTTTGCAATGCTCTTCGATTCTCATTCACATAATGATGCAGAAGATTAACCTCACCTCTTTATATACCACTAGACACACTAAACTTCATCTTGATATTAGGTCAACTTGACCCAAAGTAGGTTTACAGAGGACATTACCTATGCAAACATCCCAAGGCAACACATGCAATTTCATTAGATACACAATATTACAAATAACCAATGTAATATTGCAATGCTTATCAAGATAAAATGTCTTGGGAACTCATTGCTTCTTTCTTTGACTAATTATATGATATTAAGTATGAGTTGTTGGAGAAATAAAATAACTTCATGTTTATTCTATTGAAGGGACCTTGCTTAAATAGCAAAGGTGTACAACCTGATCCATTGGATCATAACAAACTTAGGATATGATATACTCTAACACCCCCCTTAAGTGGTACTAGGATATCTCTAACACCCCCCCTTAAGTGGTACTAGGAGGTAGTGAAAAAACAACAAAATCAAAGAAGTGGCATATCCACATATGATTCCCGGCAACAAGGCCTAATAAGGTACTCATGTACAATATATCCACAAGAAATTTTGTTGGAGAGATGATGAAAAACCACAAGGGAGAAAGGGAGAAAACCATCTACCAGAAAATAAGAAGAAGGAAGATGTGGAAGGAGGATGGAGAGGAAGATGTCCTCTTCAACCCCCCCTAGGGCAACTTCCATCAAGAAGCCTGCAAAGGATCCATGAGATGTCTCAAAAAAGTAGAGAAGCCTCATCGCTGAACTGAATGAAATCTCACTCCCAGACTGGTGCTTGTGACAATGATCAAGGCTGTGAACCATGAAAAAAAGTCACTAAAGAAAACCCCTTGAAACCAAAGTGTCTCACAAAAGGAGAGTGTGAAGATAGTGTGGAAAAAGAAGCACCACAATGGCAAGGGTAGTCCAAAATTGACCCCACAAGCACATTTATGTGGTGTCCACCTATACGAACACAATGGGCTGATAACAAGGTCCAAACTGTGTGGACAAACAACTTAAAACAAGGGAATAAAAAATGAAAGGGCACCAATGTAGCTATCAAATGTGTCCTTATGGTGACCTTCTCATCCTACCGGAATGCATGGGTAACCAGCCGCTGCATCCGCCAGGTGCTATAGAGAAGATGACTAGATACTAGGATCACATACAAATGCTTTGGGAGTGTCGGGTTCAACCGAGAGTGCACTCCATGATACAACATATTTGAGGCCAAAAAACATAGGTTAAATTGCCTCAAAATGGAAATTGGACACCACCAATGTGTCCGTCTCGAAAAAACCTTTTCGACGACTATAAACATCCCTATGATCGGATGTCAATTTTGCCTTCATTTGCAGGAAAAACAATAGTCTTCTTCTTTTTCCGTCATAAGGAATCTTGCGAAATGTCCTTCACAATAAAAAAATATCCTCGCAGGGAATATTCCGAAAATTTCTCTTCACGATACCTTTTGCATTCAGTTTCAACGGTCTCCACAGCGGGAATTAATGTTTCACCGACGACATTGCAGGATTAGAAACTCTTCCGTCTGCTTCTCCAGGTTTCTATCCCGGATTTTCAGAGTCATCTCCAGGTACTCGGCAACGCAATGTCGACTAGCTCGAAGGCCTCGGGCCTCCCGAGCAAATCATGGAGATTCATAGACGCCATCCACATTGAGCACAAATCTCTCTACCTCTGCATATTCGAAACAAATCGATGAATGTGACCTTCACATGGCTCCTATTCACAAATCCACTTAACCTGGATCTGGTCTGGATCTACAATTGCACTGGGTCCATGTCATTGTTCTCTTATGGATAGCACCACTTGGATTCGCTGCGCACTAAGAAGAAAAAAAATCTAGTGAATGGTTCCTTTCGAACGACCTCCTCCTCGACAATATTCTGCTGCCAAGCTCCGCCCAACACAAAACTGCAGCAAGCTCCTGGACGACATGATTTCACGCTGCGCCAAAAAAAACTCTTGGAGTCGGGCCTTCCTCTTTTGTGAACTCCACCTCCTCTTTTATTAATTCTTTTGCCATTCTCATGTAGTTCATTGAACTCAAAATTCAGGCCAATCTGATAACCTTCAACTTGCTTCCTAAGTTTTAGAACAAGCTCTTTAGGCGTCCAATCAATGCTATAAAGGTCTTCCCATGACGATGCTTCTGGATCAAATGCTTTGGAATGTTTACTACAACACATCTGCAGCCTAGATCTAAAGGCAAAACGGAAGCATAGGTGTCTCAGGTTAACAACCTTCAAATAAGAGACTGAAACTTTATGCTCAAGATTAATAACTTAAAGTGTTTTTCTTTTTTTTAGTACAAAAAACACCCGCACATGCAACAAACTGAATTTGTCGCACTATTAATGGCTATATTTTCTCAAACGAGGAGGTAAAGTATTTGCAAAATACAGAAACGCAAGGCACTTTGCAGGAGAGAAGCTGAATCAATAAATCATTGATCTCTGACATTAATTTTTTTATCTCCGAGTGCTTTAAATTTAAAAAAAAATGATTAAAGCAGCACCACAGAAGATCGGACCACCAATTCAAACCCAGTGGCCACTTCGATCTTAACAGGTTTCATCTTTTTGCACACCCCCTCGTCAAACTTCATCGCCGAAATATCTGCTTGTCGAACCAGACATATACCCTTATCTTTGCGGGCTACCACCACAAGCCATAAGAGATGAAAAACCACTGCCAGAAGAAGAAACTGGTTGATACATGCATTAAAAAAGAATTAATAGGCCCAAAAATGTGGATATGTCGCAGTTCCAGATCTGGAGACCCGGACACTGAACATATCCACAACCGCGAACATTGCGGCAATCCCGCGAACGTCCAAAAAATTTGTGGTTGATCGATGCTCTTTCAGTCCGAGCTTTAGCTCTTGGCTCCAAAAATTGTTATATTCCATCGAGTCGTGTCCGGCCTTCTTCACCTCGACGATGTGGAAGGAAGGCGCTACCTTAAATATCTTCGCCGCACCATCAATCTCCATGATATCGCAATTTCACAGGCCAAAAAACATAACAGCAGCATTAATTTCTCATCCAGAAACAGGCGATATTGACGGGATCTCGATCTCTCAGACCCTTTCAGCTTGTAGTGATATTTCAAAAAATAAGCATTGATCCCCATGAAAATAGGCCGAGCGTTGGAGTCCTCAAGTACAGGCACTGGCTTACAGGCACCTTCTCCTTCAACGCTTACTCCTCCACCCTGCTCCTTTATGTTTCGTCCTGGAGTTATATTCTGCTTCACATGCACAGTGATGAGTGGAAAACGCCATAAACTCGTCCAAACCAACGGGCCACCGAGGACGGCATCCACTGTTGATAATGAAAAAAGAGACCGAGCTTGGCAAGCCATCGGAAATCACCAGTGGATGTCGGATCCTCAGATGATGGAGGCGAGGATGGTGTCACTGGAGTCCGCTGGGGAGAACTGGAGTTTGAGCACTCTTTTTATCGTTGACACAGATCTAACAGAGCATTGATCCACTACACTATGACCAACATAACTCCGATCGACCCAAAGATTAAAAACGTTGCCCCCGATATATAAACACCGGTTTTGAATGCCTCTGCGCTAGGAAGAAAACCCAAATTCCCATGGGTTTAAATGCTGGAGAGAACTTGAATTGATTGATCTGAACCGTGAGAGAAATCGCACCGGCACTTGTACATCGGCACCACCAGAGCCATCGCTACAATCATCAAAAACACCTGACGAGCCATCACATCTAACAGGAACTGACCATCACAGATCTGCAGCCATTCACAAATCTTTCTTTCACAGATATTTTCATGGAGCTGCAGAAACTCGTCATAGGCCATACCATGCTCGAAGATTACAATGAGATTTCGGGCTCCTGGGAAAAACTATCAAATGCGGCATTTTGGAACAACAAAGAGGCATGTACGCAGCGATGTGAAAACAAACAGGGGCCACAAAGAGGGCCACAAAAAAAATCTGCACAGTTGTCTGCATAAGAACAGAAACTAAAACAAATGACCTCCCAAACTATAGATTTTTTTCTTTTAACCATCTGGTTTTTGATCCATCAAAAGATGGAGAGCATACTCCCTCGGTATTGAAAAAAATTAGGAAAAAAAATGAGCCCTCAGGTTCACAGGGCAGGGAAAGCCCGCTCTGATACAATGTTGGAGAAATAAAATAACTTCATGTTTATTCTATTGAAGGGACCTTGCTTAAATAGCAAAGGTGTACAACCTGATCCATTGGATCATAACAAACTGAGTTGATCTCAGCCACACAAATTATCCTAGTAACAACTTAGGATATGATATACTCTAACATGAGTGGCTGCAAACAAGACTATGAAATCTGAAAACAAGCACGTAAGAACTCAAAAGTGAACCCTGAAATAAATACTGCTCTTATATGTATTCCAGATACTACTAACCTGTCTAATATCCGCCACCGATCACCAATCTTTGCATCCACATCATCAAGTTCCTTTTCTAGCTTTTGAAGCATGGCATCAACCTGCAATCAAATTCATGTCAGTGCACGTATCATTCCATAATTCCAAACACAAAAGATAGATTACTAACAAATACAAGTAACTTTTGCATTCATGGCATATAGTTCAAGCTCCCAATCATGCAATATAAAAATATCTAACATTAACAATGTAATGCAGTTTAATAAAAGTTGTTTCTAGATACATGGATGAAAGATCACAAATAAGAACATGAACAAAAAATTACACATAATAACATAAATATGGACAAAGTTGTTGCAAGTTGGAAACTCTAGACCCTTTTTAATGAAAAAAGAAACATGGCGAGGCAGTACTCTAAAAACGTAAACTAGTTTCTGATTCACCAGATCAAAAATGTGCAAGTGAAGAGCATACTCCTAGTGCTGCAAGCTTTCCGGTTCACCAGATCACATTACGTGCAAGTGAAGAGCATAATACCGGTAGCAAAAACATATTAGAAAACAGAAGGAAGAAAAATGAGGGATTATAAACTTAAAGAAAGAGACGAGTTAGGAAAGGAACAAAAAACATTTGATTGAATTTTTATTCCAGAAAAAAGAAGTGATACATCTACAAAACTCCGAACGTGTTTCGACCTACAGGTCTCATCAACGAAGTGAGTTTCAAAGAGGTACAACCTCTCTTTATAAAGACCTAACTCTAGGGGGGAGCTAAAGAATAATGCATGTGGGATAAAAACACCCAAGCATTATTAAAAACCACAGGTTTATAAACCAAGATGATGAAAAGAAGAGAAATCCCAAGCTCAACCCCCCAAAAAAAACCATCCACCCAGAAAAGAGAAGAAACACATTAAAAAATGCGAAAATACAAGGTGGAAAAGAGTCCCTCAAACAATTTTATTTTTACAAAGATAAGATCAAAGAGGTTTTTGATTCCTCCAACAAATGATGCCTCGAGCAATATGCTTGATTTCTCTATTTTTTCTCCATTTTTCAAACATTGGAGAAATAATATCTATGCCGATTCGAAGATCTCTGACAAGATTGCAGTCTTCCAGCTTCAAAATAAGAGGAATTGTTTTTATTTTGGATCCATGTCTGCATGCTGCTCACTCCAAAACTCTGGCCAAAAGTGAAGGCATGCCATCAAATTTAACTTTCTCAAACAAAGGCAAGAGAAAATTAATTTGATATCCACTAGCTCTGAGTTGAATTATTTGTTTTGCCATTGAAATAAATTGCATTGAAACTTTATAGGAAGAGTACGTAATCCCTAGCTAATAAGAGGAATTCATGGAGGATTATCATGCTTAAGGCAAAGACTTTGGCCTATGGCTCTCTAGCTCCCAATTAGTGTTAACACTTGGGTCCCACTACAAATTAGTGTTTGGAACTTCAATCAACTAGAGCTCCTTTCTATCTCTTTTTTACCTTAATGCTAGCCCTCTCTCCATCATTACTTTCAACAGGTTAGGGTTTATCCATTTTGGGTCCAACCCTCAAGCTGTAATTTAATGCCATACAATTGTTCCACTTTAGTGTAGTTTATGGTAGTTTCTTTACTCTAGCTGATTTTTTGTAGTATTTTTTGGTTACTACAGTGTCTTGTAGCGGCTCTTTTCAACTAGTACTATTGGCCTATTTTGGCTATCAATAGACATGAATAAAATTATCTAATCTTATCCAATCAAACTTCAACATTGCCCTAAAGGAGAATCCAAGTTTAGCTAGGGCCAAAGGTCTAATTAAAGAACAAGAGTGTTCCCTCCTATGGTATCGGCATTCACCTTCACACCAACAATGGCACGAAGGCACAAGGACCAGGTTTGAAAGTGTTTCTCAACAAGAAACTTAGAACTTTGAGATTAGGAACAACTACATCATTATCATCCAAGTCATGAGAACTAAATATCGAATTGATGCCTAAAGCACATATTGGATGAAGCCTACCTCCTCCTCCTTCGTTTCAATACAATGTCCTTCACTCAAGAAGCTACTAAGCTAATTGACTTAAAAACTAGCAAAGGAGCTAGTCGTTCCTTATGGAACAATGGATAAGAATCCTTTTGGTATATGGATGTTGGGGTGGGTCTTAGGACCCTGGTCCTAAATAAGAAACCATCCTACCATCCACAATATTGTTAGCCACCTAGCCAATGACCACTCTATTGTCAAGCTCTTGACCAATATATATATATTTGAAAGTAGGAAACTCTAGACTCTCTTTCTTCGTTGAATTATTTGTCTATGGCTCTTTGGCTCCCAATTAGTGTTAGCACTTGGGTCCCACTACAAATTAGTGTTTAGCACTTCAATCAACTAGAGCTCCTTTCTATCTCTCTTTCAGCTTATTGCTAGCTCTCTCTCCATCATTGCTTCCAACATGTTAGGGTTTATTAATTCTGGGTCCAACACTTGAGGCTGTAATTTAATGTCATACAGTTGTTCCACTTTGGTTTAGCTTATTTTCGTAATACTTTTTTAATACTACTGCGTATTGTAACAGCTCTTTCTAACGAGTCCCATTGGCCTACTTTGGCGATCGATGGACATTAACAAAATTATCTAATCTTATCCAACCAAATTTCAATTATGCCCTAAAGTAGAATTCAAGTTTAGTTAGGGCCAAAGGTCTAATTAAAGAACAAGGGTGCTCTCTCTTAGAGTTTATGGTATTAGCATTCACCTTCACACCAACAATGGCACGAAGGCACAAGACTAAGCTAATGGTTTAAAAGAGGTTCTCAACAAGAAACTTAGCACTATGACATCAACAACAATTATGTCATTATCATCCAAGCCATGAGAACAAGATATCAAAATGGTGCCCAAAGCACATATTGGATGAAGCCTACCTCCTCCTTCCTCGTTTCAATAAAATGTCCTTCACTCAAGAAGCTACTAAGCTAATTGGCTTAAAAACTAACATATTAGCTAGTCGTTCCTTGTGGAACAATGGATCAAAATCCTTTTGGGATATGGATGCTAGGGTGGGCCTTGGGACCTTGGTCCTAAATAAGAAACCACCCTACCATTGATAGTGTTGTTAGGCATCTAGCCAATGCCCACTATGTTGTCAAGCTCTTGACCGATGGCCATTTAAAGCATAGTTATTGTATCCAGGCATCCTTCAATGCATGAATTATGTGCCTCTTTCAATGTCTTCAAGTGATGTGCTACCATGCATCCAGTGTTGACTATAGAATTGATTGGTCACTAATTTTTGTCTTGCATGTGATGGGAAGAAGGTTGTGTAAGGCTTCTTCTATTGCTTTACCTTTTGCTTTTCATTTCTTTCATAGTGATCAAGTTCTGGATTCTTTGCAAGTTCTCCTTTTATCATAAGTTCTTTGATATGATAAATGGGATGTATATTTTGAATACAATCTTTAGCAATTCTGCGTACTTGTTTCAGCCCTTTGAATGATCCCATAGCTGCCACAATTTTTCCTTGAACAAGAATGTAGCAACCTATCAAGTGCTTTATAGCCTTTAGAGTTGAACCATTAGGGGCCAACAACTGTTGACATTGTCTAACAAACCTCCCTTTATTTCATATTATGTTGCCAATCTTGATAATACTACAATGCATCTTATCATTTAGTATCTTGATTGCTTGTAGTGTTGGTACACTCCTTGACAAGAGTTTTATGAGATCCTGGGCTTTGATAATGATGTATGGATCTCTTGTTCAAGTTGCAAAAACAGATAATCTTCTCTTAACAAGATTGAGTTTGAAAGCTATATCATGCTTCTTCAAAACTCTTCTCACAATAGGTCATTCATCCTACAAATGTTTTTCTCTGTATTTGGGGAAATGAATGGAAAAAGAATTAACATTGAACATACCGTCTTTATTCTAGGGAGTATTGAACTTCTTGGTCTTGAAGGTATCCCATGGCTTGTGCTTCTTATGGTTGCCTTTGTATCCCGGAAATGTTCCTTCTAGTTGGTTCCCTGGCTTGAAGTGATCAATTGATGCAATATTTCTTGTATAACAATTTGGACAAATTGAATGGATCCAATTTTCTTGACATATCATTCGTTTGGTTGCTTTGAAGTCATACCAAACGTTATTGTGCAAACTTCATTGAACTTGTGCAACAAACACATGTTCTTCTTCTTCTTCTTCTTTAATATGGTTTCCTTCGGCTATATTATTTTGATGTGCCTTTCTACAAATTTGATTTTGCTTGTATGATGATGACCTACCTTGTTGTTGGTTCATCTCTGGTGAAGGAGATCCATTTGTAAATGGATCATGCCAACAATACTTCGTCGTGGCCATTTCTACCACAAAGTTCACACATTATTTGTGTGTAAAATATATTTCTTTGTTGAGAATTATATCTCTATTGGATGCGTTGTGGAGGTCTTTTGCCTCTTTTGAATAGTTTCTCCCCTTTTTTATTTATAAGATGTAATTGTTCTTCTTACTGTCTTGAATGTGAGGCCTCTACTTTTTGAAGAAGGTTCACCATCTTTTCAAAGCTTGGTGTTTGTTCAATGATATTTAATGTAGTCACAAATACATTGTATTGAGAAGAGAGAGATCTCAAAATAATTGGAACTAATGTTTCATCAGATACCTTTCTTCGAATGCTTGTAGTACTGCTCGTAATTCAATAATTTCCTCATGAAGGATTTGAGTTTCTCTCCAATCTTCATCTTCAAGCAATGGAGCTATCTCTAGAGAAATAGAATTTGATTTTGTTTCTTTGTTGCAAAGACTATTTATAGATTCTCCCATGAATTTTTGGTTGTGGTTGAATGACAAATGTATACTTGTACTTCATCTGCTACTCCAAACATGATGATTAACCTTACCTTTCTATCTGCTTTATCAAACTTTATCTGATCTTCATTTTCTTCATCAGGATGGGTAAAGGTGCCATCTACAATTTTCCATACTTCTTCCAACTCCAGCTGTGTTTTGAGTTTTATCTTCCAGGCAGCATAGTTATTCCCCCTTTGTAGTTGGGAATCAGGCAATAGAAACTTCGGTGCTCCACTAACCATAGTAAATCTTCACAAAATTTGAATATTTTTCTTTCACTAAATTAGCCTTAAAAAATGCTTTCTGACGAGTATATATAAGCCTATACTCGTGATTCAATTGATGCCTTGAATTGCGAGAATAATAGTATCTCGTCAAGCAAAAATAATAGTTAGAGGAAATATTCTTTCTCTAAGGAATATTCTCCATAATATTCCAATAATTGTTTTTCTATTCAAAAATATAAGTCCTTCCTTTTATCCTGCAATTCAGATAAAGGAGTGAATGGGATTTTATTTCCTTCAATGTTCTTCCCACAACCAATGTGGGATATTTTCCTTTTGATTGAGCAGATCCACGTAGAACAAATTCTTCACACGTCCACGTATCGTATCCTTGGCATAAATTTTATGCATATATTTGCTCTTCAGTTTTTCTTGTGTCCAACCTATTCAGACAATACCCCAAGTGATGCATCAAATGAGAGAGAGCGCTTTTAAATTTCCTGTGCAATTTTCTTTAATTGCAGAATTTTCTGCTCACTTTGTCTTGTCATTAATTCAATTTCTTTAGTAACACGTTCAAGTTGACGGGCACTCAAACGTATGGAAGCTTTCTAAATGCTGAATTTCGTCTACCTCGCAATGGGAGATTTTTGAATGTCTGTTCTTCTAGAGTATTTGAAAGTACAGGGTATGAGCGCTTTTTCTGATCCGATCCGCGTTTTGGACATCTAGATCATGCCTAAAGGAGCCCAATTCTGTTTCTGATTAGTCGTAGATTTTGTTGCACGCTATGCCTTGCTCTTCTTATTTGTAATTGCTTTTGCTTTATACATTGTAGCTTATTTGTATCGTTTAGAACACGAGGCGCCTAGAAGAGATATGCTTCTAATGGCTTGAACTCATGTTCACCTCCAATGATTACAACCGTTTTTGTCCTTTTCCCGAATCAAATTTGAAGCTAACAACATCAATTCCGTCGACATGGGCTCGCCGCCCTCCTCAACATGAATTCACACAAGCTCGTCGTTCTTCTCAATGTGGAATCACAAGAGCTTATTGCTCTCCTCAACATGGATTAACACGTGCTCATTACTTTCCTCGAGGTAGATTCACATGGGCTTGTTTCTCTCTTCGTTGTTCCCATCTTTCATAGCACTAGTTTGATTCAACCAAATCTGGTTTCTTTCACCTTGTGGTCTGATATCTTCACATACATCTAGGTCGTCCACCTTGTTGCTTTCTCACGTTCTTGCGAGATGTCCTTTAGATGTAATATCAAAATCTTCACTATAGGCCATGATTCTTGTTCAAGCAACGCCTAAAAAATTTGAATTTTTTCATGGAATTTGCTTCACGGAAATGATTACCTCTTTCAAGGTATGCCCAATTATTTGAATTTTCTTCCATGGAATTGCTTCACGGAGATTGCTACCTCTCTTTCGTGGTTTGTCCAAGTATTTGGATTTTCTTCCATGGAATTGCTTCACGGAGAAATTTCTTTTGAGGTTAACCTTAAACAAACTTTGACAGGGTTATTTACCCTAGAAATTTCTTTTCATCAGAGAGCTTCGTGAGCTTCTCCGGATCAAAGGAAGAGGAGGATCACAAGGAGAGGTGCCCCTTCTACCTGCTCTAATACCACATGTTAGAACTCAATGCTTCGATGATTTGCATTATCAAATGGTAGGTATTTAAATACATAGAACACCTATTTTAGGCATAACAAACCTCTAACTAAACTTGCAACTACCTTTGTCCTATAGTGCATGCATAGTCCTTGTGATGGATGGTTATACCACATGTCACTTCACATGGGCTATGATGTAATAACTCCTAATAGATTTCACAATAGATGCTTCAAGATACTGTGATGAATTAGATTAGATGTACAAACTTAGTGAGAACCCCCATTCATCCTCTTCCAAACAAAAAGAATTTGTAGCGATGGTGGCTAAGGAAGATGACATCAATAGGCAATACCACCAATTGGACTTCCACCTATCGATCTACCCAATGGAATTTTTGAGGGATGCATTTCAAGGAAACACCATTGTCATTTCTGAAAGAGAAAGTTTGTCATGCTTCCCAACCTTTGGAGCATGTACATGGTGACATTTGTGGACCTGTGGAAATCGTTCTCTTTCAAGGAACAAGTACTTTCTCACTTTCATTGACATTTTTTCTAGGAGCTTATGGATTTACACCATTAAATCCAAGGAAGAGGCCTTTGAGAAATTCAAGTTTTTCAAGGCATTGGTAGAAATTCAAAGTGAGAAGCAGATCAAATACTTGGGCACTCTCATAATGTCTTTGAGGACTTATTGGCAGCTCATGGCATTACTTTACTTTGTAATGGACTATTCACTACACCCCTCAACAAACTATGATAGTGGAGCAAAAAAACGGATTTATTTTCGAGATGCCTCATTGTATGATGCATGTCGAGCAGATGGAGCTCAAGTTTAGGGGTGAAGTAATGCCTTGTGCAACACACCTCATCAACATGACACTGACCCATGCAGTCAAAGGTATGACAAAATTTGAGAGATGGATAGGGGAGAGACCTTTTGTTTTGCATTTGCGCATATTTGGATCAAGTGCATGGGCTCACATTCCCAAGAAGAAGCAAAACAAACTATAGGGCAAGAGTAATAAGTGTATTCATGTGGGTTATAGTGAGAAGTCGAAGGCTTATTGTCTTTATGACCTTGTTACTCAAGAGGTCCTCATTTGTCAAGATGTGCAGTTTGAGGAAATTCAAGCTTTGGGTTCTTTTGGTCCGTCCCTATTCTGTTTACAAATTCTCCCTCAACTTTAGGTGATTCTCATATTCATTCTTTTCGTGAGTATGATTCTACTCCATCTATGAGTTTTGAATCTTTGATACTTATTCTTCCAGTTGTGTGGTTTTTTCTTCTATGTTGCCTTGTGCTACTGTGTTGGATAACCTATCACATACCAAGGATGTGGAAGTATGTGTAATACCGCTTTCTCCTTCTTCTCATGATGTCTCTTCCCGTTGAGCTGCCCCCTTTTTGCATATCGCCTTCTAACCAAATGGGCTCAAACCCTTCTTCGAGATGCAAAGCCCATATTGCAACAGAAATGTCATCGGAAGCCCCCACCTTCTTGTGCCTTGTTGTCTACAATGGATGACTTTGGGGATCCTCTCACATACTCTCAGGCCAAAGTATATCCTAAGTGGGAAGATGCGACATAGGCTAAGTATGATTCTTTCATTAAGTATCAAACTTTTGAGATGATTCCTTCGCCCAAAATAAAAAATTGTGGTTGGTCGTAAATGGTTTTGTAAGACACGGCATTTTCTTAGTAGGGAGTTGACTATTCAAAGCATTTTACCCTCATGGCTTGTATGGACTCCATTCAGATAATTCTTTCCATTGTTGCTTCACATCAATGCGAAGTTCATCAAATGGTTGTCAAAAGTGCCTTATTCCAAAGGAGCTTCAAGAGGAGATTTATATATAGTAGTTGCTTGGATTTGTTTTGGATGTCCCTTCAACATTTGTTTGCAAGATCAGGAAGTTCTTATATGGACTTAAGTAGGTGCCTCATGCTTGGTATAAGAAGATCCTTTCGCTCTTTCTTAGTATAAGGGAATTGACTATTCAGAGCATTTTACCCTCATGGCTTTTATGGACTCCATTCAGATGATTCTTTCCATCATAGCTTCACATCAATGCAAAGTTCATCAAATGGTTGTCCAAACTCCAGAGTGCCTTTTCCAAGGGAGCTTCAAGAGGAGATTCAGATGTAGTGGTTACTTGGATTTGTTTTGGATGTCCCTTCAAAATTTGTTTGCAAGATCAGGAAGACCTTATATGGACTTAAGTAGGTGCCTCGTGCTTGGTATAAGAAGATCCATTCGTTCTTTCTTAGTTGTGGTTTTCGCCAATGTAAGGCAGAACATGATGTGCACATCAAATATCATGCCAACCAAATTCTTACCATTGTGCTATATGTTGATGGTTTTCTCATCATTGGGAGCTCAACATCTATGATTCAGGAAGTGAAGCAAACACTTCAAGATACTTTTGAGATGTACCTTGGTCTTCTACGTTATTACTAGGGAGATATGCCTTAGACCTTCTGTAGCACTTGAGGATGGAGTGTAATCCAGCCCGTACACCCTTTGAATTTGGATTAAATCTTCTAGTTGGTTATCCTGTTCCATGTGTTGAAACCATAGTTGAGAAAATCGAATCAGAATCAGCTTGGAAAAAAATCGGATAGAATCGGGAATCGGTAAAAATCTAAAAAAATATCATATTTTTCAAAAATTTCCCAATTTTTTCAAAAAAATCGGCAAAAAATCGAAATCGGGATTTTTTGGTGAAAAAATCGGGATTTAAAAAATTCCCCACTTTTTCACCAAAAAACCCGATTAATTCCCGATTTTTTCACCAAAAATGAAAAAATCCCGATTTTTTCAAAAAATTCCCAATTCCGATATTTTGCCGATTTTGATCGGATTTGGTCAGAATCGCGATTTTCCAATTCGAATCACGATTTTTTGCCAATTATCGCTAGAAAGGTTGAAACCACTCTTTATTAGTCTCTTGTTGGAGATCTCTTATACCTCACTCACACTCGACCAAACATCACCTTGGCAATAAGTTATTGCTTCAAGAACATGCAGGCACCACATAAGATCCTCTAGACGATAACCAAGCAAATTTTATACTACATTAGAGGCTTAGTTATCAAGTTCGAGTTCGTCTTCAAGTTCGATACTTTTAAAGTTCGAAAGAAATTCAACATGTTTAAAAATTCGTAATAAAATTCGACATAAAATTCGATATATATAATAAATGTATATATATTTTCATATAATTTTATTTTTTATTTTTATATAAAATTTAAAAATCAAATATACAAAATTATAATATTTGTTTTTAATAATATTTTTAATATTTTTAAAAATATATACTTTAAAATATATTAAAATATTTTTTAAAATATAAACATTTTTATAACTTTATGTAAATATAGTAATTTTTTAACACATGAGAAGATTCTTAAAGGTTAAATCAATAATTTTTTTGAAATATAAATTATAAGTTTTCTACCAATTATAATAAAAAATTGTTATCATGCATAAAAGAAAGCACTTAAAATATCTTATATTATTCAAGTTTAAAAATTAGAAAAGTTCGATTTTAGGTTTCTGTTGGTTACGAATCTGCCATGAGGAAAGGATTTTTGGTTAATGCGCCAGATTCGCCCACCAGCATGAAAGGCCGGGAGGAAGAGATGCCTTCCGAGCCAATCTCCGGAGAAGGCCGGCTCCTTTTGGGGGGCTTGATTTAAGCTAAAGGGAACAGGAAAGAAATAAAGGAACGGAAAGAGACAAATGTACAGAAAGAAATACAAATATGTCCAAAAGTTGGTGGGGGGGAACTAACAGTACGGGAACATACCAATCACCGCTACTTACTGCATACAAACACAGAGCATGACAAGGAACTGCAAAACCTAGGCGTACTTCCGATACACCAGCAGCGTATGCACAGCTTCAATAGCTCCCTAGCAAACATTCCCTACAAGGAACTAACAACGAGGGATCGTATCAATCACCGGATACATACACCGACGGGGGTAGAAAGTAAACTTAGAGATGTCAGAGCCAGGTATATGTATTAAGCAGAGAGTTTAACCGCACAGCTTCAATGGCTCCCTAGCAAACATTCCCTACAAGGAACTAACAGCAGGGGATCGCATCAATCACCAGATACGGGCCAGCAACGTCACACATAACTGATGGAACTGCTACCAAATTTATTATGAATGCTTTAAATAATGAAGTACAGAAGGTGCTTTAAGCAAGCAATGCTAGAGGAACCTGATCGCCAAATGCCAAAGTGAATCAACGAGCAGCGACACAGGTGGGCCTAAGGCATATAATGAAAGACAGCATAAAAGAATAAAGACAGTAGAACAGAACCAGGCATACAGATTGTATTCATAAGCAGAAGCACGGTTACAGTAAGCACGGTAGTTCCCTAACAAACATTCCCCTTCCACCTTTTACAATGTATTTCAGATGGGCTTTTATAGCCCGAGTCCCACCCGTTACATTAATGGGCACAGAGTCCCAGTCAAACATAAGTCGACGTAGCGGCGAAAGAGCCGCAAATGCTGACCTTTTGTCGGATCGGGCTGTACCCGCAAGGATGGTCTTTCCGGAAGTCGGACAGCTACGTGGCGGAGTGCCGGGTAAATCTTCAAGTCGGCAGGCTTGCTAGTAGTTGGAGCAGGTGAAACCTCATATCAGCTTTGAATGAGGCTATTGGCACAGGCGGTGCAGCCCATGCTTATCCCTTTTGGTCGGCAGTCTTGGTTCAAATCCCGAAGTCGGACACTTGTCCGATGATGGGTTATGTCGTAGTGACACATGCCCGCCTTAGAGGGCGATCTATCCATCTTTGCTTGGGATCGGGGCTCCTTGGGATGCGTGCAGAAATCGGTGCAGTCGGGGAAGGCCTTCAAGCCTTGGTCAAATTCCGGGTTTGTTCCCCTATTGTACACTCGCCAAGGGCGCATTCCGGCTCGTTGAGAAGTCGAACTCGCGCACGGCGAACACCGGTGTCTCGCTACCATATGGACCTGCTCCGGCATTTTATCTTTCTTCTGCATTGACTTGCCAGTCTGCCAGTGCAAGGTGCGCCCAGAAAGTGGGGCGAAGTCGGACTTCGCACCAAAACTGGGCGAAGTACGCACTTCGCACCAAAACTGGGCGAAGTACGAACTTCGCACCAAAACTGGGCGAAGTGCGAACTTCGCACCCAGACTTAGCCAATTTCAGATAGACCTGCTGGAAAGCTGGAAAATCAACTGGGGAACTCCAAGGAAAAAGGGGGGAGAGAAAGAGAATGGGAAAGAAAAGGAAAGGGAGAGAAGGAAGAAAAACGGAAGGAGGAAAAGAAGAGCAGCACTGTTACAAAACAATATTGAAGACATTGCACCCCGTGCAAAATGTGACAACATTTTTGGCGGCTCGCGGGGTGTCGAGCTCGCCTCGGCGCAAAGAATCCATGCCTTCATCCTTTGGGTGCAGAGGAACTTGCCTCCCCTGCCTTTTGCTGCTCTAATCGCTTCTCCTTGCGGCAACCGTTCTTCGATTCATCTTTGTCGCTTGCCTCATCGTATCTCCTTCCGAAAGGTCTCCATTTCCTCGCTTCGCCTCGCACATGCGAGTGTACGCCTCTTGGGCCGAGCGCCGTGCTTCCGCTTCGAATGGCTTGCGGTCAGCTATGTCTTCTAATGCTCCGTGAAAAGCAGCGACCACGTGCAGGTCGATGGTGAGGTATCTTTTCTCTAACTCCTGAAAATAGGAGCGGATCCTGGAATATCTGGACACCATCTGAGTGACTCGACTGTCTTGAATTGGCTCGATCCAGCTATCAATTTCAGTCGGATCCGCTTCAAAGGACTGCCAATTCTTCTTTACCCGATCTAGGGTGAGGAGCTCGCCATTCTCAACAAAACCTGGACAACCAAGTTCGAAAGAGCGTGAAAGGGGGCCGGACAGATATCTCTTTCATGTCCGAATGCGTCAAGCATTCGTCTGGCCACTCTCACCTCTTCAACTTTTCTGAAATATTTGTGCAAGGTCACCCTTGCACCTGCCCATTCTGCAGCCGAATGAGGACACGGGGAAAAAGGACGCCGTCGCGCTCGCGCTCCCGAAGGTTTATCGCCAGGTCCAGCCATTGCTTTGCCTGGCGCTCGGCCTCCTCTACCACAGGCTGTCCCTGGGCGTAAACTTCTTGAATCCTGGATGCGAAGTCCAGGACTGCCATCGCCTTAAAGGTATGGGGCTTGCATTCCCTCAGCAAACCAGCCCTCATTTCCTTAACTTTTGTCTTTGAAAAGACAGCCGCTTGAGATGTTTTCTCTGCAAGTTGCGACTGCGCCTGCTTCAAAGACTCCTGGAGCTGAGAAATCTGCTCCGAGGTTGCTTTCTTTTCGGTTGCGGCTCGTCATCGAGAAGCGGCCAGCCGGGCTTTGAATTCATCTCGTTTCTCACCGCGCCGCTTCCGGCTACTCGGTGGACCTAGATAGGTCCTCTTCAAGTTGCCTTACTTTGTCCCGCAACGCGAAAAGTTCTTCCCTGCTCCTCCGGACTCTTGACAAAGAGATTGTCGACTTTGCGCATGATCGTCCGAATCTCATACTGTTTATCAATGTCGTCAAAGCTTTTCTCCTTTGTCTGGAGCACGTAGTCCGCCTTAGTCATTTCTCGGAGAGGCTTCTTCACTATTGGGATTATTTTCTCCGTTGTAATCACTCTCCTTCCGAAATCATACTTTGCGCGTTTTGCCGGGCGGCTATCTCTTCATGTCTCCTCCGCTTCAGGTCTTGGCGGAAAGAGACAGAATACTCTACGGCTCTCGTTGCCAGGGGCAAGTCATCTGAGTTCTGAAGGTCGTCCATAAAATCTGGTTCCTCCAGCATAGGGATCTGTTGAGACGTCTCTCCTGCGAGAATGGGATCTGGAGGAACCGGACAGACTTTGGAAGAATCGGTCGCTTGTGGGGGCGACCGGGAAATGGAAATGGGAGCGGCTGACACTGTGAGGGTTTGAAGCGGTTGAGGCAGAGGATGTGATGGTAAACGGACAGCCTCAGCACTGACCTCGGGCGAAGGGTTTGGAGAAAGAGAGACGTTAGGGTTCTGAGCAAACTGGTCGAAAGAATGGGGACCGCTAGAAGGACGCGGAGACGGGGAGGAGGATGTGGTCATGGCTCGCCCAGATTGAGCGGGGGACCGAGTGGAAGTAGAACTGGGTGAGACTAGAGAGAAAGGGACAGACAAACGTACCGCGGGCTCCGCCCCGAGCCGATGCCGGGTGAATGTCTTCGCTTCTTGTCTCGGCGGCCGGCTTGGGACCGCCCAAAGGAATCGCCTCTGCGGCGGCGGGACGCGGCGGTGGCTCGCGATCGGTCGCCGCACTATCGGGCTAGGGTCGCCCGATTTTCTCAACTCTCCTCCGCTTCTTCTCTTCCGGAACAACTGTCGGATCGGGGGAAGGAGACAAAGCAAGTGCAGCAGCAACCGATGCTCCCACAAAGAACTTGTACCGGGGTTTGACTTGCGTGAAGGTCCGCCGCGACCGGTCCGCTTCGGCGGCGCCGGCGCTTTTCTTGCCTGAGGAAGTGCCTCGGGCGCTGCCTTGGCTAACTTTTTCGCCTTTTCAGGCGCCGCCTTAGGAGCCACGAACTGCATTGGATCGGCCTGGGTACTTGCTGGGCCGGCGCTGGCAGTTGCCGAAGTGTACAACTGTTTGGGAGGAGACCCACTTTTATAATCCTCAAAGGGGCCTCGGGGAACGTAACCTTGATATGCGAACGGCCGCCAACTGTCATGATGCTGGTCATAGAGAACCAAAAAGTCGTCATCTACGGCCGGGTTTCTCCTTGTGGATTTATCGTGCTGCGTGCGGCATCTCATTTTCCAAGATTCAGTAATCTTTTCTTTAGACCAGTTAAGGCCTGCAATCTTGGACATAAATTTTTTGAACCCTGGAGATGAGAAGTGATGGTCCGGGTTTCGCTTGGGGTCATATGTCACCTCCTCGCAGTGAGAAATCCCGCCAAGGGGGAGAAGCTTCCATTAATTCAATCTCCCAGCCAAGGTCCACATGGACCACGTCGCATCTATCTTCGGTTATGTCCCGGGGGCACAAATGTGCAAACTTTCCCCTTATCCCATGAGGGTCATACTTCCAGTCGCCGCGGCACAGAAACCAGAGCCAATCCGGGACAGCGCTTGCTCTAGGTAGACATGTTGTCCTACCTCGGTAATCTCAACGTTGGCCCGGGAAAGAGGGTATTGAAAAATCTGTCCTCTTTTCTTCCCTAGGCCAAACTCTTCTTCCACATAGTCCATCCGCCGGGCAATCTCCATCCCGACCGGATGCTCGAGCACCAATAGGGCAGCAAATAGGGTTTGCCCTTGAATCCGTAGATTCTGATCACAATCCCCTGCGTCAGTCTAAAAACGTCCCCGAGCTTCTGATTTATCAAAGCACTCGTCATTTCTCTCGGGGGACGAGGGATTTCACTTTCGGTGAAGACTGACATGACGAATCCCAGAAAGTTGAAGTTGAACTTGTAGTAGGACCCTTTCCGGTATAAGTCATCCGTCCAGTTATAGACGGGCTGGGGTTCTCCCTTCTCGTTAACCTTCTTCAGGTTCAGGATCGGCATTTGGGGGTGCAGATGGTACAAACAAAGCCAGACCAGAACGGAACTGAAACGAAAATTGGTTGACTGGCGCTTCTGAATTTTCAGCAGACTGGAATGAATGGCGTAAGCCAGCCAGTCTGCCCAGTCGAAAGAGATGGGGCGCTTTCCACAACGCTGCGCCGCTGGTTCGTAAGATTCTCCACACAGGAGGCATTCTGCCAGGGCCAGCTGGTACGGGTGCACCAGCTCATCGGAGTCGCAGCCGAGGATCCATGCCAAGATGGTATATAGATATTTGTTCTGAAATTTCGCCAAAGGCATGGGGCCAGTTGGCCATTGTCCGTCGGGAAGCGGGCGTTCGACTCCGAATTGAGGAAATCCCTCATTCGCTTGGTGTGCGTGAAACGTCCCGCTTGTTCGCCCAAACCGATTTTTTCGAGGATGGTGCCGGAGTCATACTCCAGCCCGGGGCGAAAGTCGGCCGCACAGCTCTCCTCGCGCAGATGCGAACAAGGGTTTGCCAACGAAACCGCAGATTTGCCGGAAGCTGGTTTATAATGTCTAACAATTAGGTCTATCAACTCCGGGCATTGGTGGACAGGAGGGCACATGAATCGAAGAGATTTGATTTGTACGCCGCTCCAAAATGATGGGAGGGCGAAACTTTGTCGACCCAGCCTCTCCACATTCGCTCGCGACTGAGTTAGGCTCATGGAAAACGAGCCGTCCACATATCCTGCCAAGTAATTCACCGGAGGTGGTGGGGATTGCCCACGCTGTACCTTCTTCGTCCGGGCCTTTGACTTTTTCTCTGGCGGAGGATCGCCTTTGAAAACTCCCCGGCCGCGGCAATTCCCCCGGTTCATTGCTTCACTGGATCGCGCCGACACGGGCATTTTTCCCTTGTCCATCTCTCCGAGTCGACAATAATGACGAGTTCAGTCGTCCGCAACAAATTTCGCTATCGGAGGAATAATTAGCACTCGTCCGAGGAATAATCTCCGCAATCTGGAATGTTGGCATGATTCTCACCCCCTTTTCTAGATAAAAACAGCGCCATTAATGCAACGCAGAGCGGTAGGTCGGCGAGTTAAAACCCTTGGTGGCCGCGCAGGAGAACGTTTAGGAAAAGACGCGCCCGGCAGCCGTGCCTTGCTTTTTCGGTTGCGTTTTTCCTTGAAAAACGCGCAATCATTAATTCAGCGTTGGGGACTGCACCATGGCGGACGTTGCTGCCACCATTTGGGCACACTGCTCAAGACAAAACCTTTGGCGCGGAAACCCAGATTAAAACAGTTACAAACGCGCCTTGGGCCCAGCTGGGACTTTTTGAGTTTTTTATTCATTTTATTGAATGCTGCCCAAAACTGGCCCGGAAAACTAGGCGCAGCCGGGCTTCGCCCGAGTTGGGCGCGGCCCGACCTCGCCGGGCGAGTCGGACTTCGCCCGACTTCGGGCGAGTTCGAACTTCGCGCGAAGCGCGCGTTGGAACCGTTCTATTTCTGCCTTTTTGCTGCGCCCAAGGTTTGGGCGCGGTCTGGGTCCTTGCCGCATTGGGGCCTTCGAACGCACTTAACATACCCTGCGACCTTTGGACTTTGAATAAACTGCGCTGTGCGACGCTGGGGCGGGTTCGGACTTCGGCCGAAGCTTGGGGCGAAGTACGAACTTCGCGCGAAGTTCGCACTTCGCACAAGCGTTGAGCGCAGCGCGCACTTCGCACGGGCGCTGGCCGAAGTCGGACTTCACTGCAAAGTTCGCACTTCGCGCAAACTTTGCGCGCAGTGCGCACTTCGCACGAAGGGTTGCGCAGTGCGGACTTTGGTCTGCTTCAGTGTTTTCTCGGACAAACTTCGCAATTCGGCTGGGCCGAAGTCAGGCTTCGCTGCGAAGTCAGGCTTCGGCCAACACTTAGTCGATTTTTTGCGCTTTTTTTCTCCTTTCTTTCTCTGCATAGCCGAACTTCGCCCTCCTGCGGAGCAACGACAGACTTCGCTGCGAAGTCTGTCTTTCTCTCCCATGCCGCATTTAAGCTCAAAGAAGGAAAAATAAACTGAAAGCTAAAACTGGAAACTATACATGCGGGGAAAAATAAAAACACAAGGCAAAATTTTTACAAGGAAGGGCCACTCGGGCGCCTTCAACAGCGATAAAGCTTCAAGTGGAACCCGTTGACGGGGATGGGGAGGAGCTGACCCTCCATATCCGAAAGTATGTAGGCATTGAACTGATTCACCCGGCCAATCTGATAAGGGCCCTCCCAGAGAGCGTCAAATTTTCCGTGATTACCCGGTTTTGCCTTGTATGAGTCCCACTTCAGCACCAGGTCCCCGACTTCGAAAACTCGGGCAGTGGTGCCTTTGGCAAACCAGCATTTTGTGGCTGCAATGTGATCCGCGAAGGCCCGGTATGCACTTTCTCTCGTCTTCTTCCAACCTGCAGGAGTTGGCACAATCTGTCGTCTACCGGGTCTCCGCTGCTCCCGTCTTCGTCAATCATCCACGGGCGGGGATTTCAATGTGTGATGGCATAACAGCTTGCTTGCCATAGACGAGCGCGTAGGGGGACGTCTTGAGGGATTTCTTGAACGCAACTCGTTCGCCCACGCGCCCGGTTCAGAGCAAGTGCCAAGTCCGCTTATTCTTTTCAATGGTCCTCCGGAGAATTTTCGGGAGGTTCTTGTTAGTAGACTCGGCAAGGCCATTCCCTCGCGGGTAGTAATTAGAAGACATCTTGTGATAGATGCCAAGTCTCGCTGGTGTACTCCGTGAGTACAGCGCCTACAAATCCCGGACCGTTGTCCGTCACAATCGACTCTGGAACTCCGAAGCGGGTAATCAGGCTCTCAATGAACCTGATGACCGTTTCTTGGTCGGCGTTCTTGGTCGGGATCGCCTCCGTCCACCGTGTGTAATAGTCAGTAGCTATGAGAATAAACTTTTGGCCGGCAGAGGAGTTAGGAGAAATCACCCCAATGAAGTCTAGACCCCATTGCTGGAACGGAGCTTCGGCTTGAATCGGTTGAAGGGGCAGGGGTGCCTTTCTGTTTCGGCCAGCATACCTCTGGCATTGATCACATTTGGCGCAGACCGCATACGCGTCTACGAACAGAGTGGGCCAATAGTACCCAGCCCTTATTATTTTTAAGGTCGTTGGCCTTGAAGAATGGTGACCCCCAGGCATCCCGGAATGAAAATCTCCGAGGATCCTAGGCTGGTCGGATTTTATGACGCACCGCAACAGGATGCCGTCAATGTTTTTGAAGTAAAGCCCCTCGGGGCGAAGAGTGTACCTTAATGCACCTAACCGAAATCTCCTTCGTTGTGAGGCGTTCAGGTGATCGGGACTTCTTCCGGTGCAAAAGTATCTCACCAGTTCATCTGTCCAATCACTCCCCTCCGATAAGGAGTTGGCTAGGTAGACGCGTGTCGCTGTGTCCTCCCACTTACAGGCGGAGATGCCGGCTACAGCGCTTCGGGCCAATTCCTGACACAAGGCTCGGCCTCTGATAAGCTTGGTGGGCCGTACTTCGATGTCAAACTCCCGGATCTTGGCAATCCATCCCGCTCTCTTGTGACCCGGTTCTCCTTGCAAGATGAAACTGCGAACATCGGGGTGAATCACAAAGACAATGGTCTTACTCTGGGAGACAAAGTGCCTGAACTTTCGAAGGGACTTCATGACCGCATGGACCTGCCGCTCTATAAAATTGTACTTCTCTTCGTGCGGCAAAATCACTTGGCTTAGGAACGCAATGGGGCGCTCCTCACCGTCGTCTCCCTTCTGAGTCAGGACTGCAACCAGTAACTTTCGGATTCTCCCACTCGCATACGGGATGAAGTCCTTGGAGTAGTCCGGGTTTGTCAACACCGGAGCTTGCGCACTTCGAGCCTTGATTTCCTCGAAAGCTTGTTCTCTCTCATCAGTCCATTCGTAAGGTGTATCTTTCTTCAACAGCTCAGCCATGGGCTTGATCACTTGTGCGAAGTCGGGAATAAACTTCCACATGAAGTTAATCTGACCGAAGAAGGACTGCAGCCCTTTTTTATCGATGGGGCGGCAAGCGAACGAGGGCTTCGCTCTCGTCGGGGTCAATGGCGAGGCCTTCCTCGGAGATGACATGTCCCAAGCAGCTTTCCTTCCTTTACCGCGAAGACAGACTTCTTCGGGTTTATAGAGATGCCGAATTCTCGACAACTTTCAAATATCCGCAGCAGTGCGAAACATGATCTTCTCGTTGGTGAGAGAAAACGTCATGTCATCAAGGTAGATGACAATAATCTTGTTGAGCAGCTCTCGGAAGGCCGGGTCCATGGCCCTTTGGAACGTGGCACCGACATTGGATAAGCCAAAAGGCATGCGCTGATAGGCGAACGTCCCCCACTTCGTGGTAAACGCCGTCTTATGCTGGTCTTCGTCTTTGACCCAAATCTAAAAGTGAATCTCTGGGCTCCAGCAACGATATGCAAAATTTGGTCAATTTGGGGAAGCGGATAGTGGTCCCGGAGGGAAGCCTGATTTAGGTTTCTGAAGTCGACACAGAGACGTATGTCGCCATTCTTTTTCCTCACGGGCACCGGATTCGCGACCCAGGATGAATGTTTGATGGGGTAGATGATCTTGGCTTCCAAAGATCTTCAAGAGCTCGGTCTTCATCATGGCCTCAATCTTTGGATTTACGGCCCTTTGCTTTTGTCGGAACGGCTTGGCGCCATCCTCTAGCTCGATGGTATGTCTGGATGACAGATCTGTCATACCCCCTCAAATCCTCGTAGCACCGGGCCACGATGTCGGGGAACTCCCGGCACGTTGATCTAATCTGCACCGGCCTCCTCCGACGTGCGATCTGTTCCGACCTTGATGGTTTTACCGTGTTCGAGCTCCGTGTCAGCATACCGCCTCGGGTCTACTTTGATCCTGTGGGATATTGCTCGTCATTTCGATCAAAGAGACTCTCTAATGTAATCAATCCTTTTGGGATGTGATTATTCCGTAACTGTATCAACCCCTCATATTGCTCGTCATCAGGGTCTCTACCTTCGATTACACACACTTCGTTAACCAGGAATGTGACGATCTCCTCGTCACAGCTGAATACTTGCCAGAAGGTATCCCTATCAGGCACAGAAGGCCTGTAAATGGTGCGGACCGGCTTCAGTTTCTGGACGACGTCTTCGACCGTAACGTACTGGCTCCAACAGACGCCTGAATATCCGCGTGCTTGTTTCTCTCACGCGTTATTGCCTTAACGTTCAATGAGTCAAACGATTCCATCGAGTCCCCGCACCCGATTGCGGTACGCTCTAAGATAGTGATGCTTAGACGCGCATTTATTCGTAACTTGATGACACACTAACTCGAATCTCCGAAAATTTGGAGATGCTTGATTCCGAGTCTTTCCGCCTTTCGCACCCAAGCACGTGGCTTCGTATTCCGCCGAATTGTTGGTACGGCTCCGTGCCAGCCTCGTAGGCATAGTCCCTCCGGACTCCGGTTGGAGAAACCAGGAGGACCCCTGCACCGGCGCCATTCTTGCAACGCGTGCCGTCAAAGAAAAGCTTCCACAGCTCTTCGGGTGCAGGTCCCACTTCCTTCGCAACGGACACGTCAAGCTCCTCGGGCTGCTTAATGGAGTAGCAGCCCCCGTCTGTCCCGATCATGACCATTGAAGTCTTGCAACGAGAACTCATCTTCAAGCTGTAGCACATCGAGAGCTTGCTCGGTCAGTTCTACTGTCACCAGTTCTTCCTCTGACAACTAGACCATGCAGTCCATCTCTCCTCCGGGTATCTTGTCTACTAGAAAAGGGGAAGGCTTCTCATTGAAAATTTTCGGTCTCCTTCCTTTGAAGGGCACTTCCATGTGCGAGTAGTCTAGAGACAGGTACCCGCCCAACTTCGCAGTGAACTCCCGAGAGAGACACATGCCGAAGTAAGGCTCCAGGTCAACAATCACAACCTCTTGGATGACCACAATGTCGAGAGCTTTGTGCATCCGGATAGGGATGTCCTTTATGACACCAACTGTCTTGACAGGGGTGCCGTCTAATTGCAGCACACCTTGGCTGCTCCGTGTGTATTCCATCCCGATCTCATCGCAGACGGCCTTCGGCATCACGATCGAGGAAGCACCAGAATCCACCATGCAGTTGTGAACTATGTGCCCTTGCATCCGCAAAGACAGTATAAAAGGGTGGCGGTCCTGTTCTTCCCAGTGGCGAAGATCGTCAAAGGTTGAACCGAGACAGCAGCCGCATCTGCTTGTCGTTCTTCATGTTCTTCAGTGATTCTTGCAGCAGATCTACCTGGCCTGGAAGCAGAAGAGCATCGTACATGCTGATTCTGGCAGGAGTCTTCTTTAGCTCGTCTACAATGCTGTAGCCCGAGGTACTAGCTCCTTCTCGTCGGTTTAGCCGGTTCAACTTGGTCCGTGCATCGTTGGGTGGCCTCAACTCGCTGTCTCTTGGTCGAGACGGGTACTTCACCTTCTCCTGGGCTTGTTCTTTGGTTTCGGCTGGGGCTGAAGTACAGGAAGCTTAGCAGAGTTGGGGCCTTTTCTCGGAGGCTTAGCCGGAACAACGAGCGGCCTTTGCTGGAGAAGGCTTAGCGGGAGCTTTATCTTTGGATGCCTTCTCCTGGGCTGTGTAAGGCCACAGCCGCTTGTACGGTGGCAGCCCATTGGGCTGCGGTTTTTCTCTTCTCGTATATACCTGCAAAGGTTTAGCCGCGTCCGCAGCTTTCTTTTCTTCCTTGGCGGGCGTCACTGGATTCTCTTCTGGCAGGGCAAAATTGGCCTCGCCGTCCAAGATCATGTACTGACTCATCATCTTCTATAGTGCTCGCCGCCAAGGTTTGGATGTAGTGCTCGGTGCAAAGTGCAGTCTTCCTCCGAATGCGGGTCATTGCACGTAGTGCACCAGTTGACCTTGTCAGGAGGACCAGGTGGGTCATCTATAGCAGCATTTCTCGGAGGCGGACGCCTCTGCGGTTGGCTCTCTGGGGCTTTATCTTTTGTTAGCGCCGGTAGCGCATACGGCCTTCTAGGAGCAAAGTCCATTTGGGCCTGCTTCTTTTTCATAGCAGTCATGTCATTGGACATGGCATGATATCCGGAGGCCAAAGCCCGCACTTCTTGTAGAATCGTGTTCGCTGTCGGGAGGCGGCAACTGTGCCGGTGGAGGCAAAGCGGCCAATGGAGGAGGGTTAGAATAAGACGCATACTGCATGGGAGCAGGAAGCGCTGGAAAATGCGGAGCGGGAGGAGGCGGATGAGGGTAATGCAACTGAGGCGGGCCGTATTGAGTTACGACCGGCACCGGATTCCACTGCGGCTGGGGTTGCTGCCCTGAAGTAGACGGCACACCACCAGAAGCAGAAGGATACTGCGATCCGGGAAAGTCGGGATGAATCGGCTCCCGCACTCCGGACGAAAGCCTCGCCGATGGAGATAATGTCGCCTTCGACTTGTCGGGCGACTTCGTACAGTGCAGGGAAATCGTCAATTCGGGCGATCTTCAGCAACGAGCATATGTCTGAGTTGAAAGATCTCAGATAATAGTGAGCGGCCATGCCGGCTGAAGGCCGAAGTTCGCGAGGTACCCGTTTCCAGGATCTCGCAAACCTAATGTTAAAATCAGACACCTCCTCTTGAGGATGCCTCCGGATTGCTTGGAACCGATGCGATAGAGAGGTAGGATCAACGGACTCGTTGCATCCTTTTACGAGCCTCCCCGGCAAGCCGGGGCCACCCAGGTGATGGATCCCTCCGGCGCCGATCTCCACCGATAGAGAAGCTTTCCCCTCAAGGAAAGGGCCAGCAGACGGGTCTTCACACTTTCATCGGTGATGGTATGCAGTGCGGCCAGGGCAAGGATGTCCTGGATGTGCTCGTACGCCGTCTTACCGTAGCCGTCGTATGTGGGAATAGACTTTAAAGCAGCAGGGGGCACAGCTTGCTGACCGATCAGGGCCAAAGGCCCTGTAGAGTCCACCGCCGGGAAGAGATCATCGTCATTCGGCTGTTGATCAGCCATTTCTTCTTCTTCTCCGCCGTCGGTTGTGTACTCGGTGTCGGTACTTTCCGAGGATGCAGGATTTTCCTCTTCCTCGGCCTCTTCTACTTCGTACTCGGCTCTTTCGACCTGAGCTTCGGCCTCTTCTTGGATCTCAGCCTCGGCTTCGTCGAAACGAGCTCGCGGATCAGCCAGCCTGGGTATCTCGCCTCGAGCGTGGATGTCTAGTTCGTAGAACTCGGGCGGGCTTCTCGGATTTCTTGTTCGCCACCTTCTCGTGTGCATGAAGGTGACAGGACCGGTCTTCTAGACTCGGAGGATTTGTTCGTGCGAGTCGCCGAGTGTTCGATTTGGAACAGCAATGAATCGAACACCGGTGCTTCGATTCCGTCGGGGGTGAGAAACTTCCTTGTCTCACCAAGAGCTCAGGAACTGTCAGCGCCAGGTGGAGACTGATCGAAAAATCTCTCGTCAGATGTGGGACCCGTGTTCCGCCGAGCGGGTCAGAAGAACTGTTTCGCTAGGTGGAAACTGGACGGGTACTCTTTCTTTAAATCGTGGGACAAGTGTCCCACCGGGCGTGCCAGAGAAACTGTTGGTTACGAATCTGCCATGAGGAAAGGATTTTTGGTTAATGCGCCCGATTCGCCCACCAGCATGAAAGGCCGGGAGGAAGAGATGCCTTCCGAGCCAATCTCCGGAGAAGGCCGGCTCCTTTTGGGGGGCTTGATTTAAGCTAAAGGGAACAAGAAAGAAATAAAGGAACGGAAAGAGACAAATGTACAGAAAGAAATACAAATATGTCCAAAAGTTGGTGGGGGGAACTAACAGTACGGGAACATACCAATCACCGCTACTTATCGCATACAAACACAGAGCATGACAAGGAACCGCAAAACCTAGGCGTACTTCCGATACACCAGCAGCAGTATGCACAGCCTTCAATAGCTCCCTAGCAAACATTCCCTACAAGGAACTAACAAGCAGGGGATCGTATCAATCACCAGATACGTACACTGACAGGGGTAGAAAGTAAACTTAGAGATGTCAGAGCCAGGTATATGTATTAAGCAAAGAGTTTAACCGCACAGCTTCAATGGCTCCCTAGCAAACATTCCCTACAAGGAACTAACAGCAGGGGATCACATCAATCACCAGATACGGGCCAGCAACGTCACACATAACTGATGGAACTGCTACCAAATTTATTATGAATGCTTTAAATAATGAAGTACAGAAGGTGCTTTAAGCAAGCAATGCTAGAGGAACCTGATCGCCAAATGCCAAAGTGAATCAACGAGCAACGACACAGGTGGGCCTAAGGCATATAATGAAAGACAAAGCATAAAAGAATAAAGACAAGAGAATGCAACCGTGCATACAGATTGTATTCATAAGCAGAAGCACGGTTACAGTAAGCACGGTAGTTCCCTAACAAACATTCCCCTTCCACCTTTTACAATGTATTTCAGATGGGCTTTTATAGCCCGAGTCCCACCCGTTACATTAATGGGCACAGAGTCCCGACCAAACATAAGTCGACGTAAGCGGCGAAAGAGCCGCAAATGCCGACCTTTTGTCGGATCGGCTGCACCCGCAAGCATGGTCTTTCCGGAAGCCGGACAGCCTACGTGGCGGAGTGTCGGGTAAATCTTCAAGTCGACAAAGCTTGCTAGTAGTCGAGCAGGTGAAACCTCGGATCAGCTTTGAATGAGGCTATTAACGCAGCGGTGCGAGCAGCCCATGCTTATCCCTTTTGGTCGGCAGCCTTGGTTCAAATCCCGAGCCGGACACTTGTCCGATGATGGGTTATGTCATGTGACACATGCCTGCCTTAGAGGGCAGTCTATCCATATTTGCTTGGGATCGGGGCTCCTTGGGATGCGTGCAAAAATCAGTGCAGTCGGGGAAGGCCTTCAAGCCTTGGTCAAATTCCGGGTTTGTTCCCCTATTGTACACCTGTCAAGGGTGCATTCCGGCTCTGTTGAGAAGTCGAATCGCGCACGAGCGAACACCGGTGTCCGCCGCCATATGGACCTCGCTCCGGCATTTTATCTTTCTTCTCGCATTGACCTCGCCGATCGCTAGCAAGGTGCGCCCAGAAAGTGGGGCGAAGTACGAACTTCGCACCAAAACTGGGCGAAGTACGCACTTCGCACCAAAACTGGGCGAAGTGCGAACTTCGCACCCAGACTTAGCCAATTTCAGATAGACCTGCTGGAAAGCTAGAAAATCAACTGGGGAACTCCAAGGAAAAAAGGGGGGAGAGAAAGAGAATGGGAAAGAAAAGGAAAGGGAGAGAAGGAAGAAAAACGGAAGGAGGAAAAGAAGAGCAGCACTGTTACAAAACAATATTGAAGACATTGCACCCCGTGCAAAATGTGACAACAGCTTTCCTTAGAAGCTAGTGTTAAAGAGCAATGTCTTTTTTCTTTAATTTAGGGTTAAAGAGCAATGTTTTTTTTCTTTTATTTTAGGGTTAAAGAGCAATGTTTTTTCTTTTATTTTAGGGTTAAAGAGCAATGTTTTTTTTTTCTTTTATTTTAGGGTTAAAGAGCAATGTTTTTTTTTCTTTATTTTGAAGAACTCGTAGATTATTTGAGACAAGGAGCATTTCTAATAGCAGATGCAGAAATAATGAAGCCTCGGAGATTTGTTTGTCTACTGCAACTTTCAGAGCTATCCATTCTCTAAAATGATGATAAAGAAATAAAGAAAACAACATCCCCATGAGGTTGAGAATAGATTGAAAATGGTTGCTTCCAATAGTATCTACAAAAAATTTCAAGCTTCCAAATTGCATGTTGCAGGAGGGTTTGTTCACAACTGTTGTGTTTATAGTGCTTCCTTTGTATTTTTTCAACAGCTAAAAATTGATTTTAGGGTTTTTGATGCTTGTTTTTCACCCAATTTTTTTTGGCCGAATTTAGGGTTTGTTTGCCAAATTTATGCGATAGGGTTTTAAATTCGACGATTTTCGAATTTCATATAGAAAATTTGACGAATTTGATAACTAAGATTAGAGGCACTCATCAGATGGGCTATAATATAGAATAATCCTCACCTCACCTTGTGTTACAGAGCTATTGTAATGCAAAGTATAAAATAATGCCAAATCGGGCTATAATATAGAATAATATAGAATATTCTACAAGTGCACCTTGTGTTACAGAGCTATTGTAATGCAAAGTATAAAATAATGCCAAATCGGGCTATAATATAAAATAATATTTAATTAATAACTTCAAAAATTGCATTACAACTTTCAGTAGCTCATGGTATTTATAGGGAATAAAGGATTAGGGAGGAGAAAGGACGACAAGGAGGGATAAGGGAGGATAAAGGAGATAAGGGAGGAGGTGGAGGTGAGAGGTGTCGAGGAGGTATAAGGGTAGTTAGGAAGGTAGGTGAGGGTATATAGGGGTTAGGCAAGGGAGAATAGGGAATCGAGGGGAAAGATATTTAGAGGGGCTAGGGAAGAATAGAGGAAAAAATATAAACCAAAAAATTTGCCGACCATTTGAGTGGGTGTTCACACTTAGGCTAGAATAGCTAGTTTTTTCTAGGCCTTTTGATAGAAACCCCATTCACACTTGCAACATTCTCCCCCTTAAAGTTGAGAGGACTGACTAAACAGTCTCTCAGCTTTATAAATTGAGCTTTAGCCATCGCTTTGGTGAAGATGTCTGCGACGTTCTCCAAAGTGCGGCAAAATTGAAGCTCAACAATTTCATTTTCCACCATATCTCGGATGAAGTGGTACTTCATATCAAAATGCTTCGTTCTACTATGGTGGATCGGATTGTATGCCAACTGAATGGCACTGATGTTGTCGCAGTAGACTCTGGTCGGACCACTTTGCTGCTCTCCAATCTCTTCTAACACTTTTCTTAGCCATAGGGCTTGAGTACTAGCATAGGTGACTGCTATATACTCAACTTCTGTAGAAGACAAAGCTACCACTATTTGCTTTTTGGAGCTCCATGTTATTAGTCCTGATCCCAGACTAAAACAGTTCCCTGAAGTTGATTTCCTGTCATCAATATTACTGCCCCAATCACTATCACTAAAGCCTACAAGCTTAATAGTGTTACATTTATGGTACTGGATTCCAAAATCCAATGTACCCTTCACATATCTGAGAATTCTCTTAGCTGCCTGCAAATGCAGCTCAGATGGGCTAGCCATAAATCGAGAGACAAGAGAAACAACATACCGAATATCAGGTCCGGTGTTGGCGAGAAACATCAAACTCCCAACTATGCTTCTGAAAGTGGTCACGTCAACTTTTGATGCTCCATCATCTTTGCTCAATTGGATCCCATGTCCAACTGGAGTTGCAATTGGTTTGCAATGCTCCATAGCAAACTTCTTGATCATGTCCCGAGCATACTTATGTTGATAGATGAAGATCCCTGTATCTGACTGATGAACTTCCAATCCAAGGAAGTAGTGCATTAAGCCAAGATCCTTCATCTCAAACTGCTTCATCATGGAGCGCTTGAACTCCATATTCACTTTTCTATTACTACCCATGAATATGAGATCATCCACATACAAGCAAACTATGAGGATGTCGTTACCTTGCTTCAGGTAGTAAAGAGTGGGTTCATTTCTGCTTCTGGTGAACCCAAAATCTTTGAAGTACCCATCAATGCGTGAGTACCAAGCTCGTGGTGCCTGCTTGAGGCCATAGAGTGCCTTTTTCAGTCTGTAAACAAGGTGCTCCTTACCTTGCTCTTGAAATCCTTGAGGTTGCTCAACATATACTTCCTCTATCAAGTACCCATTGAGAAAGGCACTTTTCACATCCATGTGTTGGACTTTCCATCCCTTGTGTGCAGCTAAAGCAAGAACTGTTCTGATGGTCTCCTGTCGAGCTACAGGAGCAAATGTCTCTTCATAATCAATACCATACTTTTGTGTAAATCCTTTTGCAACCAATCTTGCTTTGTGCCTTTCAATGCTTCCATCAGCATTGAATTTGGTCTTGAAGACCCATTTACATCCAACACACTTTTTTCCTTTAGGAAGCTCTACCAACTCCCAAGTATCATTGTTTTTTATAGAGGTTATCTCCTCTTTCATGGCATCTTGCCATATCTTTTGAGTACAAGCCTTCTCATAACTAGAAGGTTCAAGTTGTGCACTAGTTAACAAGGCATAGTTAACTACATCTCCCCGAGGTTCTTGGGAGTCATCATCTCCATACAAATGCATATTTTCAAGTCTTTGCAAAACTGAACCCATTTCACTTGCTTGACTTCTAGTATATCGTCTTTGAAAATTTGTATCCAACATCTGATAAGATGGATGATGTTGGAGAGTTCTCTTACCTCTAGATGGAGAATCAATATCCATTGGTGAGGAACTAATTGACCTTTGTGGAGAAGGACTTGGTGAAGATGATGATGAACTGGAAGTCGAATGTCGGCTTGGGCTTGGAGGAGGAGACTTCTTGCTTTTCTGTGGTGCCTCGTTGAATTTGTGAAGAACCTGCATCATGAGATTCAACATCACTATAAATTTTGGGATTTCCCCATTCTCCCCCTTCATCAAAAATCACATCCCTGGAAAGTATTATCTTTCGAGTCCTAGGATTGTAGAGTCTGTAAGCTTTTGTGTTCTCACAGTACCCTACAAAAATGCATGCTTGACTCTTAGGATCGAGCTTCTTCCTCTGTTCATCAGGAATGTGTGAGTAAGCCAATGAACCAAACACTCTGAAATGCTTGACATTCGGTTTCTTACCATACCATGCTTGGTAAGGAGTTTTCCCTTTCAAACTTGAAGTAGGACTCCTATTCAAAATATACACACTGGTCCTGGCTGCATCTGCCCAATACATATTGCTCAAATGCTTCGTCTGAAGCATAGATCTTGCCATCTCTACAATGGTGCGGTTTTTCCTTTCAGCCACACCATTCTGTTGTGGAGTATAGGCAGTAGTGAACTGCCTCTTTATTCCATGTTTTTTACAAAAATTCAAAAATTCATTAGAGGAGTATTCTCCTCCTTTATCTGATCTGAGACACTTAACAAAATATCCACTCTCATTTTCAACTCTTGCTTTAAAATCTATGAAGCAATCAAATGCCTCATCTTTATGCTTCAAAAAATATATCCAACACATTCTTGAAAAATCATCAATGAAAAGAAGAAAGTAAGAGTTGTTACCAATGCTCTTGGTCTGCATCGGACCACAGATGTCCGAATGCACTAGCTGGAGTGGATAACTGGCCCGCCATGCTTGTCCATGAGGAAATTTGGTTCTAGCGTGCTTGCCCAAGGCACAACCTTCACAGACTTCCTTATTGTCCTGAACTTTAGGAAGTCCGGTCACCATCGCTTGAGAAGTTAACATCTTCAAACTGGCTGAATTCAAATGACCGTATCTCAAGTGCCACAACACACTTGGATTTGCAATAGCAACATTTACTAACTGATCTCCTCCTGGTTGGCCAAACTTTAAAGGAAATAACCTGTTCCTTGTCATTGGTACTTGAGTAATGACTCTATCACTATTACTCTTATCAAAAATGGTACATTTACCCTCATCAAATAGCAACTTATAGTTCTTTTCTAACATTTGACCAACACTTAAAATATTGTGTTGGAGATGAGGTGTGTAATAGATATCACTTACTTGTTTCATGCCTTCTTTTGTTGGAACCTCCATGGCTCCAATGCCTTCAACCGCCAATGACTTGTCATCTCCCAATTTGATGCTAGGATTTGTAGGAAGAATCAGAGTAGCAAAGAGTTCTTCTTTGCCACTCATATGATTTGAACACCCAGTGTCCAAGATCCAGGTGTCATTCAAGTTCTGATCTGACTTGCCATATGAGAGAAAGAGATTTGAGGTCCCTTCCTCTTCTCCAAAATTGCCATACTGACTGCTCTGGTTGCTGCTCCCTTGTGAAGATTTTGACCAGCAATCACGAGCGAAGTGGCCAAGTTTGCCACAATTGTAGCAAGCTTGTTTTGACTTGTCACTCCCTTTTCCTCGTCCTGGATGCTTCCCTCTGTTCTCGTTGTCCACCTCTATTCTGACCTCCACCTCTCTTTGAAGATCCTCCTCTGTTAGGAGTTCCACCTCGTGGACTATTCCTACCTCTACCTCTCGTGCTGACCTCTCGCCACGACCTCTCGCCTTGTCCTTTTCCTTCTTGTGAAGCGAAGGCTTTGTCATCGCCTCCATGGCTAGTGGAAGGAGATTCCTGCAATCTCTCTTCATGTGAAAGAAGAGAACCAATTAGTGCATCAAAGGAAAGTGCAGTCAAATATTTTGACTCTTCAATAATGATTGCTACATGATTCCACTTAGGAAGAAGTGTTCGCAACACTTTCTTCACCACAACCTCTCGGTTTAACTTATTCATCTAGAGTGACCATTTTATCTACTACGGCTTTGACTCGCACGCAGTAGTCTCCTACTTTCTCATTCTCCTCGCATTCCCGAGATTTTCAAAATCTCTTTTCAGAGTTTGAAGCCTGACTTGCTTCACTTGATCACTCCCTTGAAAACTTTCCTTTAAAGCCTTCCAAGCATCTTGAGCTGTTATACAAGATGCTATTCTAGGAAATATGCTTTTATCTAGGGCTGCTTGTAAATGATATAGGGCAAAGGAATTGTTTTTCTGGGCTTCTTTCTTGGTTTTTCTATCAGCAACACTTAAGGTAGACCAGTCAGTAGGAGAGGGTTCTGTGTAACCCTCTTCAACTATTTCCCATAAACCTTTACCAATCAACATAGTTTTCATCTTTATTGACCAGTATTCATAATCACTACCATTAAATTCAGGAATTGGGAGATTCGAATTTGAAGCCATTTCTACTACTTGAAAGCAAACTTTGATTTGACTAAAAATAGGAAGTACAAAGCAATTACAAGTTCAAATCAAATCTAGATTTCTTAACTCTCTCACTGATTTCTTCTTCTTCTTCTTGTGGATTGCCCAATAGCTGGAGGCCCAAAATTATCTGCAATGGAATCCTCGTCGTCACTGATGACAACAATTTCAGGAGCTGCCGCTGGCTCGGCCTGTGCTGGCTCAAGCTCTGGAGAGCGTGGGGTATAACTTTCACTGGATTGTTGCTCCGGCTCAGCTGGAGAGTAGCTATCACTGGCTTGATCTACAAGTGGCTTCAATTGTATCAGACTCCTCCACTCGTTGTCCAAAAATATTGTCTTCTGAGTCAGCCTCGTATCCAGAATCAGGCTTCCTTAGGTGGGCTATAACAGAATTCTGCAGCTGACTGAATACGACATGCAGTCCATCTCGTCGAACTCATTCATCAAAAGCTTCAGCAGTTTCTCTCCGCAGTAGAGAGCACAAAGCATGGTAACATCCGGTAGATCTGATCATCTACTCATCAAGGCAAAAGAAAACTTCGTTAGAGCTTCTGAGGTTACAATTTTTGCTCTTTTACAACCGTTGAGGCTATTACACAAAATTTTTAGCCTTGAATGGGGTTCCAAGGGGCAGCGATAAACGGGCGCTTCGGAAGGCTTCCCGTCACCTTTTTTTTACAATGTTTGCCTCTCAGGCTATTACACAATTTTGCAAGGTTTTCTATATATTTTTTTATAAAGTCTTTTTATAAAAAAAATTTAATAATTTTTTATATCTTTAATTATTTTTTAAATAAATGTATATTTAAAAATAATTAAAAATATAAATAAATAACTATTAAATTTATTTTTAAAAACTTTAATAAAAAAAAAATTTAAAAACCAACCTTTTTTTTTTTAAACAAAAATATTGTTTCGTAGTGGAGGGGAATCGATCCCCCAACCTTCTGCTTGTAAGAGGGGTGCACAACCGCTACACCAAGCGGCACCTTTGATATATGAAGGCACCTCGTGCCTATTGTACCTGCCAGCGCTGAAGCAAACAAACAAAAAAAAAAAAAATACCTTTATACTGTCGTTGTCGGGTTTTGAACCCCGAACTTCCCGCAGCGTGCCGAAAGGTCTTGCCACCACACCACGTCGCCTGACGTGTTCACTACGGAGAAGCACGCATTAATAAAAACGTTTAAAAATTGCAACGTTTTAAAAAAAAATTTAATCCCACACGCAGCGGGCAAAAGGAATTTGCGCGTTTAAATATGTGCGCGGGCACATATTAAACGATTGCCTTCGGGCAATCTCGTTGGCCAGTGTTTTGCCCCATCAACCAGTCGTAGGTCGCCACATCAGCAGGAGCTCGCCACCACATGTCACGACACTCAACTGCCACGTGTCTGCTTCAGAACTCTCGCTCTGCCACGTCACCGCCTCGGGACTCGTGCCACATCGCTTTCTCGTGCTGCCACATCACCGCCTTGGGATTCGTTCCCAGCTGTCAGCTCAGCCAACGCCTGCCTCGAGCTGTGTGTCGCCTTGGGATTCGTGCCCATCTGCCACCTCAACCCACGCCTGCCTCGGGATCCGTGCCCCCGGCCTCGACTCTTGTGCCTACATGCCTGTGCCTCGAAAAGCGCACCCGGCTCTGATACCAGTGAGCCAAATCGGGCTATAATATAAAATAATATTTAATTAATAACTTCAAAAATTGCATTACAACTTTCAGTAGCTCATGGTATTTATAGGGAATAAAGGATTAGGGAGGATAAAGGAGATAAGGGAGGAGGTGGAGGTGAGAGGTGTCGAGGAGGTATAAGGGTAGTTAGGAAGGTAGGTGAGGGTATATAGGGGTTAGGCGAGGGAGAATAGGGAATCGAGGGGAAATATATTTAGAGGGGCTAGGGAAGAATAGAGGAAAAAATATAAACCAAAAAATTTGCCGACCATTTGAGTGGGTGTTCACACTTAGGCTAGAATAGCTAGTTTTTTCTAGGCCTTTTGATAGAAACCCCATTCACACTTGCAACATAGTGATCTTGATCAACGTTGGTCTACTACTTGCTTTTTATTTTCCCTAGGATCTGGCCCAGTTTCTTGGTGCTCTTGATGGCAATCTATTATATCTTAGTCTTCCATGGAAGCTGAATATTGTGTTGTCCATGAGGCTGCCACGCACGTTCAATGGATGATATTGATTCTTCAGCATTTGCTGCTTCTTCAAAAAGTCCATGTCATATTTTTTTGTGATCATCAAAATACAATTAAGCTTGTTTGCAATCCAATGTTACATCAGCAGACTAAGCATATTGAGGTGCAAATGCACTATGTTCAACAATTTCACACACAAGGGAAGGTTGAGGCAGTATATGTGACTTTGGTAGAGCAGTCAGCCGATATCCTGACCAAGGTTATGCCTGAGGTGACATTCATCATGTTGCAAGATTGTCTCCATGTGGGAGAGTGCCCCTTAAGAAGGATGACAAATGAGGGTCTCTTTCAACGTGTGCCATTTAACTTTAAAGGGATGTTTAAATAAGTATTAATTTTCACCTGAGGCCATGGGTGACCTTTGTATTGTAATCATTGTATTTTTCTTATGGGTCCATGTGCACCTTGCAAGTTTACCGTTTTTTATTATTATATTATTATCCAATGGTCTCTCATTGCACCTGACATTAGGTAACTTGTATTATGGGTTGGTATTTATACCCCCAATTATCCAACCATTTCCTCATTGGTTGGAGACAATTCTTTATTCGTTAGTGAGTTTATCAATGTTTAAGGGTACCTCTCATATTTGTGTTCTTTGCTATAAGTGATATGTTATGTTTTGCAAAGTGATGTGTTTAATTCCATTCATCCCTGAATATTCTTGCGAATTCAACATACTAGTATATTTATACAAACCAAATCATAAAATTGAAAATCCCAACACACCACAACTTAGAGATCCATGGGCCACCACAATGCCTCAAATCAACAAGATACCCCATAAAATAAACCCTTGAGGATCCTAAAATTCAAATTTACCACTAACACACATATCACAAAGTTTCTCAATATAAATTAGATGTCTCTTTACAACAACTAGAGTACATCATAGAAGAAATATTAGATCATCCTTCCAAACTAAGAAACTCAATAACAAATTCCAAAATGATCCTTATGGAAGCATGCAACTTACCCTATTTATGAGAGAGGATGAGACTTTGCTACCACCAGAAATTTCAGCTGCATCACTCCGCTCCCTTGCTGCATGATATGCCTTCTTAGCAGCTTCTGCACCTTCACCCCCTTCTTTATCAACCATGCTATTATAAAGTTCTATCTGTAACACGGGCATTCAGAAATATCATTATTACATTTTCTCTAAATATTGCTTAAACCAATTGCCCTTGTTGCTGCAAATAAGGATAATTTAATCTCTCAATTGAAGCACAGCAAAAATAAACATACACATATCAGAGATGATAAAAATCTGTCAAAAGGAAATACGTAAGAATAAAGAACTGCCTACACAAAAAGAAATGTCTGGCACACTGTGATTTGCACAATAGTAATCTATTTACATGCATTGTTGACTTGCTTCATCCATGATAGAACAACTGATATCACTTTAAAGGAGGTTTGGCTCACGGATCTAGAATATAACAGGAGCACTTTCATCTTTTCTCTTGCTCTTATACTAGGTAATTTTTACATCTAAATGCTTCATCTTTTGTCTTGCTTTTCTAAGGGTTTGTATTTTATATCTACTAAGAGAATTGAAGAGTTTGCACAAGAAATGGTCAGATATGATTCTTCTGTGTTTAAAACATGATAGCCACACCAAATCAGACTCAGCAAAAAGCTCAACCAAAACTTAGAAAAATTTAATAAAAAATAAATAAATAAAGATAGGAAATTTCACCCAAAACAATTTTGCATTCCACGACATTCAAATGTATCAAATCCCTCCTATGTACTAAATGTCAAAATGTAATTACACAAAAAATAAATTCAATTTATTTCAAAAGCTCTAGATCATGCAGTCCAAAATATGTGAACTATGAATAGAGATCCTAGCCAAATCGGGAGAAGAGAGACCCTCTAGATTTAGGTGGGTGGGCCACAAATTGGCAAAAAGTGGGTGGATCCCTTGCCAAGGCTCAATACCTCCATTATTTTGTTCTTGTTTCTCCATTATGGTGTATGAGATTGGGGTAGGATAGTACATGCCCATAGCAACTGTTAGCGTATATGTTAGGTTTATTACATTATTAGCATCTAGTTGTTATTGTTGTAACATTGTTATAACAACTCCTATTCACGCCTTGTTAGCTCCATAACCAACGGGCTATTCTAAGGCTCAATTGTATTATTTATTCAATTGTTATCAATGGGAATGTTGTTCGTTTGCTTATATGGTATCAGAGCTGTCACCGAGGGCACCTTCTTCGAGACCACATTCTTCGAGACCCTAACCCTAATTTCCTGAACCTGGACGAGAGGCTCGATTTTCGAGCCAGACCGACTGGACTCGCCTAGACCGAGGATAGACTCGACACGACCTACTGGACCGACTCGACGCGACCTACCGGACCGACCAAAAACCTGGTCAATCGACCAGACACAGAGCGACGGAAGGGAGAAGCAACAAGAGGCATTGGGCTACGGCAACGGGAGGTGAGCAACGGCAGCAACCTCCCACAGCGTGGCAGCCAAGACGGCCCCATGCGGGTGAAGCCCCGCCGCCCTCTCAGGCATAGTCTCCCCGAGAGGAGACACCCTCTAAGGTGAGGGTTTACCCTTATAAACACTGCATTGCCGCATGCCCCCACGCATGTGCGATAAAGTTTTTTTGCTGCCTTTCAAAACCGCGAAACGCTAGCGTCACCCCTGCTGCAAACAGTGGAATTTTCCTTATTTTTTAACACGTTGAAGCAAGTTTTTTATGCCATGGATCGATTTCAAAGCTGAGTTCAATCATTTTGGATGGATTGAACTTTGATCCTAGCCCTCAAATGTCCTTAGATTGCCTCATATTTCCCTCACAGGCCGTCACAGACACGCGCAGGAGGTGGTTGAGGCAGTTTGCAGAGGATCGAGTGAGGCAGTCTGCAAAGGATCGGGTGAGGCGGAGCTTACTGAGGATTGAGGTGTTTTTGTTTGCAGGAGTTTGGTTTGCAGAAGACAACTCTGCTCATTTTGCAGTCGTGCCTCCGCCGCACCGCCCGCAGAGGAGCCGCGGACAAGCGGCGCTTCCTTCGATCGCGCCGCCCGGTGGAGACTAAGTAAGGGGAGTCTCCCCTTACTCAAGCCGAGCAGCCTAACTCGGCTAGCTGGCAGCTCGGGCGTAAGGCGCTGCAGCAGAAGGTCGAGAGCGCCCCGCTTGGGAGCACCCTACTCACAATGCCCTGCTTTGACAACACATTGCTCAAGCTGCCCTACTCAAAGTGCTCAGGCCACCCCACTCAAAGCACTAAAGTCGGCCCACATGAGACCACCCTACTTGGACAATGCCTCACTCATGCCACCCCGCACGAGAGCACCCCACTCGAAGCAATGCACCTCGCTCCCAACCAAGACACACCCGCTCTCGTGTCTATTTTTGGCAAATGGACAAGGATGATGTGTCACCTCGTAGTTATCACCATGGTACATTGCATGTAGTCTATTTTTGGCTGCATTATGGTACATTGCATGTAGTCTATTTTTGGCTGCATTATGGTACATTGCATGTAGTCTATTTTTGGTTTCATTTTCCAGTATAAATAACACAATGCCCTGCTTTGACAACACCTTGCTCAAGCTGCCCTACTCAAAGTGCTCAGGCCGCCCCACTCAAAGCACTAAAGTCGCCCCACATGAGACCACCCTACTTGGACAATGCCTCACTCATGCCACCCCGCACGAGAGCACCCCACTCGAAGCAATGCACCTCGCTCCCAACCAGCACACCCTGCTCTGTGTCTATTTTTTGCAAATGGACAAGGATGATATGTCACCTCGTAGTTATCATCATGGTACATTGCATGTAGTCAATTTTTTACTACATTATGGGACATTGCATGTAGTCTATTTTTTGTGGTCTATTTTTTACTACATTATGGTACATTGCATGTAGTCTATTTTTGGTTTCATTTTCCAGTATAAATAACAGCTTAATGTTGATTGTAAATGGTCTTTTTTGCCTTCCAATATATTAGAGCTACTCTTTGGAGTAACATTATTCTCAACAATTCAAAATTAAAAAATCAATAGAGTTATGCATGGCATTCAGATTCATTTGTGTCTCTAACCTTTTGTCTCATAGGCGTGTGAAATCAGTGGCTCTGCCCTCCTTTCCCATGTTAGTCATTCTCCTTCATTGTTGTTGCAAGTTATTCAAATATCTTACAACGTTGAAGTTATTCAGTCACTGATGGAATCGCTAATTGCCCCAAATCTAAACCTCACTACAACTTCAATTGTATTTTACGTTTCTTTTCTCTTGCACCCTTTCCTCTTAACAAAGTAGATTAGATTTGTTTTCTGCATATTTAGATTAGTTTATTTCCTTGTGTTTTCAGCTTAGTTAGAAGGGAACTGGCCCAAGAACCAAAGGTTGGGGAGAGTAAAACCATCATCATACATTTGTTGAACTACAATCATGGGTGAAAACCGCACTTGTCGATTTCCATGTTCAACAGTTTTGGCACGCCCGGTAGGACAATCTATGTTTTCCAGCAAAGACATTTGATTGATTGATCCCACAAAGAAACAGCCATCATGCATGTTCAACAGTTATACCACACCCAATGGGACACAAAAGTGCGATTTTGGTATGAAGTAGATCTTACTCCACTCACATAGTTTTGCAGATCTGCACAAGTATACTTCATATCCTTTCAAATCTGCAAAAAGGGTTGTGTTACACTACCATGCACGAAACCCACAACTCTTTTTTGCATCGAAAATTTACAAGTTGCTTTTCTATTCAGCTTTTATAACCTTATCCGTAATTTTCATCCAAATGGTGACTTCGATCCAGAATCTTAACTAACTTGTGATTTGTGAATCTCTCCTTGCCAGGAAAGAAGAAAGCGACACCAAGCGAAGACAGGAGTGAGCAAGAACAAGAATTCATGAAAAACGCAAGTGTTTGCTTTGCAACGGCCTGCTCAGGTGTGCCTCAACCGAAGTGCCCCACTCTAGTATGCCCCAATCCAAAGCACCTTCCTCTGATGCACCTCATTTAGAGTGCTCTAGTCGAAGTGCCTCGCCACTGTGCACCCCATTTTTCATTTACTTCTCACTTTGACCAGCGCACCTTGTTTTTCATTCCTGTTCTTCAGTGCGTTTTTTAAGGTTTCTCCCCAATTTTATTCATGAATACCTATATGTCCCAATAATGTCAAGGATGTCCTACGTGAAAAACAAAAGTGTTTGCTCTGCAACGGCCTACTCAGGTGTGCCTCATCTAGAGTGCCCCACTCCAATGTGCCACGTTCCCAAGCACCTCATTAATGCACCTCATTTGGAGCGCTCCACTTGGAATGCTTCGCTCTTGTGCACGTCGTTCTTCATTTGCTTCTCACTTTGACCAGTTCACCTCATTTTTTGTTCCTGTTCTTTGGTGCAGTTTTCAAGGCTTCTCCCCATTTTCATTCATGAATACCTGTCTTGATAATGTCAGGGATGTCCTGGTTACCGAATTATCAAATCCTTCAACAACCTGCTTATGCCCCTACAAGACCACCTATATACCAAGTGTCACATGAGCAAGGGCAATATGGCCAACTTGTACAATACGAGCAAGTACCTCAACCGTAACCATTCATTCACCAACAAAACCTTACGACATTCCCTCAACAAGGATATTGTACCCATACGACCCAAACACCCATCCCATAGTTCCAACACCCTTCCCCATAACAATTGCCCCAATATCCATTGTTTCCCCAAAATCCCTAATGTCAACTAGTCCCTCAAGACCAACAAGAATTGCAAACGCAACTAAACAAACTCAAGTATATGATTTCAACTCTTAAGTCACTCTATACACAAGAGTATGAGCTCGATGAAGGAAACATCTCGATTATACAAAAAATAGATTTTCAGGTGGCTGATCAAGGGAATTGGTCGATACCCCAACAAGAAAATTTTCAAATGATTGATCAAGCGCAGAACTATATGGTGAATCAGCCCATCGTATTCAGTCAACCAATGACTTATCAACCCATGATGAACCAACCAATGATGAGTCAAGTGTTTGTACCTCAAGTTGATGCAATGCAAGTCCATGTGATACCTAAAACATCCTCAATGGGCGGAAATTGTTCATTTTCCCAAGTTATTGTCACGTACAGTAATCACATTGAAAGGTTGAAAATTCTTGCAGGAGATTTCATACCTAAGCATCGAGTCATGCCACCCTTCACTAGCGATAGAGCCTAAGATAGTAGAGGAAGATTTTGAAGATGAAGGGTCGAAACTGATAGTGTGAAGTATTTGTCCTCTCAAATAGAGAATTTGTAAAAGTAATGGAGGCGAATCCACGACCAAAAAATAAGACCGGTATATTGGGCCCTATTTAAATGATACAAAAGGAAAGAAAACTAGAGCGACTCAAGGAGTCATCAGATAAGTTCCCATTGGTGGAAGTCAAAGCGGAATATGTGGCATGCTTGTTTTCACTAGAAGAGGAAGAGCCTATAGGAGCAATGGAAGCAGATTTTCCTCCGAAGGATGAAACATTCAATTCAATCCTAGAGGGGAAAAAAATCTTCAAGTCTCAAAGAGTTTTTGACAAAAAAACTTATTAAAGATTCTCTTTGTAACGAGGAAATCTCAAAAAAAGACATTGTTCAACAAATAGGTATCGATCCACCTGCAAAGCCCCTAAAGAGTCTAGAAGAGGTCATATGAAGGAACCATGCTAAGCAATAGAGAGATCATAATTCTACAAATGCTGCAATTTCCCACAATTTTGGGGAGTAAAGTTGAGATAAGGCTCACGTTCCAACAATTCGATGCTATGGAGAACAATAGCAAGTTTGTCCAAGAATGAAATCAAGAGGGATTGCTATAGGGCATCCATGAAGTTTCAAGTCGGAGAAGACTTCTTGGCAATAAGTTGTTAACGCCATCTGACATACTTTGTCTACATAGGTGTTGGAAGATTCTAAGTTGGAACAACATCATCAAGAGAAAGGGCAGCTACTCTTCAGAGTCGGTCAAAGAATGCGACCCACTCAATAAGAATAGCCACCAATGAATCCGTAAAGAGTGATTTGTTTTAAAAAAATAAAAATTCTAGGAGCATCTTGCACTTTACAAAGCGCCTAGCTTAGTAAAGAAGAAAAAAAAAGAGAAAAGGCTCGTTCTGTGTGAGCAAAAATCCCAAATCAGGACGTTTGATACCCCTTCTTCATCAATCCTTATCTAATTTCCCCTTTTTGTCTTGTTTCCATTATTAGAAAAGAAAGGCACAAAGCAAAACCTTTGTTTTTCTATTTAAGGTTGTTCCCTTTCCATAAAAGGAATAATCCTTGGATACTTTTGGGAATAAAAAAGGGAAAGAAGAAAAAGAAAAAATTGCCTCGCCTCAGCAAAAATCTTGCAACAGACACTCAAGTTCTCACTTTTACTGTCTACCTCATGATCACTTCACCTCCACCTCCTTGTTTCTGCTGCGCGCGAGGGGGATTTCTGCTGCGAGCGAGGGGGATTTCTGCTGCGAGCGAGGGGGATTTCTGCTGCGTGCGAGGGGGAAATATGCTGCGCTCGGAGGGGGATTTCTGCTGCGCTCGGAGGGGGATTTCTGCTGCGCTCGGAGGGGGATTTCTACTGCAAGCGAGGGGGATTTCTGCTACGAGCGAGGGGGATTTCCGATGTGCTCGAGGGGGATTTCTATTGCGCTCGGGAGGGGATTTCTGCTGCGTGTGGGGGATTTCTGCTGCGCTCGGGAGGGGATTTATGTTGCTCGGGAGGGGGATTTATGCTGTAAGCGAGGGGGATTTCTGCTGCGCTCGGGAGGGGATTTCTGCTGCGCTCGAGGGGGATTTCTGCTGCGCTCGGGAGGGGGGGATTTCTGCTGCGCTCGGGAGGGGGGGATTTCTGCTGCGCTCGAGGGGGATTTCTGCTACGCTCGAGGGGGATTTCTGCTAAGCTCAAGAGGGGATTTCTTGGTGTTCGTGTGTTATGGGGATTCTTGATGAAGGAGGAATGGAGGAAACACGGGCTTCTCCTCTTAAATCTATCCAACGCTTTCACACAACAGTTTCATACCAGTGTTTGTCTAAACAGATTAATTCTCTCCGGAAACAGCTAGACACACAAGCTAGTATTATACTCTCCTTGCAAGACCAAGTGAAAGACGGCAGCGACATTATCGCAGATCTCCAAATTAAACTTCAAGATCAACAAGCTATCATTACTCAATTGCAGATTGCACATACCGAACAACCTCCTCAAAATTCCGCGAATTTACACTCTGAAATCTTAAAAATTCGAGATGAACAAAGTTGTTCTTCTTGCTGAGCAGAACGTCTAAAAGAAGCATCAATCGCACAAAGCCAAAAATTAGCTGACCAACAATCTTGGGTTCAGGTTGTAGCCGGAAAGAAGAACCCCCCTCCCATAGTTGAGTTGGTTGTCCAAGCTAAATTTGAAGAAGAAACAATCCGTAATGCGAAAGCGCTCAATCTTAGGGTTCGTGGAATGCCCAAACCTATTGATCTGCTTCAAGCTGGAAATGCCTTCATTCACAACACTCTTGAGTTAACCGATGTTACTCTCGTGAGAGCATGGTTCTCTCCCGACTCCACATTGGTCATATGCTTCAAAAATGCGGAAGAGCGTATGAAGGCGTTGAGGGCCAAACGGAAATTATTTACTCTTCAGGACAAGATCTACCTTGATGAGGACCTTACGCGACTCCAGGTTGAAGAATTGAAGAAAGCTAGGGAATAAGTAGCCGCAACCAAGAAAGCTAACAAATGGGCAGTTATTCTTAATTTGCATGCAGTGATTAGGGACTCTCCCCCACCTGGTTGGTCCAAACCCTTACCTAACAAATGACTCCATCGGCACGGAAGAGGGGTGGCAGATAAGCTAGCTATAGCTTGCTGGAACTGCAATGGTATGATGTGGTCTGCCCCAGGGTCCCTTCTTGATGTGATTGGTAGACATGACATCATTTTTATCTGTGAGACGCACGAGAGTCCCGAGCGGGCCCTTCCAGTTATCTTTGGTTACTTTTGGTGGTCCAGTTGTCGGCAACTCACTCGACGCTCTGGAGGGGTTAGAGGATCAAGAGGTGTTGCTGCTCTTATCAAGGATAAGCTCCAAGGTTCGGTTTCCTTGGTTTCGACTGACCCCCACTCCAGTGTTTTTATGGATTAAAATCCTTCGTCACCCACCTCTTTGGGATATCTACATTGCCACCTGTTACTTTCCCCCCACCACGTCTAATTTTGTTATTCACACGGACGGGGACCCTTTCCAGGATCTCTATGAGGACATTACTAGATACTCAGCTTCAGGGGAGATACTTCTGTTGGGAGATTTCAATGCTCAAACCAGACCTATGCAGGTTTCTCTTCATGACCTCACAACCGATGAGATGCAGACTCGGGAATTGGATCTTGAGGACCTTGGTTTTGCTCTAACCTCCAGCGACACATAGGTGACTGCTTATGGTAAACATCTTATTGAGTTGGGTGAATCCAACAAGGCTAGTTCTTCTCAATGGTATATCTTGTTTTCCGGATTCTAGTGGGTTTACTTGCTTTCCTCATAGTGGTGGAGCCAATGTCGTCGACTATGCTATTTCCTCTACCACCCTCATTCCATTCATTTCCCGATTCAACGTCTCTGATCACCCTCCTCCCCTTACCGATCATTCAGTTCTTTCTCTTACGTTATCCACTGTTTCCCTTCCTATTACTCCTCCCCCTCCTCCCTCCCCTTCAATCCCTCGAGTCACTACAGACTTTGACTATTATTATTCCTTTACCTACATGAACCGGTTGCGTCATGTTCTCCCCAAGGTGTCTTCTCTTTCCGATGTTTCCAATCATTCTGCTTGCTTGGTCCAAACTATTTGGAAGGCTGCTTTGGAATCATACCCCCACACTATTCGTCCTCCCCCTCGTCCTCGTCCCCCTGGTCATTGTCCCATGAACATCTGGTATGATGAGGAATGTAAGTCTGCCCATCGAAGGTTGAAATATGCCATTCGAAATCCTTCCCAGCCCCATGCCATTTCTCACAAAGACTATAGGATTCTTCTTCGAAAGAAGAAGCGTCTCTTCCTCTCTCGGCATCGACTTGATCTTATCCACTCCCTTCAAGAATCTCCCTAAATCCTTCTGGCGCCTTATCCTCCCCCGTGATCGGATTACTCATGGGATCGATCTTTCCTCTTGGACCATCCATGCCTCTTCCCTTTATACCATCCCAAATCAGCCTCGTATTTCTGTTCCCTCCCCCCTCTTCGTGCCACCTCTTTTCTACTGGTCTTGTCAAGCAGGCTATCTGGAAACTCTGTACAAGAAAAGCAGCAGATTTGGATGGGTTACAAGCGGAATTTTTGAAGCATGGTATTGACCCTCTTGTTGGGCCCCTTGCTGATCACTTTAATCTTGTTGTATGTTCTAGGTTTCCTGAGTCCTGGACTCAGCATATCATTAACCCCATTCATAAGGTAGGTGATCCCCATGAACCCAATAACTACAGGACTATCATGATTGGGCATATCTTTGCCAAGCTCTATGCCACAACATTGGATGTGCTTCTCTCTCGAAGGTTGGAGGAGGGGGGTTTCGGGGCTCTTGGCCAAGCTGGTTTTCGGAAAGATCATCGGACCACATATTACATTCTAGTCCTCAGAGCTATTATTGAGGAGGCGCGTTCCAGGTCCTCGCAGGTTTATTGTTGCTTTGTAGACTTCAAGAAAGCTTTCGACACGGTGCCTCGACATTTACTTCTTGAGAGGCTTCGATCAATTGGCATCTTTGGGCAGCTTTTGACAGCGGTTACACGGTTATATGAGACTGTGAAAGGTCGGTTTCGCTCCCCTCAAGGGCTTTCAGCCAATATTCTTAGCACCATAGGAGTGAAAGAGGGATGCCCCCTTTCGCCGACACTTTTTGGGATCTTTATCGATAAGTTTGAGACTTTTATCAGGGAGAACGCTCACCCAGAGGATGGTTGCCTTCTTCACCATGTGTTGATTTCTATTCTCCTCTTTGCTTATGATGTTGTTATTTTGGCCTCATCCCCTGAGGGGCCTCAACGTCATCTGGACAAACTTGACGCTTTTTGTGACTCGAGACAGTCGACGGTGAATCTTTCTAAGACCAAGGTTATGGTATTCAATACTACCAAAGAGGCTCTATCCCATCTCCATTTCCTTTTCCAGGGCCAAGAGGTCGAAATCACCACCTCTTATGTGTATTTGGGGGTTCTTTTCATTGGTCCCACTTTTGATATGAAACCCACCGCCCAGGTCCGAGTGTGTAAGGGGTATGCAGCTCTGTATTTGCTAGAGAGGAATTGCTTCAAAGCACATTTTCAAGATATACCTGTGAAGATGAGGATCTTTGACGCTTTGGTTAAGCCAACTATTACTTATGGGTCAGTGGTTTGGGGCCCTAGTCTTGGCCCGACTGAGTGGTCACGGGTTGAACGAGTGCAGACACTCTTTCTTCGACGATTCATTCGTTGCAAGGGAACAATCCCTCGTTTTATTATTCTGGCGCAGTTTGGGGCTTCTCCTCTCCAACTTGAGATTATCTTCCTAATTATCAGTTATCTTCACAGGATTCGTACTTTCGGAGATACCCCTGAGGGTTGCAAGCGATACCCTTACCTCGCCCTTCGCTCCTCGATGGAACTCTCTCCGAGTTCTTGAGGAGGCCGGAGGAGCTGGTATTTTCAGGTTTCCGCTCTCCTAGCCAGCATTCAGATATAGATAGATAGGCTGCCCACTTATTCTTTGGGGGTTCTCCCCCCCTCTCGGCTTACTAAGGAGAAGATGCTCCACGAGATTCGGAAGGATGTTAGTCTCCAGTACACCAGATGCACATGGATCTCTCTCGTTGCTCCTATTTCCCCCAAGCTGTCTTTCTACCATGAGCACTTCTTACAGATACAGGAGGGCAGAATAGTTCCTCCACAATACCTTCAACGACACAATGCATAGTCTAGTCTTCGGATCACTATTGGGCAACTCAGGGTGTGTTCTCACCAACTCCGGATTGAGTCAGATCACCATCTTCCGATGGAGGAGCGGATTTGCTTGTTTTGCTCCTTGGGTGAAGTTGAGACCCTACATCACTTCATTTTTTGTTGTCCCATTTATTATGAGATCCGGGGTAGGTTCCATTGCCTTTTCAGGGACAACTCTCAATGTGTTTCTACCTTCTTCAGATACCCGGACCAGCGTTGTCTCGCACTCTTTCTTAGGGAGATAACTCAGCTTCGACGACATAAAAGTTCTCCAAATGTATCTCACCCTCCTCAACATCGGCTCATCACAACATACTTCACCAACTCCGACGGACAAGGTGACTTCGTCCGGAAACGCCCCACACCATCCAAGCTTTGAATGCAGCAGTGGTCACTAGACAGCGCACCAACAGCTTGTCAAGGTTCCGAACTAGCAATGGGCAGAGACATATCATGGACTTCTTCAGCTCCGGTACTTCGGCCTCGAGTGTTAGGGAGAGATTGGTTTTTGGGGGTTCTTGGAGCTTGCCCCTCCTGGGCTGCTCCCTCCCCCCTCCTCTCTCTCCGTTCTTCTTGGCATGCACTTCTCTCTGTTGGACTGCAGCCCTCTCCCCTCTGCTCTCCCTTTTATTTTCTTTTCCCTTTCTCTTTGGCCCGTTTGTCGTGTTTGATCTTGTATTTTTCTTAGTTCTTTTCTTTATTGGGCTTTTTAGCCTACTAGCTGGCAGTCATTTTTGTATTTCTTATAGTCCCTTGGGTCTTATTTTGGCCCACCGTGGACATTAATAATATTTCATTTCATTTCATATGTACGGTCACTATTCTCTCTTCCCCTCATATTTCTTTTGTTCTCGCTTCTCAAATTTCCCTCACTTCTACTATGCTCATCTCACTTCTAATAAGCACAACCCAACCTTAGTTTGAAGGTCACTAGTAGGCTCACCTGCTTAGTCTTAACGCCATCCCATTTGCCATTACCAACTTACAACCTCCCATATCAGTTTGTCACACATTCATTAATATCACCATCATCAACTATTCCACCATCCTCTATGCTTCCTTTGGTCTTCCACATTGCAAGTATTGTCATGTCACCTCATGTGTCCTCATCTCAACCCTTCTCATCACCCATCATCACCCTATTCGTGCCATCGTCTATGTTGTTGCATCATACTAGTATCCTTACCTTCATCAGTCCATAGGTCCCTGCAGGTATGTTAACACTCATCCCTCCATAAACATCAGTTTTTTTGTGCAACTACTTAAATTTTGACTATGCGCCCAAGAATAAGGCACAATCTAGGATCTTCCATCAATCAAGATTGACATCCTCATGAGTAGCTATACTTGTAGTAGCTCACTGCTACCATCACGCTCCTAACAGAGATCCATTGCACAAGCTAAGGCAAAAGACAAAGCAAGACAAGAATCAACAAGAATTGGTTGTTTTTGGAAATGATAGCGCCCCACTCAAGTAAGTTCTACTCATAGCATCCGTCTTGAGAGAGCCCCACTAACCACCCCCCTCAAGAGAGACCCGCCACAGGGCCCTACCGAGACAACCCCATCTAGAGATCCCTACTCAAAAGAGACCCACTCGCAACAACACTCACGGGAAAGCCTTGATCATAGCAACCCGCTCGAGAGAGCATTGCTCGGCAACGCCCTGCTTGAGAGAGCCCCTTCGAGAGCACCCTGCTTTGGCCACCCTACTCGAGGCCGCCCGCTCAAGCAATGCCTTGCTTAGGTCATCCCACATGATACTGCATTACTCAGAGCACTCAAGCCAAGTTGGTTGTATGCATGAGTCACACTTATTAAACGACTGTCAAAGTCATTTCATCTGTATTAAATGTGTCTTTTGACTTGTTCCGCTCTTGTAACACAAAATTCACACACTCAATGTCTATGACAGCGTATATTTGGGCCCTCAATTGACTCATCTTGGTTCGCATGACTAATTTGTTCGCCTAGTTGCTCCATATGGGCACCTCTAGTAGCTCCGACTATGTTTAGGTGATTTGGGATTCCCAAAAACATTTATGGGTGATATATACCCTAAAATGACGATTTTTGGTTTCCGAAAAAATCTTGTGGGTGCTATATACCATAACGATCATCTTGAAGAGACGATCACAATGGACTATACCACAAAATGACAATTTTTGACCCCAAACATTTTTTTACGTCGATTGTTTCACCTAATTCTTTTCACAGCCCAACTGGGTGTTTTTCTTTTTTCCCTTTCCTACACAATCAAACTACCTCCTAACAACTACCTGTTCCGACAACTGTCACTGACTATTACTATACCCGACTGTTACCAACTGTTCAAAATGCGCTATCAGACTACCAACCAACTACTGTGTTCATTGTCATTCACTACTAATATACCGTCAATCTATGATGGGAACCGCTTTCTCAGTATGCTCAAAACTAAAGTTTAGTTTAGGCAGGGTTGGGAGGTGATTGAAACAAGTTACAGGGACAAACTATGCCAAGGTGTGTTTGGTTCCATTGGCTCTCTAATATACCCTCTCTATTGTGATTAGTGGTCGGCCCAATGTCTCAAAGCTCTAACTATGAAGGGTTCCACCGTACCCATAGTTGCACTATCCATTTTCTATGTGTACTATGAGAGTAACTTCCAAGTATGTTGTTTACCCATGCACCGCAAAACTCAAACAGTCGATATCTTCCTAGGGTTGAAAGTTTCTCCTTATCCCAAGGGAGTCTCCCTATATACCCAAGGGTACATGGGAGCTCGTCGCCGTATACGGCTACTAAGGCCTAGTTAGTGGAATCTAATCACCCCTCACTTCACTAGACACTGTGTGGGCAATCTATCTTAGCCAAAAACGACAACTCCTCTGTGATGTTTTAAAACCCTCGACACAGGGTTTCTAACCTATTCTACCAAAAACAGAAAAAAATAAAAAATAAAAATAAATAAATAAAATAAGTGTTATTTTCTTGCAAGGTATGTAAGTGGAAAGAGCAAAAGAAAGAAAAATATACCTAACAGAAAATGGAAAGCAAGACAATAACTGTTACGATTGCAGCAAAATCAGGCCTTGGAAAGTGCTTTGATACCACTTGTTAGGAATCTTCCCATAAAAATAAGAACATCCACACAAATATTGCAATAATTAACAAAAAACAAGAATTGAAATAACAATATTGCAATACAAAATGGAAATGTAGTAGCTATATTACTCAAGAAAAGAGTTTGCAATACAGAATTGCAGGCCTCTTCGAGGGGGAAACCTACTTGGAAGCAAAGCTTCGTTACAATATTAGAAAAATGACTTGCCTCATTCCCTTTCCACCTAAATCTTTTTATAGGCTCTCATCAACCCTAACCCTAATGCTCAAGGGTATCCATCCACATGCAAGTGGGGGCTCGAGCTAGTAAAGAAACAATTACATCTTTATTAACTCCTTACAATAAGTAATGGTTACATCATATGGGCCCATATGCACTAGGCGCCCAAGTGTCACATACACGTTACTAGACAATTTCATAATAATGTTGGGATAGGGTTCCAACATTCAGCCACTACTTGAATCCCTAATCGCACCAAATTTGAACCTTGCTATGGCTTCGACTATATTTTACGTTTCCTTTCTCTTGCACCCTTTCTTCTTAACAAAGTAGATTAGATTTGGTTTTTACATATTTAGATTAGTTTCTTTCCTTGTGTTTTCAACTTAGTTAGAAGGGAACCGGCCCAAGATTCGGAAGTTGGAAAAAGTAAAACCCTCCCCATCCATTTGTTGAACTGCAATTACAAGCGCAAATCACACTTGCCATGTTCAACACTTCTCAAACCGTCATTCTTAGAATACACATCATCACACATGTTGTAGGAGATGTCCATGTGTGCAGAGAGTGAAATGTCATTTGTTGAAAAGAGGTCATCTCTCACCTAAGAGGAAGTCAAAAAGAGAGATATCACCTAGTTTGAAGTAAAAACGAAAATGTAAGTTGTCATTCACCAAGGGGGAGTTGTTACTTACCTAGGAGGTGTCATCCCCCTAATGAAGGAGTAAGATATCTTTCCAGTTACCATCACTCTTGTGACCAAGATCATCCCTCTCTTGCCCATGGCCATCACACCCCATGCCAAAGTTGGCATTGGCTGAATCACCTCAATAACTACAACAAAGCCTTCACTCAAGTTTAAGTCACCCTTCAATTTAATAGATCGTCATCCAGCTTGTAATGTGATAAGACGTCAGGACCATCAACAAGTACATAGGACTTACAAATAAGGTCATCCCTATGCCCCAAGTTGTCACTGGCATAGACCAAGTTGCTCGTGTTAGATGGCAAGGAGATAAGAGGTGTTCAAAGAGTTTTGAAAGTTGTGTCCCTCACTAGAATTTCTTTCTAACAACCACAAGCAACATTATGGTTGTCAAGGCCATCCCTCACTTTGTCGAGATTGTCACTATATAGTAGATCATCCCATAGGCCGTCACATAGATTGGGCAATTCATATTGTTGTGTATCATCCAAAAGTGGTTGAGACCACTCTAGGGGTGAACCAAAATTGCCAAAGGGTGTCAACAACAAGTGGAAGATTGCAGTTTAATTGAAAAAGTAGGATTGTAACCTCTTCTTGAGAATGTCATTACTATTATCAGTCAAAATATTCAACCAAAAAAAAAAAAATTGAACAGGACAAGGATTTGACATTTCCCGTCAATCTAATGGTGTTGCCAATTGTATGCAACAAATTAGGAGAATGACGACCACTATTATACTAAACAAGAATTGTAGATTCTGATTTTACATAAGATGTATGAAATAAGAAGCAAAAACACCACAAGTGTTTCAAGAGGTAAGTCATTGCTTGTACCTCAATTAGGTTGTTAGCAAGGACACCAAGTCTAAAGGAAGTGGTTGATGCCAGAAAAATGAGTTGGCAAATGGACTAGGCGCATGACTGACTTGGAACTTGAAAGCATGAGCATCCACGTAATCATGAACTATCAAATGATGTGATATATGGTAGTACTCTAAAACAGAGATTAACACAACACAGAAAGGAGAAAATGAACAAAAAAACGAAATTGCACAAAATCCCTCGAATAAACACTTCATCAATCTTCAAATTTGTACATTCTACTTCAATACATAGTCCTACACTTATTTATATAAAATTAGATGTCTTTTGGTGACTCAAGAGTCTCTTGGTGCTTCACATTCTCTCCAAATCTAGGCAAGAATATTGTTTTTCCCTTTTTTAATTTTCATTTGCAATTCCAGTTCTCTCCTCTTCTGATTTTTGTCTTATTCTTATCATGTTCTATTTTTTCTCATTCAATATCACAATTTCCAACATTTTTTCACTTGAGACTGAATTGTTAAGTTTTCATTCCATCTTTGAGTGAAATAAACTGATTCTTTGCCACTATCTTTGTAAAAATGTCTGCATACTAATCTTTCGAATTGCAGTGTTTCAATTCAACTTCCTTTTCCTAAACTAAGTCTAATAAAATGATGCTTCAAATCAATGTGCTTTGACTTTGTATGAAAAATAGGATTTTTAGTCATTCATGTTGTCACAAAAAATGGTAGTTGATCTTTCTTGCTTTTCACCAAGGTCTTGTAGAATCCGCCTTAACCACATTGCTTGTGTGCTTGCTGACGTAGTTGTTATATGCTCTGCCTCTGTTGTTGAGAATGCAATTTCTGATTATTTCTTCGAACTCCAAGTTACCAACCCACTTTCCAATGAAAAACAATTTCTTGATGTCGATTTCCTATCATCAATTGAGCCTTTCTAGTAGGAATCACTATATCCAACCAACTCAATCTTATTGGCTGAAGTATAATGGATTCCATAATTTAAAGTTCCTTTCACATACCTCAAAATTCTCTCAGCTGTTCTCATGCGATTTTCTGATAGGTCACTCATGAATCTTGAAACCCAAGGGACTGCATATACAATATTTGGTCTTGTTATGGTGAAGTACATAAGGCTGCCAATCAAACATTTTATAATTCCTCTCATCCACTTCCATCATCCTTGCACATTCTTTCACCATGTGCAAGTGGGGTAGTAACAACTTTCCATGCCAAACTTCTTCAACATATCATGTGCATATTTAGAATAGCAAATGAAGATCCCATTATGTGTTTGATGTACCTCCATACCAAGAAAATGATGCAGCAAACCCAAATCACTCATTTCAAATTCTTGCATCATGTCTTGCTTGAACTCTCTTCATTCTTGATGAACTTCCTATAAAAATTAGATCATCAACATACAAGCAAACAATCAAAATATCATCACCATCCCTTTTGTAGTACAATGCAAGCTCATTCATACTTCTCACAAATCCACACTTCAAGAAGTATGCATCAATTCTTGAGTACCATGACCTTGGTGCTTGTTTGAGTCCATACAATGACTTTTTTAACTTGTAAACGTGTCCTTCTTTATCTATCACTTAAAATCCTTGTGGCTGTTCCACACACACTTAATGCGCTATTTACATCAAGTTGATGCTTAATCTATCTTTTCGAGGCTGCCAAGGCCAAGACCATTGTTATTGTGTCTTGCCTTACAACAGGTGCAAATGTCTCATAATATTCTATGCCAATTTGTTGTGCATACCCCTTTTCCACTAGTCTTGCTTTTAGTCTATCAACTGATCCATCACTACTTTACTTGGTCTTGAACACCTACTTCACTCCAATCACATCCTCCTTTGGAAGTTCACACAACTCACAAGTATAAATCTTCTTGATTGCACTCATTTCTTCTTTCGTAGAGTTGGTTCATACCTTCCTTTGGGTTGCTTCTTTAAAACTAGAGGGCTCCACTTCAATCTTGGACAAGAGTGCATAGTTCACCATAATATCTTATTGTTCCTTATGCCTTTGTTCTTGGGCTTGGGCTTGTGCTTGGCTTCTTGTGAATCTCCTCTTAAAATTCTCATCCAACATTTGGCTGCTTGGATGTGCTTGTAGTGTTCTCTTCCCTTTTGCTTGTCTTTAGAGAAATGCTTGTGTCTCCACTTGATGTTTGTGACACACCAAAAGTTAAACTCCACTTGATGTTTGTGACACACCAAAAGCTTAACTCCACTTGATGTTTGTGAGACACAAAAATCTTCAAATATAGACTTCTCAAATCACATCTCCAAACACAATACTTTGTATAGATATGGAACATAAGACCTATATGCCTTGCTTTCTTTAGAATAACCAACAAAAAAAGCATGCTTGACTCTTTGGATCTATCTTCTTCCTTTTCTTATCTTCAACATGAACACGAGCCAAACAACCAAACACTCTTAAGTGACTTACCGAAGGCTTCTTCCAAACCATGCCTCGTAAGGAGTTATGTTTTTTACTGAAATTGTGGGACTTCCATTGACAATGTACACTGCGGTTGCAACTACTTCAGCCCACAGATGATTACCCAAACCTTTTTCTAGTACCATGCTTCTTGCCATTGCCATGATTGTCCTATTCTTCCTTTTTACCAATTCATTTTGCTAAGGAGTATAGCCTGTTGTCAATTGTCTTTATCCCATGCTCATTACAAATTTGATTGAATTTCTTGGAATAATACTCACCACCACGATCACTCCTTAATATTTTGATTCTATATCTTCTTTCATTCTCTACTATGGCTTTGAAGCTCTTGAAAACTTCAAAAACATCACTCATATTCTTCAAAAAATATATCCAAGTTTTTCTAATATGATCTAATATGGATTTACCAATACTTCTTGTGTGCATTGGACCACATATATCTGAATGACTCAGCTGCAATGGATATGATTCTCTCCATGCTCTCCCTTTTGGAAAGCTCTCTATGATATTTTCCCATTGTGCAACCTTCACACACACCACTTCTTGCTTCTACACAAGGCAGTCCATGGACCATTCCCTCGGCATTGAACAAATACAAGCTTCAAAATCAGGTGACTATACCTTTGGTGCCATAACCAATTGTTGTCCTCAATGGTTGTATGACACATATTGCTCTTTTCTCCTCCAAGCTTCAAAGGAAATGTTTTCTTCTTTGTTATAGATACAAAAGCCACTACTTGATTCCCATTTTCTTTGTCAAAACAACGCACTCCTTATACACAAACACCATTTTACAGTTTTCCTCTACAAGCTGCCCCACACTCAACAAATTGAGCTTCAATCCTAGTATAAAGTATAGGCAGGCAAATTGACATGTTTGCACAATCAATGAATAAGTTGCATTGGAAGTCAAGTATGCACACATTAAGAGTTTTAATAAATTTGATGTTATAAAGTCGTGATGTAATATTGTATGTAACAATATGTAATGTTAAGTATAGTATTAATTATGTACGAATAAGTCGTAAAGTGTCATGAAATCATATGTAAATGTAAGTCAAATGTAATTTAACGTAATTTAAGTTGGAGGATGCAACTACCTCCTTAGTTGTATAAATAAGACCCTTCCCTCATTCATTCATGTTGTTGGCATGGAAGGAGAGGTTGGCATGGTATTGAGGGTTTGTATCGAAGGTGAGTGTTGTACGTTGGCATGGTATTGAGGGTTTGTATCGAAGGTGAGTGTTGTACGTTGGCATTACACGTGGTAGTAGAAGTTGGGTATACCTAACGTATTCGTGAAATACTTGTCAGGTCATCTGAACTGTTGTGTCGAACCGTCTAAACTGTTTTTCCAGGTCATCTAAATGTTGTGTCGGGTTGTCTAAACTGTTGTGTCGAGCAGTTTGATATATGTTGTGTGTGCAATGTATGCATTGTAATTGTAAGTCATTTACATTGTATAATTTGTTCATTTAAGTGATTATGGAATTGTGTTGCAGGATGTATTCCATTTCTACATTCTGGCGTTGTTGCCTATTTGAAGTTGGAACATCCACTTCTACATTTTGGCATCATTGCCTATTCGAAGTTGGATCATCCATTTCTACATTTTGACATTGTTGCTTATTAGAAGTTGGATCATCCATTTCTACATTCTGGCATTGTTGCCTATTTGAAGTTGGGTCAAGATTGGTGACATGGAGTTGTGATAAGCAAATCACTCAAGAAGGTGCACAACGACAATGGAATGATTACAAAGTTGTAGACAAAGCAAATGAAGACGCAGACTTGTTTATTGATGCCAATGAAGGCTTGATGCATGAAGCAAACGTGCAAGTGAATGTACAACCAGACATGCAAGCGGACACACACAGAGGAGACGTGCAAGGGCTTGTGCACGAAGAGTTGCATGTCAACAATGATGAGTTGCACGTCGACAACGGAAAGTTGCATGACCGCGACAAAGAGAGTTGCATGTCAACAATGATGAGTTGCACGTCAACAACGGAAAGTTGCATGACCGCGACAAAGAGTTGCTTGTCAGCGACGGAGAGTTGCATGACCATAATAGAGAGTTGCATGTCAGTAATGGAGAGTTGCACGTCAACGACAGAGAGTTACCTAACAGCAGTGAAGAGTTGATTGTCGATGGTGGTAAATTACATGATGACAACAGAGAGTTACCTAATGGTGACAAAGAATGTAAGGCACTAGAGCAATTGCAAGTGAATGTGTTCAATGGTGCACGGGAGGGGAGTCTGACATTGGTGCAAATGCAAGATGGCGTGTCCAACGATGCACAAGACAGGATTCTAGCACTAGAGCAACTACAAGTTGGTGTGCTCGATGGTAAGCAACTTAGTTATCAAGTTCGTGTTCAATTTCGACATTCTTGAAGTTCAAAAGAAAGTCGACATGTTTAAAAATTCGCAATAAAATTCGATATATTATAAATGTACATATATTCTTTAATGTTATGTAAATAAATTAGTTATTAAAAAACTCAAACGGAGACTTGAAACAAACATTAATAATTCCCTTGTCATATATTTCCAAGCTTCTAGAGTAGATTTTAGTGGTGCCATTTTAAATAGTTTTTTTGAAAATAAAATACCATTTAATTTTACTTTCAACATTTAAATATAAAACTTTATTTAAATGTATTAAAAGAATGTAAACCTACTTTCTACATTTTTAATATAAAACTTTTACTCAATTGCACGCAATCTCAGCTATTGCCAAATTCATATATTTTTGGATGTTGTAAATGTTTCTAAAAATCAAATATAAAAGGGAAAACACATGCAAAAAAAAATTTGCATGCATTTTCTCCTTCCCACGTGTTTTGCCCAATTTTTTTCCTACGGAATTTAGGGTTGAAAACACATGTGAAAAATTTCCCGCATGCATTCCCAGCTTGTTTTTCGCCTAATTTTTTTCTTGTCGAATTTAGGGTTTATTCGCCGAACTTATTCGTTAGGGTTTTAAATTCGACGAATTTCGAATTTTATCTAAAAAATTCGACAAATTTGATAACTAAGGTGAGCAGGACGAGCGTCCAACATCACAGCAACTGCAAGTTCACACGTTTCATGGTGCACAGGATGGGAGTCTGGCATGAGAGCAATTGCGATAGGGTGCACCTGATGGCTGAAGGTGAGACACACGAACAACCATTGTCAATGTCAAGTCAACCTATCACATCAAAGACCAATTTTGGCATATTGTGTAAGTGTCTAATATTTCATCGTTGGGAAACAAAGGACCCAATTAGTGGCAATGGAACATTGTATATTTTGTTCATTTTAGTGGCAATGGAATTGTGTTGCAACATGTTGTATTCCATTTCTACATTTTGGCATCGTTGCCTATTCAAAGTTGGATAATCCATTTCTACATTTTGGCATCACTTCCTATTCGAAGTTAGACCATCCATTTCTACATTCTAGCGTTATTGCCTATTCGAAGTTGGGTCATCCATTTCTACATTATGGCGCCTTTGCCTATTCGAAGTTGGGTCATCCAGTTCTACATTAAATATTTTTGATATTTTTCTTTCCATCGTTTGTGTCAATTGGTAAGGTTCCTTTTCCTTCAACCTCCAATGCTTTGCTGTCTCCAAATTTCATCTTGCTCTTGTATGAGTCATCCAAGTCCACAAACAACTCCTTATTACCGGTCATAAGATTTGAACAACCAGAATCCACAAACAACTCATTACCGGTCATAAGATTTGAACAACCGGAATCTAAGTACCAAGACTCTTAAGTCAAAACATCTGCCACATTACAAGACAACATATTTTTTTGAGCTTTCACCTTCTTTATGTTAAAAGTTTGTCTTTTTTCCTCCTTCATCACTTGCCTTTATAGTTTATTCTGCATTCTCTTTCATAGTGGCCATACCTTTTGCAATAGTGACATTGCACATTCCTCTTATCCACAAACCTGCCCCTACCTCTTGTAAAATGCTGATTTTGCTGCTCCCCTCTTTCACTTCGGAAATTGGAGATTGAGCTAAACCATTATTGTTTGACACTCTTGCATTGGAAGCAAAAGCTTGCTCCATGTTTTCTTCTTCGCTATTTTTATTTCTTTCTTCATGGGATATAAGTGATCCAACCAATTCATCAAACTCCAACTTCTTCAAATCCTTACTTTCTTCAATAATCATTGCACAATTGTTTCATTTGGTGTCAATATTCTCAGCACAATTTTGACAAAATCTCCTTGTGCTAGTTTCTTCACCATAAATATCCATTTTGTGCATAATGGCATCCACCCTTACATGATAATCTCCCACATTCTCATTGTCCTTCATTCTCAGATTTTTACATTATCTCTTCAATGTTTGTAACCTCATTAACTTCACTTGAGCAAACCCTTGCTAGGTTGTCTTCAAGGTGTCCCACGCCCTTTTAGCAATCTCAACACTCAAAATTCTCGGAAAAATGCTTGTACCAAGAGATGCCAGTATGTGATACAAAGCTAAGGCAAGTTTTCTTTGTGCTTACTCCATATTCTTCTTTTGTGTGGCTAATAAAATACTCCAATCTACAGGTTCTTCGTATCCATTTTCCACAACACTCCACATTTCCTTGGCAATCAACAAAGGCCTCATCTTTATGCACCAGTAATCATCATTTTCTCCTTTAAATTCTAGGATCGGCAATTAGGCATTCGCAAGAGCCATGACAGCTACAACAATAACGTATGAAGTTCTCCTCCACATACTTCAATTCTGAATTCTCTGGTTAAAGAGAATCAAATCCTCAAGCTCTCCACTTCTCTAGTCTCCAATATCCAAGCTCTGATACCAGTATGTGAGATGTGATGGTACTCTAAAACAAAGATTAACACAACATAGAAAGGAGAAAATGAACAGAAAACGAAATTGCACAAAAACCCTCCAATAAACACTTCATCAATCTTCAAATATATACATTCTACTTCAATACAATGTCCTACACTTATATAAATACAATACATGTCTCTTGATTATCTCAAGAGTCTCTCAAGGCTTCACATTCTCTCCAAAACAAGGTGAGACTATTTTTATTTTCCTTTTTTAATTTTCACTTGCAATTCCAATTCTGTCCTGTTCTGATTTTTGTCTTATTCTTGTCCTATTCTGATTTTTATCTTATTCTTGTCTTGTTCTATTTTTTTTCATCGAGTATCACAATTTCTAACAAATGAGTTACATATAGTCAAATTTATGTTGTGTTGCATAGTGTCTCATGTTCAATGTTCCAAACATGCAATAAATATTATTTAATACTATGTGGTAATTTATGGCAGTTAGGTAGGTAGGCAGTTATGTAGGTGTGGCAATAAACTGCCTACTAGTTCCCAAGATACCTATATGTACACCCTATCTACTTTAGTTAAGGCATGTTGGTTATGTTTATGGTAGTCAATATGGATATCCATGGTCTACGCGGCACGCTAGACCATAACATGACGTAGTATAGATGATTTGAAAATGAAGGATACATGATATGTTTTGCATATTTAAATGTATCTATGAGTTCTTTTCATTGAATTTATTTATTTAAATATTATGGAATTATATTGTACTATTTTGAATTGTATCTCTATGTCCATGACTATAATACTCCCAAACGCTACACATCCCCTCTTGAGAACAAAAGGAGTTCTATGCCTGGTTTGCACTCACCAAATTCCACCCCAAATGTACTCAATTTTGGCCTAGAACGTTACCACCTGAATCAATGTATGTATTCATATTGTTATTCATGTATATCTTAACCAATATACATGTGGTATAAAAGTATAGTTTCCAATGACTTGTGGTGGTAGGATTGTTGCATGCTTGTAGCCAAATTTGGTGACCCAAAGGTCAATTGGGCATTGTGTTATTCTCATCTTGTGGTTGAAATTTTAAAGAGAGAATTTTTGGCAATTACTTTTAAAATGGAATGAAAACCTCCTCCCTGCCACCAAAATTCGTCATCACCACCTTTGCTCCTTTCTTCCCACCTGCCAAAACTCCATCGCTTCATTACTCCTTTGTTCTTGTCTCTTACCTTTGCCATCACCTTTGTGCTCCTTAGTGGTTGTCCCATTAAGAGAAAACTCCACCATGATGCCCCTCTCCCTGCTTGCAACTTTGTTAGAGTTCATGTTGAGAAATGTAGATCGGACATGAACTTCTTGCACATGCTTCATTTTGAACGTGCTAGAAGTGGTTCGAGACATTTTGAGGATGATGCAGAGGATTATATCAGATATGGCATAGTGGGATCCACAACGGAGAGTGGGAGAATCTATATGGCACTTGGAGTTGTGTCTTAGGTTTAGATTTCCTATTAGTCCATTTCCTCTCATTATTTGTAAAGTGATAATTCTATTTTGTAATTCACTTAAGTGATTTAATCTTGACCATACATCTCAAGATGAGATGAGATCTAATCTTGACCATACATCTAAAGAGATTAGGGTTTCTTTTTCAAGCATAAAAGGAGAAGAGCAAGAGTGTTTTACACAACAGAAAACTGCAAGCTAAGGAAGAAGAAGAACAATGAAATTGTTGGTCAGAAAGGCAACAAGAGAGCAGGTTGTCCTGCTATAGTTGTACCCTCCTCTATTCTGTAATACTTGCAGGTTCAGATATATATTTTGCTTCCGTTGTTCATTTTCAGCCATTGTATGATTGTTGCATGCTTAGAAACTATTTATGTCTTAAATAAATTACAAATCTGATTGGCTTAAAAAGAAGAAGCATAGGAATGCAGCCATCTAGGGTTAGAAAATTCTTCAGTTCGAACCTCCTACCTGAACAAAATTAGATTTTGGAGCTCTTCGTTTAATGGCTAACTCATGCTATTGGCTTCAAGATGTACATTCAAGTCTCATTGGCCTAATTTGGTCGTTTCAGCATATTAATAAAATTTGTCAGAATTTGCACCATCTTGAGAAGCATAAAATCTGTAGGACTCAAACACAAGACCTCCTAGTAAAGCTAAAGGAAAGCTTACACTTAGTTACAAGCCCTCTAAAAGGCATAAATTTTTTTGAAGGGTGGATTGACCTTCCAACAGGCGATTTCCATTAAACCACACAAACAAAAGAAGCACATACTGATTTAAATCGGCTTGAGCATTACCTGGCTTAGCTACCAACAGGCGACTTCCATTAAACCACACAAACAAAAGAGGCACATACTGATTTAAATCGGCTTGAGCATTACCTGGCTTAGCTCTAATGCCATGTTGAAAAGCATGGATCAGCTAGAACTCAAACCCAAAACCTCCTTAGAACGCTCTAGGCACTCTACCACTAAGGTACAACCCTCTACAAGTTGAGATAATATCAGTGCAAAGTGACCTCCAACATCAAAGTGACCTCCAACATAATTTCTTTCTTACTTTATACCAGTGTTCCACAGGGACACGTCCCACCCCTGAGGGACGCGTCCCCATGTCCCCCATGTCCCCCAGCACGGGGGGACGACATTGGGGACGTTTCCCCCCATAGCCCTTTTGGGGGACGGCTGGGAAACGTCCCCGGAGACGCCCGAGGCCTACGGCCTCCCGTCCCGGGACGTCCCCTATTTTGGGGCGTCCCCGGGGACGGCTGGGTCCCTTTGGGGACGCCCAATCGTCCCTAGGGACGGCCCGAGCGTCCCCAAAGGGACCCAGCCATCCCCCATGGCTGGGCGTCCTCAACCAAAAGAAAAACTAAAAAAAAATTAAAAATGAAAATTTAATCTGTTCTTTAGTACATTGTAAGACATTTGTGTTCTTTAGTACATTGATGAAAATGATGACTTTGAATTTCCACAAATGAAGATTAAAGCAAAAATTACAGTATTCTAAAATTACAATATTCTAAAGCAAGTCCTCAACCAATCTGTTCTATGATGATTAAAGCAAAAGTTACAGTATTCTAAAATTACAAGTACAAGTGAGGGATAAATATTGTTGATATAATAAGCGGAGATCACTGAATAACATAAAGAGTAACAAAGAGAGACCCTACTCATACTAGTGAAAATTACTTAGAAAGAAAGGAAGTTTCTTAATGTCCGCAAATGATCAAAGCAGGTATTTGGACTCAAATACTACATTGTGTAACAACAGTTTGGAGAGAGCTGGAAATAGTGTTCCAAAGAAAAACCAAGAATACAAAATTAATAAGCATAAATTTACAAAATCCCTTTAAACAAGGTTAATCAAAATCTTTTGAGAAGGAATCTGACAAGGAAAAAAATAGTTAGCTTGTAGGATGTTAAAAAGTGAAACAAGGAAGTTTTACAGGACTCAGAACAGCATGCCTCTTGACTGCATTTTTGAAAACATTTTTAGATCATGGCTTTGCATGTCTTAATTCAGGTTCATAATTCAGAAAATCATGTAAGGTAAAAACATGATGAAGGTGTTGGCTAGTAAAAGCGGCATGATAACTCTTACTGGAATGGCACTTTATTTGGTGGGGAAAAGACCCTGGTCCAAAATGCTTCTATTGCTGATTTATCTAATGTTCAAGAATGAAGATTTTGTAAAACAGATAGCATCCAATTAGATTCATGTTCACTGTTTTGCTTTTACATGTGTTCCTTTGTTGCTATAAATGGTTATTGATTTGCTGCAAAGTGGCCTAAATTGTTTGCTTTGCATACACTTCTATTGAGAAAATACAGATGAGGAATGCTTGGCATCAACTTGTCTTATTCTTACAAAGAGACAAATCCCATTGAGTTTAGGACATTGACTTCAATGAGAAAATTGTAACTTTTGCTTTAGGACATTGACTTCAATGACAAATCCGCTTATTTTAGAATACTGTAATATTAGAATACTGTAACTTTTGCTTTAATCTTCATAGAATACTGTAACTTTTGCTTTAATCTGTTCTTTATGTTCTTTAGTACATTGTTGAAAATGATGTGTAAAAGCTGAATAATGTGGCATTCATTACTTGAGCAATAGCAACTAATTTGGTTAACTGTTAGAGATTGGCAGATTGCACTTGATATCCTTGGCTGAACCTTCAAGTTATATTTGTTGAAACAATTAAATGGCTGCACTTAGTAACTAATATCAATATGAATATCCTAATATCATTTTTGTTGTGTGTAGGATTCTGAATGTGTAGATTATTCTAAATTTCTAAAAAAATTCAATTTTCATTGTATTATACCAGCCGTCCCCCCCAGCCATCCCCTAAAATCAGCCTGCCGTCCCCTGCCGCCCCTCGAAACCCGTCCCCCCATACCCCCGTCACCCCATCCTCCAGGCTCGTGGAACCTTGCTTTATACATTAGAGCTTTCAATAACACAAATTATATATACATGTATACTCCATGGGATCTATGTGTACTTCAATAAGCAATAAAGATGAAAGCAATGAAACTGAAGACACCAAAACAACAGAGTTCTATAAGAAAGCCTTTGTCCTCTCCATTCATCCTAAATATATATTCCTTTGCACAATTTACATTATGCTGTGTCTAACACTAGATAATCTTCACCAAACCAAAAGATCCTAAAACTTTCACCTTCAAAGTATAAATTGAAAAGGTAAGTCTCTAACTATTTTTATCTTAAAATATAGAAGTTGACACAATATTGAGTACATGATAACCAAACAAAACCCAAACAGAAACTACTCAGCAATATAACAGATCAAGTTAACATCTTTCTAAGTCGAACTATACCTCCTTGTTAACAAGAGCCAAAAATTCTGCACGCTCCGCACTGACCGACTGCAAAATGTCCAGAAAGCATGTTAGCTGCTGCAACTTGATTTGGTCATACAAAGTGAATTTGTTTAGTTGGAAAGTAATGCTTTAATTATTACTATAAAAACAAATGAAATGCCCAGAAAGGTTGGTCAAACCATATCTTACAGAAGCTGAAGCTAGCACAGCTAGGGCGCGACTAAGCTTGCAAAGTTCCTCTTCTTTCTCAATTGCTTTAGATTTTGCCAGCTCCTGTGCTTGTCTAGCCGTTGAAACATTCATCTCATCTAAAGCAATATCTTGTTGACTTACTGTTTCCTCCTTCAGCCTTGCCTGCTGCTCTTCCTCTTTCTCTTCCTCCTCCTATAGAGAAAAAGAATCTCAGAACAAAACCACAGATGGGATTGAAATACACTGTCCGTCAGATTAACGCATCAATTTTGACATAAGGAACAATCTCAACAAGGCAAAAATTTTAAGCCCAAAATTTCAAAATCTTGCAAGTCTCCTTCAGCCTTGCTCTCATTTCTTCCTCTCTCGTCCTTTACCCCAAGATATCCTTAACTTTTAAATGCGCGTGGTTGTTTTCAAATATTTATGATGGCAAACATATTTCTTCCATCATAATGTATACACGATTGCAAGAACAAAAGTATCATTAACAAGATTCAAGATTAAAATCCAACAAGTAGTCTGTGCTAGCATAATCCTGTAAAATATAGAATGCACATAAAGTAATATGTGCTTACTCTTCATTCCACTAACACAGTTTTCAAATAACAAATCAAGCATCAGTGATCATATTCATTTCAGACAATATTAGCAAAATTTTAGATAAAATACAACACCCACTGCAGATCCATTATTCAGATAAATTCAAGCTAGAAATTACCTTCATGAGTTCCTCTTGCATTTCCAGATACTCAAGTTTCCTTTTGCGCTCTGCAAGAGTATCTTCACTTGGAAGTGAAGTGGCACTCACCGTGTCGACAACCTCATCTGGAAGAGAAGAAAGTGTAGCTTGAACAACATCTTCTCGCTTCATCTTTCCTGAAACTGTAAAAGCTCTGCCAAAATAATAGTCCAAAGACCAATTCATTACAGTAAATTTTACGTACCAAATGCAAGATACAGACGATTCATATTAAACAGTTAACACGATGATGATTACCTGGATAGAATAAGGAGAGAAGAAGGCATAGAATGGTTGAGGGATAGGTCCAACCAATCTCGCAGCTGTAAAAATGTTGCGATATATAAAATGTCAACAATCTATATTAAATAGCCAACATAATGCATTGTTTAAGATCAAAATTGTAAATATCGATCCCCAACATGCAGACTTAATTCCTTTTTCATTTTCATTTTGCTGAGGGAAAACAATCTATATTTTCCTGAGTGAAGCCAGCCAATAAGCCATCAAGGACTGTAAAGCAATCCCATGCAAAACAATCAAAGCATTGGATAAGGCACTCTAGACTAGAACAAACTGTAATAAATATAGAAAAGATTTCAAGTGAAGCTGAGGCTAAATAGATGCTGAACACAATCATAACAGCAATAACACTCACAAGCCCATTGCATGGTATCCAAAAGTTTATAAAGATGACTACCAATATGAAATGACAGAAGGAAAATCTAGAAAAGAGTTCCTAACATCTAAGGTGAAGTTCAGCTTAGAGAAGAAAAGCTATGACTATGCTAATCTGTCATAGATCTGAGGCTATCTCCACATTCAGGGTTGCCATTTTGTCCACTATTACTCATCTGTCTAGAAGAATTAATTAATAAATACCTAGCACAAAGGAAAGATTGGTTCTAAGCAGCTCAGGTGACTTTGTTAAAGAACAATGTTGTTCAACCATTTCGTTGGATTGGATAGGCCAAAAATACACATTAAGACAACAGAGACAAAAATTGGATGCTGACGTACATTAATATTATTTGTATTTCATGAAATAGTTGTTATTAACTTATTAGTATTATTATTATTATATAAATAAGGTGCATGTTCTCCATTTAAACAGCTAGTATGACAGGCAAATCCTTAGTCACTTATTGATAGCCAACTCAAGGTAAATCCAGAATAATAACCCTGAATAATTTGGTGTTATTTTCAACGATGTCACATATCAACAACTAAGGGGAACACCAAGTAGAGGTCAACATCTAAAACTAACATCTCTCTTTAAGATGGCCTTGGGGAGAGCAGATGGAGAGGTGGTATTACATACCATCTCTCCTTGGTAAGAACTTTCATGCTAATGCATCTCCCAAAAGTGATGGCAACAAGCAATTGCTCAAACTGAGCATGATCTAACTATGATGCCATAATGGCAAGAACTAAAGAGCACCAAATGCTTCAAGCAAAGAGTAAAATCCTAGATTTGACCACTGCTTCAACGGATATCACAAATCCTTAAAAAAGTGTTCCATAATCAACATCAATAAAAGTGCTCCAAGCAAGCAATCTGACTCTTCCAAGTGGTTCAGGAAAGTCAAAACACTCATGAACTGCTCCAACAAGTCAAAAGAGATGATATGGTCTTCCCATCAATATAGGTGTCTTTTGTAACGTTCAGATGCGAAAAGTGAAGCAACAATTATAAGATGCTACTGAAAGCTGCCAGGAAGAGACTCCTCTCTAATTTTCCCATTCAAAGAAATATATGCAAGAAGAAAAGGAGGGAGGAACTAATAAAAGAAATATTTCACTAATATAGTCTCCATCCTTCACATTTTTACCAACCTGGCTACCAGATAGATATAGTCACCTAACCAACCTGGCTACCAGTATGACTTACATATTCATTAATTTATATTAAAAAGTATTACTATTTTTGTTCTTTGTATAGGAAATTACTTCAGAAAAATAGAAAGAAAAAAAAAGACAGAACTTAAAATATAACTAAATTTTTGTAAAGCAAACAAAACATAAGAAATATAAAAAAAGAAATGACAAATAACATAAGATTCATTGCCATTTTTCTGTGAATTTTCACATATCAATAGGTGAAGAGTCAAAACGATTGAGCATCATGATTATAATAGTTTTTCATGCTTTTGATGACTTTGCAATTATCCCATCCCTTCCAAAAGTGAAGACAGATGATGACTGCAATATAAATCTCACTAGAAAAAATTGTTAACTGGATGTCTACAACAACAGTATTGGTTGCCATCAATCCTGTGATGTCTCAGGTCTGAAACATTCTAAAGGTATAAAATATGATATACAGTTTATTGGCAGAGCACAGGAAAAATTGGCCTTAAATACTAAGGCAAAACTTGCCAATATTGCACTACATCGTTCCAAAAATGTTTGATACAACATATATTTATAATACAACTCAAAAGGTGATGAAGTACAAATACAATCAACTAGCCCCTGCTCCTGATGACTACTACTAGGGGATGCACCCTATCTCAATTTTCTGAAGCAAACTGAACCTCCCTGAAAAAACCAAATCTCTAAACTTTTTGGGCCTTCTGAACCTCCAAACAGGATCATACCTGATAAATATAAAACTTTCCTCAATAACATGGCCTGTTTCCTTTTATGTTTTGGCGGGGGGGGAATCATATTAGTTAGCTACAAGGGGGGGAATCATATTAGTTAGCTACAAGTAGGCTTATCAGGTACCTTAATACCAAATTAGAGGGTGTAACAGTTATATTCTTTCCTGAAAAATATTTACCTTTCTTAGTCCACAATGTGACTGTATTATTGTTGATTTGCAGACACAATCTTACTCATTTCTCATACCTAGACCTCTAAACTTGTGAGTTTTCATGCCATTTCCTTTTCTCTTCCTTCATTTTTTCCCTTCAAAATGGCACAATAAACACCCAAAAATCCCCTGCTACTAACCACAGGGAAAAACAGGGTCTTCTACTAGCCATAGGGGGCAGTTAAGGGACTGCTAGAGAAACCATGTCCTCAATTGTCCCTTTTAGAAGGGGAATGCTCAAGAATATTTCTACTAAGTATCACATCCCTGACTCAGAGGAAACCGGGAAACGCATTCCAGCCCCCAAGATGGATACCTCTGTTAACACCGTATACTTCATTATTCACTAGTAGCTTGCTCTTTAAGAAACATTTACTTTACATGGTTAAACAATAATCATACTAATAAATATCTAGTGTTATAGATAAAGAGAGGGTCTAAAAACATACCTCTCGTCGCATTTCCTCAACAGAGAGTAAGCCTAGTTTTCCTCGATCTCTACAAGCTTGCCTGAGTTCAGCTTCAGAAAGAGACTCAATGCCCTCCCTTTGGATCATTCTATCATCATTCTTGATCCTAAATATTCAAGTCCACGTCCAAGCAAACAAAGATATCATTTAGACAAATTCACATAAAATGAAAAAGAAACTAACAAACAAAAACATGCAAAAGCAAATGTGGAAAGAATAGTGTTTCACATTTTCCCATCCAATCCCACCTCACAAGGGGATCAATATCAATTAAATAAGGGCAATCAAGAGCATTGACATGCATTACAAATATCAGTGAAATAAATTTCAATTATATAATATCATACAATTAGTTGTCAGGTCAAACTGCAAGCATATTACATGATGACATACACTTTATTCATGCATAGTTGCCATCTTTATTCATGCATAGTTGCCATGGTCTCATTTCCAATGAGTATGTGCCAATAGAAATGTTATGTGTAGAAGCATTCGATGTTTTAAATTTTGCTACTTGTTTAAGTCAGTTGACAATAATTTATTGTAATAGAAAGCATATAATGGTCATCAGGCAGGTCAGAGTTCTATGGTTGACAAATAGGCTCTTGACAGCTTTAGAGGCACTTCCAGATTACAGATGAGGAATAGAAGTTTAAATCTCCTGCAGACCTGAAGCCTACTTTTTTTAAGTAATGTAAGTTCTCCCTCCCCTTCATCAACTCTTCTCTCTTATTTGGTCATATAAGAACCCCGTAGCAGCATCGCTGATATACCATCAGCATTTGCGATTGAGGGACATCTAGGAAGATGACACAGCAAAAATCAATTCTAGGCAAAAGCTCAAGATGTGAAGTCTCAAATATTCTAGACGACAGTAACTGAGGCCTATGTCTGAATCAAGTCAAGACTGTAAGAGGACAGATAATATGAAATGTTTGCATGAGGAAATTCAAGATGGGTTTTAAGTTATTCTGACAGTACCTTCTTGTAACACTACACTGAAAAACAAATATTCTTCACATATGTGAAATATGTGATTGTCATTTTAGTCTTGTACATTCTGTTTTGGCATGAAGCATTGCTTTGTAGAAGCTTGCATATGAAAAAGGGGACTAATTCAGATGTATGAATTAAAACATATTATCCAATCTGTATCATCCAAACAATAGGTCATGTGTGAAGGTGTTGTAGAATTTGTTTTTTCAACATATGAATTCTATATCAAACATAGTAACTAGTATGATTGTGGCAGAGGTGTTTATTTTAACAAATTATTCACAAATACTCTTCAAGTAGAAATCTGTGATGATTTAAATTTTGAAATCAACATTTGTGCTGTTGATGTTTTTGGCATAGAAATGTCCAACTCATAGAATTTGTTTTTAATTGAGGCCCACGATCATTACATCTGGTCACACAAGGTGGCTGCTATTTGTGAGTATTAAGATTTAATAGGTGTAATCAAGAGGCCACAACCTGTTGCCAAGGAGTGAATGCCAAAGATGTTTGGGATTTTCAAACCAAAATTCGCAAAGCTCTTATGTTTGTTAGACAAAAAGAGAAAAAAGCAGGAAAGATATTCAGAGAATTTATGAGACCTGAGAACTCATAAGATGATTAACTCATTCGCATGAAATTCAACAAAAAAGTTACAAATATCATTTGGTATTCTAACTCCTACAACAAGACAAAAGGTAGTTGGTGTTGTAACTCCCAAAAAAAAAAAGACTTTCAACAGTCCCAAAAGACTTTTCTGACTTACAGGAACACAAATGTTATGTAGTGTTTAGTGTTTACAATAAACTATTGAATAATGGAAGACAAGTTTTGGTCATTATTAACAACACCTCCCTTATAATGACCAAACAAGAAAATACACAATGTTTGTGTCTGAAACTGATCAACTTATTGGGTCCAAGGGGTTCTGTCAACACATCTATAAAATGTTCCTATATGGAAAAATATTTAAGATAAATCTCATCATCATCTATCAACTGCCAAATGTAACAATTATGAACTTCAATTTGATTCATCCTGACATGAAAAATAGGATTTGCATAGTTCTCAATGCACTTTAGCTGTCACACTGACATAGAGTTGGCCAAGATTATTTCTATTATATATTAATCAATATCCTTTGTAATCATAGGGCTTCACAAGCAACACCAATTGCTGCATTTTACTCGGCTTCTGTGACTTGTTTTTCTGATTTGACAAAAAAATGGCATTAGATCCAAAAGCAAAATCATAGGCTGATGTCGATTTTTGATCATTCACTAAATCAGCCCAACCTAGGTTTATGTACCCTATTAACCTAAAGTCTTCATATTTGTGATACTGAATACCAAAATTAATTGTTCCTTCGGCATACATAAGCACCTGTTTTGTTGCCTACCAATGATTTGTCATTGTTTCTAACATTGACATAAAAATACAGGCAACTACAAAGTATACATCCACTCTACAGAATTGGAAATAAATCAGGGTAGACCCCTTATTTGACTTCCCTTGAGCTAATCATTTCAGCCCAAGCTCCACATGTGTAGAAGATCATTTGCAAACAGTAATCTTGAATCATCAACCATCTGTACAACGTCTCACTTGCCAGGGAAGAATCGCTTGTAAGGATTTCAATCCAAAGTGGTAAGAAGACTTCATCCGGAAATTTTCAAGACAAGCTTATCTCCTCTAAAGAAAACAAGGCTTTGATTGGAAATTGAATAACAAATTCATATGCCGAAGAAGTTGTTATAGAACTCTTGACATCAACTGGCACACATGACCTAGGAAGGTTTTTGAGGGATATCTAGGACAGCCACTATTCCTGAGAGAAGCCAGATTGGAACTTTCAGCAATATCTGCTAAACGCCATACCTAAGGGAAGCCAACCAGATATCAAGGAATGCAAATCTGAAAGACGCTAGATCTGAAGGAAGCCAAATCTGAAGGAATCCAGATTGAAGGGAGCCAGATAAAGTACATCAAATCTGAAGAAATCCAGATTTAAGGAATTCTAGACATAAGGGAACCTTGATCTGAGAAACACCAGATCTAACAGATGGCAAATCTGAGTCCTTTGAACTAGACAAATACGACATCCAATCATGGAGTTCCAGTGGTTCGAGCAATTCCAATGTTCCATAAGCATAACTACCAAAACTTGGCAAAAACCTAAATTTGAATTTAAGGCCCGTTCTTTACGAAGGAACACAACAAGAAAAGTAGAAGTCTATATGGTTGCAAAGGGAAAAAAACAAATGATGCACAAGCAGATGTTGCAGCACAAATGAGGGTAAGTGTCAAAGGAAATTAGATTCCAAATTAATAATAATCTTTCACTCAAAGAAGGCCTAGAACAAGCTACAAAATCTGTTTCACAAGGCAGATAAAAATATGGCCTCTTTAGAGGGGCTGTTGATGCTATTAGATCCCCTCCATTATGATAGGATTGAAGACTTTCTCACGCGCAAACATGATATATAAAGCAATTAAAGAATTGTGATTAAGACTTTGTAAATACAGAACATATCTTACTGAGATGCTCACAAGGCTATTAAAGGGATGCTATGAGATCTTCCAAATCGATATCAAGATAGACATAATTCAGATGCGAGTGGAGAACAAGCAAATGACTTTGAAAAGGTTCTACAAGCTTCTTACACTTCAGCAAGATGCATTTAAGAGGCAAGGTTAATCAAGAAATGTGAGAAAGTGCATATTACCAGAAAATATCATGACTGCAAAAGAGCAGATTTCTAAACTTGAATTTTTTTCCAGTAGAGACTTCAATCAAAATTTGAGCTTTACTGGATGATAGAAGTTTTGTTTGATTTCTTTACTAATATTGAAAGAAGTTGCCTCAATAAGAATTTCTTTGTCAAAAATCGACTTTTTCTTGAACACATCTTATATTATGAAGATTGCGTCTACATAAACCGGTGTCATGAAATGCAAACATGGAATCAACATTTCAGATCACTCTCAGTGATACATCATCCAGATACATTAAGGTTAAATTGCAATCATAATGATAAAAAGGGGTCATGAAGGCCTGCTTCTATATATAATAATTTAATTTTAAACCATATTTTGATTCTAAATTAAATTATAATTAAACTTAATTGCTTTGGGTTCAATCTACAATGGGGTGACTTAAGATAGGCCTTCATGAGAGGCTAATTCTAAGTCCATTTTAGTGTTAAGATTATCTTGCTATGTCTCAATTGCAGTAGCTTATCACATCTTTTTCTTTAATAGTGGTCTTCTGTGATGGTGACTTTGGCATCTTCAATCCAAAAATGTGGTTAATTCCCTACTACATGATCTGCTAAGGCCAATTTCCTAGTATGACATGTTGTAGATCTCTCACACAATATTGCTTCGCTAATATATTGTGACATCAAAAACACAACAAGATTGCAAGGAAATTCTCTTCCTATAATGTTACCTAGGCCCTCACTCCAATATATTAAGGGCAATCTGATTTTTTAGACCGCAGCCTAGCCAACATGCCTCCTAGGTGTATGAGACCTCGTGTGAACAAGGCAAAGTTTGCACTTTATCTTATATTATTAATTTAATAATTTACCTCTATGAGTTTTGTCCTTCGATCATGATTACAATACATCATGAGTCTTGCCAATCCATCCAAGATCGACATATGAGTTAACCTGACGTGATAATATAAGGAATCAACACCTCTACAAATCCATGCAGATCGACCTTTGACTAGGAAGGCCGACTCTTACTTAAAAAGTTTCAACCTAGTTAATTTGAATGGTTATGAGGCTTTATCAACCTTTCATCGACACCATAAGGCTCTACCTTTTATGGACTTCTCACATACATCGCATCCAAAAAATGTGTGTTCCTATGACCTGTTCTAAAAAAAATATGCCTTTAATTCTTCTACTTCTTTTTTTACTGATACCAAAAAATTTTGTTGTTGCATTCCTTTCTTGCTAATAGTGTCAAGGAGTGCCTCAAAGTCTTTTGCTACTTGGTACTAACATCACATTGAAGGCAGACAGAACATTTGAAAAACAAGTGGCAACCAACATAGAAAATGATTTTAAAGCAACCACAAAATGGAATGAAAAATTGCATGCTTTTAAAGTCTTTTCATCAATGTTACTAAGAGAAAACGTATACACAACCTTGGCAAGTTGAATGGATGAAAATGCAAACAAATATGCAAATGGAATCCAAGGGTTGGAGGATGAACAAACGGGTTTGTCACAGCCAGATTTTCCTACAAGCTACAGCGGACAATCTTCATCGTTTGAATGCCACAAATGAAAACAGCCATAGAGATTCCAAATCCTAAGACTGGTCAATAAACATGTGGATCAATTTTTAATCTTTATTATTTTTCCGAGGAGGATAGTAAAATGCGAGCTAGCATGAAGTAATTCACAATAGAAACAAAATCGAATGGAATCAACACATTACCTAGATTCTCAACAAGGAAAAGAGAACACACAATAGCGCAAAAGGAAAAGGAAGATGTCATATGGTGTTCTTAGACACCAGTAATCTCATTAACAACGAAATAGATCTCAAATTGATGTACGGATGATGGGTGAACGGGAGTAGAAATATTATCCACGATACAATGTCCTAGATCCCAATCATAGTCAAACCAACATGCTATTAGATCCTACCATAATACAAAGATCACCAAGCTAGGTGAAAATGGGCTCATGGACCAATACAATAATACAGCACAAGTACAATGTCGACCATGGACAATAATGAATGATCACACATTTCAACATCCCCTTAATCTGAACAAGGGCCACATATAGAGGATATTATTGAACAACCCCCCTTAATGGAAACTCTCTCATGGCAAGGTGACCTCTAGCATGGCCTTAGTGAAGACGTTTGTAGGTTGATCCGTAAACTAGCACATGCTGACCCTGAGAATGAAATTGGTGAATGTAATCTCAATGTGCTTGGTCCATTGATGCTCCATTGCATTGAAAAGTAACTAGATAGTATTTTAATTATCACAAAAAAATAGTATTGGGGCCTTTCTCATGAAAACCCAACTCCTCAAGAACCATCCACATCTACTCAAGATGTTTCCCAAAAAGGGGCATAATACATTATTTGCGTTTGTGGAAGATAGGGTTGTAGCATGTTGTTTCTTAGAGACCCAAGAAATGGGTACACAGCCACGACAAAACAAGTAATATGAAGTGGACTTCTACTCATCTAGATAACCAACCCAATCGGCATCAAAATAGCCTTGCAAAATAGTCTTGAGGAATAAAACTCCATGTCCTTCTACAATAATACAAGGCCCCCTTAGTCTTGGCCATTCTCCTAGGAGCATCATTAGATCTTGTGCTAGGTGTTTTCGGATAGTTGGTGATGACAACAATTGTGCTTCTATTTTACATCACACTATAGATTAGTGTTGGCATCTAAATCAACTAGAGCTCCTTTCTATATCTCTTTGACCTTGATTGTTGGATCTCTCTTCATCATTACCTTTAGCATGTTACAAAGTACCCATTTTGGGTAACCTCGAGGCTATAATTTTATGCCATATAATTGTTCCATTTAAGAATAGTTTATGCTAGTTTAGCTTATTTTCGTAGTACATTTTGGTTTCTTTTCAACAAACAACATTGGCCTACATTTTGGTTTCATTTTGGTGCTATATGTAGATGACTTGTTTCTTACAGGTGCAGATAAGCTCATTGTTGGGTACAAAGCAGATATGGCAGCTGAGTTTGAGATGAAGGACATTGGCATGATGCATTACTTCTTGGGTTTGGAGGTTTGGTAGAGACCAGGAGAGATATTTCTTGGGCAGGGTAAGTATGCAATTGAGATCTTGAAGAGGTTTTGAATGGAGGACTGCAAATCTATGGCCACACCCATGATCACTAATCTGAAGAAGGTGACATCTTCAGAATTGGTGGACCCTATGTTGTATAGGCAGCTGATAGGATCCTTGATGTATTTGGTCAACACTCGACCAGATATATGTTTTGCAGTGAACACCTTGAGTCAGTTCATGGTGGAGCCAAGGCAAGAGCATTGGGAAGCAGCAAAACGTGTGCTCAGATACTTAAGGGGCACGGTGGAGTATGGTCTGAAATATCTTGGAGATGGTGAAGTGAGGTTGCAGGGGTATACAGACTCATATTGGGCAGGCAATGTAGCAGACAGGAAGAGCACCTCAAGGTGCTGCTTTAGCTTGGGATCAGGCATGATATCCTGGTTCAGCAAGAAGCAGACTTCTATGGCACTTAGCTCAACAGAGGCCGAATACATGGCAGCCAATATTGCTAGTTGTGAGGCTATCTGGCTCCGCAAGTTGCTTACAGTATTGATTGATCAGGAGTTGGATCCCACGGTGATATACTGTGATAATCAAACTTGTATCAAACTCTCTGAGAATCCAGTATTTCATGACAAGTCCAAACACATAGACATCAAATATCACTTCATACGAGACAGGATTTAGAAGGGAGTCGTAAAGCTCCAGTATATTCCCACAGATCAGCAGGTAGCTGATATTCTGACCAAGCCCTTAGTGAAAGGGAAGTTTGAAGCATTCAGAGACAAACTTGGATTGGTGCAAAATTCCTTCCTCACTAAGAGGGAGTGTTGAGAAATGTAGCTCGAACAGGAACTTCTTGCACAGGCTTCAGTATGAACGTGCTAGAAGTGGTTCGAGACATTCCTAATTCTATTTTGAATTCACTTGAGTGATTTTCTATTTTTAAGTTCACTTAAGTGATTCTATTTTGTAATTCACTTAAGTGATTCTATTTTGAAATTGACTTAAGTGGTTTTCTATTTTTAAGTTCACTTAAGTGATTTTATTTAGTAATTCACTTAAGTGATTTTCTATTTTTAACCTTACATCTCAAGATGAGATGAGATCTAATCTTAGGGTTAGAGAGATTAGGGTTACCTTTTTCAAGGATAAAAGGAGAAGGTCAAGAGTGTTTTATACACACAGAAAGAAGAGAAGAAGAACAGATTGCTGAAGGAAAACTACAAGCTTAGGAGGAGAAAAACAGTGAAATTGTTGGCCAAAAAAGGCAGCAAGAGAGCAGGGTGGTCTGCTGTAGCTGTAGCCTCATTTATTTGTAATATTTCAGGTTCAGAAATATATTTAACTTCCGTTGTTCACGCTGTTTATTTTTCCAGCCATCTGTGTGACTGTTGCATGTTTGAATAAATTATTTTCAGATCTGATTTATTTTAAAAAAACATAGGACAGCAGTTATCTAGGGTTAGTAAAATTTACACTTACACACTCGGGCCTAGGCGGCGGGTTTCATACCAAAAGTGGGTCCAGTGAAGAGAACCCCCAAGTACACATATGAGGTGGCGATATCAACCTTCTAAACTTAAAAAAGAAGTGGAGATGGGATAGGGTCTCTTTGGTAGTATAGAACACCATAACCTTGGTCTTAGAAAGATTCACTGTCAACTATCACAAGTCACAGAAGCAGCAAGTGTGTCCAAATGGCGTTGAAGCCCCTCAAGGGATGAGTCTAAAAGAACAACGTCATCAGCAAAGAGGAGAATAGAAATCAGCACATGGTGGAGAAGGCAACCATCCTCTACGTGAGCGTTCTCTCGAATAAAAGTCTCAAGCTCGTCAATGAAGATCCCAAAAAGTGTCGAGGAAAGGGAGCAACCTTGTTTCACTCCTATGGTGCTAAGAATACTGGCTGAAAGCCCCTGAGGAGAGCGAAACCGACCCTTCACAGTCTCATACAACTGTGAAACTGCTGTCAAAAGCTGCCCAAAGATGCCAACTGACCAAAATCTCTCAAGAAGTAAATGCTAAGGCACTGTATCAAAAGCTTTCCTGAAGTCTACAAAGCAATAATAAACCTTCGAGGACTTGGAATGCTCCTCCTCAATAATAGCTCTGAGGACTAGGATATGATCCGTGGTCTGGTGATCTTGCCGAAAACCAGCTTGGCCAATGGCCCTGTGACCCTCCTCCTCTAACCTTCGGGAAAGAAGCACATCCAATGTTGTGGCATAGAGCTTGGCAAAAACATGCCCAATCATGATAGTCCTGTAATTATTGGGTTCATGGAGATCACCTCCCTTATGGATGGGATGAATGATATGCTGAGTCGAAGAGAAGATTGGATCTTACTCCCAAAACATGAAGAACCTCTCCAAAAGTGAAGGAACAAATAGTCATATCACCACAATCTGAACTGGTTAGGTTGAATCATCACCAATGATAACTCTCTCTCACTAGTGTTGCTGACTGTAGCTGCTGACTCTGGTCAAAAGGAAGATGTTGATGCCTATTCATGTTCCTTGTAGCTCCAAAGTCTACAATCCATTACTGAGAGGAAGACGAAGACCAATAGGCTGAATACACAGCCACATGTGAATTATGGGAAGTGTAACCATCTTAATCCTGAGCTGCTAGAAGTGTTGAAGAACATCCAAATTGCTTGGTGAATATAAGCTTCTGAATTCTACTCCTCCAAAATTGGGTTTTGTGACTTTCTTGCATTACCCACAAACGGATTTTTTTTTATTTTTCTTGGAATCTTTTTGTGCACTATATTTTGGCTGCTATAAATCATTCTTTGAACGTTGTGAAGCATCTTTTGGAGTGCTTGAGCCTTGGGTGGAAGGTCTACAGTATTTCTCAAAGTCACCTAGTGTTGGATAAGATCCATGAACACTTCATCAAGGGGTGGGTTTTTTGGATCTTTAAAGAAACATGCAAATCATGTGATAGACGACCGCAAAAGTTTAGAAAGCAGGAGAGATATTGTTGAGAGCAATGTTCACATACATAAATTGACCTTTAGTTTTCCCCCTACAGAAAGAATATGAATTTTAACACTTTTAACTGTTTAAACGAATTGACAAACTTCTCAACACTGTCAAAATTGTATCGCTTTGAAGTGGCAAGCTTAAACTCCAATCTGCTAACTTACGTGGTGTTGACTTTCCTAAAGAGCTGAAGCTCATTAGGTTCTTTGCACCCTTCTGTATGCGGACTCAACTTTGGATCCACATACAAATTAGACCATGAACCTCATCCTTCTTTATCTGCATACTTTCCTGCTTCTAAATTATATCAGTAGAAAGTGAGTTCTTCTTGTCCATATATATCCACAATCCTCTGCTCTGAAGGAGTAATCTCATTTAATTAAACATATAACATAAATGTTGATCTTCTTTAAGCAGAATTTGAATCCAACAGCTTTTTGAAGCATTGTCCATCTAGCTCTCATTAGATTTCCAGTACCTTACATCCATATCTAAGCCTGTATGTTGAAAGAATATTTATTATATCTTCTTCTGAGCCACAGTTTATTTTAATGGATGAACTGTTTCATTCTCAGAAATGTGAACCTCTTCCATGAAAGCAAATTAAAAATTTTAAATATTTTGCAAAAAATCATTTTTAATTATCCTTTAATATGACTGTTTCAAAGATTCACTAGAATTTGCCACTAAAATCATATGGTCTACCCAGCAAGATGCATCTCTTTGTTGAACAACACTTTCTCCCGACTGTCCTGCTTCCATTCTCAACTCTCTCCCACATCATATGGGTTTCCTTCAACCCATATGATTTCCAAATGCTTTTATAGTGTACTCAACTTCAACAGGCCTCTAATTATCTTGTAGTTTTAAACTGTTTTAAGGCTAGTGACATGTCTCAACTATGTCAAAACAGAAATCTCACCCACAGAAGCATGAAATAGCCAAGTTTTTTAGTACTCTAATGCCAAAAATGAAAAAGAAAGAATCGCTGTATGAAAAAGCAAGGTAACTTTCAGGGGCTAGTTAATAGTAGATCATTAAATGAGTAATGTACCGGGCCAATTTGGATCGTAACATATATCGCAGATATGAATCAGTTCCATATGGTTGGATTCCCATATATTTACACATGTTCACAAGCCTTGGCCTGCCATGAAATTGAACACAAAAAAATCAGAATAATAATAAAAGATATAATAAAATTTTACTAACAATATTTACTAATTGTAAAATAATGACCCTCCCTACAATTTTTTCTTTTATCTCTTCATAAATTGACTAGGGGTTCAACAGCCTACAATTGCCTGAATCAGATAGCTTCAATCAATCTTAAGCATTAAAATCTTACTATGAAAAGTAAATAGCAAAACGAAAAAAAAACCTGCTAATGTTGTCCAGAGTCAATTCATCGTTGAACAGTTTTGCAAAGCCCAAGATTTCTTCATTTTCTACCTTCCCTCCAGTCCGTACCTGATTGAACATACAGGAGCGTACATTTAGAATGATTACAATTTTGTTGAAGCCTTGAAGACAAACATGTCTCGTCCTAATATGTGCTGAAGTTCCATCATGCCCACAAACCAAAGAAGTATGTAAAGCCCAACCAAAACTGTGATTCCTCCAATGTAGCTCAAAGTTCTACCTTATTCATAAACTCATCCAGATCTTCAGCAGTCTGCTTAAGTTCATCACTGCGTGATGTTTTTAGTTCTTTGGCCATTTCCTTAACCGTATCCTGTAAAAATTTTGCATACTCGATCCTTGCATTCAACCGCCGTTTAAGTGCTTCCTGTAACAGTCAAGAATGAACCTTTAGCAAAAGTATCTCCTGTTATTATAACACTAATTAATTGACACAAGAAGGGGATATAACAGCAGCAGTACAGTGTCCTTATCGAAAGCACCGGTTGAAGTACTCTACCCAAATCTGCCTTGAAAGTAGAACCACAGAAACCACTGATGACAGGGTAATGATCAAGGTGGTCATCCTTTACCCTTAGACACATATATGCCGCTACAGGCAACTTTCAATCCAGAGACAGATTGGCCAACCAAGTCTCTCTTTCAAACCTCGACAGATGAGAGTAACGTACAATTCTTAAGTCCTAGTAGGAAACTGCTCCATCCTTCACCAAAACTAAAAGATCAAACTAGTCTTCTCTATTTTTGATAACCCAAAGTTAATGCTTATGCCCAAGGTAATTCCAATTAAATCTTGAACTCATAAGATGCTTCAACAAAGTAATAATTAACAAAGAGAACTGGGGGGTAAAAAAAGATACCAAGAGGCAGAAGATGATGAAACCATGCCACAATATTTTAAATACAACCAAAAGTGGTGAACTTTTCTTACTTATTTGACTTTTAAAATATAAAGATTGCTACGAGTTCAATGAAATTGACAAGTCAGTTTGAGTAGTATTTGTGGAGTTGTGGAAGTTCATGTCCTTTTATAATTTGAATTTTTATTTTGAAAAAAAAAAAATTCGTAGTCTTTACTGCAGAAGAAGTTGTTAAGCATCCTAGTGATACATCTCATTTTCTATGCTAATTGTAGAATTTGACCCTAACCATTAATTGTTTATTCAAAGACAGTGCTCAGAAGAACTCTTCATTTTCTCAGGCAAAATTAAAACAATGTGATAATAAAACCTAAGCGCTTGTAGGATTGATCAAAGATAAAGTTGCCATGGAAACAAATCTTGCAGGCTTAATCACTAAGTTCAAATTCAAGAAAGGATTCACCAGTGGGAAAACAGGCTTTAAAATTTGTGATTGAGTTTAAATCCAAGAATTAGAAATTGTCAATTATTTCAAATTTCTAGATAAATGTAACACATTTCTAAGAAACCATACACACATGCATGCATACATACATATATCAAAATAAATGTACATTAAAACATTGTTCCTATATTATCTATACACTCTTGCCTTCCCACTTTCGACAAAATCAATCTTATATAATTTGATATTTAAATTTCATTCTCCTTATATTTTTTGAATTCCATGCATACATCAGAGTTCCCTATCTTCAATTTTTAAAATTACAGTCTTAGGCACCAAAAATTAAATAGAATATTATAATTAAAAATACTTAAATAAAATATTAATTAGAAGGACAAACCATCCAAAAAAGGGATGCAGCACAGTCACTCTAAGAAGAGCATGGGAGTGCAGATTCGATAAAGTGGTTATTTCAACAGTAGCTAGCTTTGAGTTCTGAAAAGTGTTAGTCTTGTTCAGTTCCAACATATTCCTTTGTAAGAGCTGTGGAAACCTTAAGTTTCAGATTAAATAAGATGATCTTTTTAATGTCCATGGATGACCACAATGAGCCAATGGGACTCATTTAAATAATCTGTTACAATGCACTGTAGCATCCCAAAAAAACATACAAGATAAACCAAAGCTAGAGTAAAAAAACTAAAAGTAAAATTGTAATTATAGTACAGCAACAGACCTCAGTATCATGGGTTGAACCTAGACAACGATAAATACTAAATATGTTATAGATAATGAAGAAATGAGGCAACCAACAGCCAAGGAAAAACAACCTAAGTGGACCCACACACCAACTCTAATCAGTAATGCAGTGTAAATTAGAAGCAGAGTCATTGGAGTGTCACAATGCCATCCATGAGAAGATAATACAGTATAATGCAACAAGATCAAAATGTTAAAAATTCCAATAGTTGATGAAAAATTTGGCATTATGGCAAGTGTCATGGGGTCTACGATAATGCAGTGCCCCTTTCATGGGAGAGGTAATGCAGGTGTACAACACTGCCAGCTGTCAGTTGGGACAGTTTCCCCAAGGAAAAGATATAAGTCAGTTTGACTAGTAAACCTGAAGTTGAGATATCGCAAGTCAGCATTGAGATAGTGAACTTGACATGGTTTGCCAAATCTAACAAAGTTTTTCACACACAGGTTATAAAGTCAAACATCAATTCTTTTCAATAAAAGTCATACAAGGCAGTGGATTAGCCTGTTCGTAAAAACTTTTATCAAAAACTCATAGCTGCTCCAGAGGCCTTTACATCGGAAAGTTAACCTTTGTAAGTATTAAATCCTTTCTAGGATCAAAATATTAAGATATAAGGGCTTTTAACAAACCCTTCAAGAATGTTTAAATTGTAAATATCATTTTTCAAGTTTTTCTTTCTTTGTAAGTCATTACAGTTATTGTCATTGAACAAAAGTAGATGACAAGACATGGGGCCTCATGCTTGGAAAAATGGTTTGTGGTGAAATGCCAGGTTATAGTCTGAACTATTCATTGAACCCACAACATGACATCAGTGGAAGAGTAACATTATGAAGGTGAACCGATTGGCACCGGTCAGTAAATTCTTTTGGGCTGCTTTAAAATCTATTAAGTACTTCAAACTTGGGTAAACACCAACCAATTACCCAAAAAAAGTATCAGATTGGCAGAGAAATGTTAAAGAAATTCCTGCCAGTGAATAAAATACAAGGGAATGGATCTTACTTCATGACTAGGGAAATTTTGTATCAATGACATTGAACAACAAAATTTCATAGACGAATAGAAATTGGTGGCATTCCCCTATGGGATAAATTGTCCTTTCTAGAATCAAAGTATTGGAATCTGACAAATATTGAAGCAATAGACATCAGACTTGGAACTTTCAAAAAAACAAAAAGGACAGTTAATGTTTACTTATTTAAAAAGATTTTCCATTGTCATGGACAATACAAATGGCTTAAATGAGGTCATTAAATTAAATTTGTGTAGCCCTGTGGGGGCATTGTCATAAATTATACATATGACAACTTGATGAGAAGCTTCCCTAAAAAAGCTAGTCAAAAGGAAGCATGAAAACTTCATGAGAAGTCCCCCAAAATGTGAGTCATGATGAAGACATGAAGGGTTTTAAAAATCTGAACTTGCTGTAAGAAAACAAAAGGAATATCAAAGTCCAAGGCATTGTGGAGCAACAGTAAATGGGATGCAATCATATTAGCATGATCCAAGTTCAAATCTTTGCATTGTGATGGACACTTCTGTGATAAGGCAGCCCATATATTTGTCTCTGCAGCTTAAAATGTTGAATTTCCTAAAGAGGTATATACTACTGTGAAGTCTGTTGCAGCAATCTGGGTGAAGGCAGTATTTTAACATGAAATCTGAGATACTCATGGCCCTATCTGAAGGATGTGCCTTGTGATTTGATTGGGTGTGCCTTTTGTTGTCTTTGGCATGAGGAGAGGCATTCTTGCCAAGCTTACTGTTACTCGATTGCAGGGATGTACACTATTCCTATTCCTATTGTCCCATGTAACCCCATGAATGTCAGAACTGTAAATACAGTGATCAAATGGGCTCAATATATTGGCCAAGAAAAAATTAAATTGGGATGAAATGCAGGCTGGAGTGGATGCACAGAATGAGAGCAAGAAGATAAAAACACAATCATTGAAGAATATGGTAAAAAGAGTAGCATAGAGATCCAATCCACTGCAGAGTCCTTGTAGGAGGGACTTAAGAAACTTTAGTCAGAGATGGCAACCTTGGAATCTCTTACACAAGAAGCCCTTATCCAATCTTAGACTTACAATATCAGGCACTCCTACCCAGATACTGCTATCCACATATGAAATATGGATACGAATATAATACTCTCCCTGTACCACATCCAAGTGTATCCAAATACATAGATAGTGTACCCTATCATATCTGAATACATGCTTGTATCTGGTCAATAGTTGATCCATATCAAATACATCTGAATATGGCCTTAACATGTCTAGAGATGTATCCATGGCATGAAATTAAAAAAACATACAAATTTAAAAAAATTAACTTTTAAATTCAAAAATACAACAATGAAAATCCTCCTCTTAATTAACAAAAATATCCTATTTAAAAAGTTACATTTTTTTCGTTTCCAGCTGTATCTGTATGGAGGAGTCTTATTTTTTGTATCTGTATCCAATATCACGTTTGATCAGACGCTGAATCCATTTCCATGCAACATGGCCCAATTTCTTTGATTGGAATGAGCAAGTGATGTCCATGCTGTAGGACATGTTGTTTGACATCTACATGCCATCAGCCAGGCTTTTAGCAGATGGTCTACTTCCTCATGGTTTCTAAAACTGTAGAAAGGGGACCACCAATTTTCATCTTGCCCACAAACAAAGCCAACAGTTCACATCTGCCCTAACACAGACGTAGCTCACTTAAAATGGATTTGCAGCAATAGAAGGAACCACAAGGAGAACAAAGCTAACTGAGAAGAGTACCGATGTGTATAAAGGGATTGTCAAAGTGGCAAAGAAACACTGGCACAGCTTCTGAGATAGGCAATGTCAAGGCGGCAAAGCAGGAGTTATATAGCTTCTAAGGAGGTGAAAGATCACCTGTGATGGAATTATTGGCAGCATGAGACTAAATTTTCTGACAGTGTGAGATGATTCCAGTGAACTGAAAAATACATACCAGTTTCTCTCATTAGGCCTTTTTTAAATGTAAGTAGCCTGACGAAACTAATATAACCAATACAGCTAATCATCATGCCATCCTTAAATCAATTAGTATTTATTTGCATGGTAAAATTAGTATAAAATTGATGAAGCTATGTATTATGCCATAGCTAATATCTTATTATCCTCATCAAATAAATTACAGGTAATACCTCTTCTTTCATCTTATCTTGGAAGGTAGATGGCAACATATTGGGGAAAACAGTTAAAAACACTGGTAACAAGAACTCCATGAATGGCACTATTATAAAGACCGCAACTGGTACAAGCCGGAAAATATCTGCTGTTGTTCTTGTTAGTTGCTGCCTCTCTCTTCGTGAAAGGCTTTTTCCACTAGCAAGCTTCAACAGGAGCCTGGAGCATATCCTCACATCAGCCCAAAGAAGCTTGGTTCCAATCCAATAATGTTGCAAAGCTGCCTTAAAGTCATCTTTCCATTGATGAAGTTTTTTGGCCCAGTCTTCCCTAATCAACAAGTGGGAGGTAAAAAATCAGCTCTACATGGTAGCAAATAGCTCTGCCAAAAAATAATTAATGTCTCAAACAAGATATAAAAGGTTTCCTCTTAATAAATTTGGTAAATGCATGGTGATGAATGGTAGAATTGAAGAATGTTTAAAGCAATGGCACGGCACTTTTAAAAGTGAGGCTTTACAGACAATCTGGAATATATCAAAAGATACAATACTTTGAATAGTATGGCTAGAAAGGTATAGAAGAATATTTAAAGGAAAGGGAAGCAGTTTAGAGGTAGTCAAAAGGAAGATTTGTTTAGCCATAGAAGAGTCTCAACCAACCCTATCAACTCACTCAATTCCTAATCTAGAAGCAAAGAGCCTTGATAGATGGAGTCAAGCCATCAAATGAAATTATGATGTTGGGTACAGGAGAAACAAAAAAAGGCAAAGAATATAAAGTGGAAACCACCAGATGTGGAGTTGGTCAAATTGAATTTTGATGGAGCATCAAAAGGAAATTCAGGACAAGCAAGAGGAGAATGAATAATTAATGGAAGAGAGATTTTGTCTCATTACACTTTCAATAGTGGATTTAAGACAAATAATGAAGCTGAAGCTTGGGCGGCTTTGGAAGGGTTAAAAATATGCAAACATATGAAATGGAATAGATTATGGATGGAAGGTGATTCACTAAAAGCAATAAATGCAATTTTGAGGAAAGCAAAGGCTCCATAGAACATACAAGAGATAACTGTGGAAATTCAAACCTTGCTATAGAGTTTGAAGAAATCAGGTTTACACATACGCTAAGGGAAGGAAACAAATGTGCAGATAGGCTAGCCAATAGAGGGGTTTTAATTGAGAATCGTAAAGTTAAATTCTTTTTTCCATGGTTAGAGGAAGTAGTAAGTTTAGCTGAAGCGGACACAAAGATGTTGACTGCCTTAATCAAATAATTATTAAGATTTACTTTAATGTTTTCCACTGGTAATATTTGTTTTATTTTACAACATTAGTGTGTTGTCATATAATCCATTTATTACAATTTTTGTGGTTGCACTTATGCATTAGGAAGGAAACTAGCAATCCAGATCTGGTAAAGTGGATTATGATGGTGCAATGTTTTGGAAATAATACTCTGCTACGATGTTTCGGAAATATTACTCTACTAAGATGCAATGCATAGACAGTAGAGGTCGATTTTTGGTTTTGTGAAGGCTGCTGTAGGAAAATGTCAAGAAGGATGCTGAATTCTGGAATATTTGTATTCACGCAGAAAATTGAAGATTCAAAAAATGAAAATAAAAAATTCAAACATTTTATGAAATATGATGTAGGTATCTAGCTATAGCAACTCAATTGAGATGAGAATTGAATGTGTTTGTAAACTATCAAGCTCTAAAAGAGAGAATGATGGGGGACCTGAGTACAACCCCTTGTTCTCCAGAAAAAAAAAAAAGATATTAAAGGTTTCCAGTTCTAGTCAAATGTTGAAGGCTTGCCTGCTCATTGATGCAATAGCCCTTAGGGCAGGTCCAATCCCTAGCAATAAAGACCAGAACTTTGTTAAAATACTCTGAGCTTTCCTTTGTGATTCCTGCGCCTGTTTTGCCTTGGCTTTAGCTGTACTAAGTCCTTCAACAGCCTGGTCACAGTCTTCTGGCGATGCTTCCTTTTTGTTGGACTTTGACATCTGCTGTTTATCGTTGTCTTCGTTATTGTTTGCACTCGGTTGGCTTGCTGTTGCAGTCGATGATGTGTTTCGTACCTGAGATATCCATCTGATATCTGTGCATGATCCAACTTCTGGTTTGGCATATCTTGTGAGATTCCCAATAAGTGCTTTGCCTGGTAATCTTAAAATTTGTTTTGCCGATGAAACGGGCAAATTTTCTTCATAGTGAAACCAGTTGTTTTTATTGTTGGCAGTATCTACTTGTACTTCTGAGACATCCGCTGGCACCTGTGGGATTATTCTAAAGCATGAAGACCACTCTGAGGACCTTTTGAAGTAGGGATTGGGCTCAAAGAAATAAGGTGAGCCAAAATGCAACCCCCCAGCCTGCTCGGAGGACAGAAGAAACTTCCTGGCAATGCGATGGCGGTGAATGCCAAGCTGTCTAAAGGCCATTGAGGACCGATCTTATTTATTTGCTTGTTTAAAAAATGGGATTCCACGACGGAAATAGGGCATCTCTGTCCTTCCTGCTCTCTGCTCGTAAGGGCAAGAATCAGATTAAGATCATAAAGCTTCTCACAATTGAAGGTGTAAGTCCAAACTTGTGAACAGCGACTCGGAAACAAACCGAGGAATCAGATTGACCAATAATTCCAACGCCCAATGGTGAAATAAGCCAATGTGTCAAAACACTGAAACAGCAATGTAGAACTCAATCTTGTCAGTAACGATGACGAAGAAATACATCAAATATTCATAAATTATTCACAATAACCAAAACCATATTCAGTACAAAGAACCAACAAACGAATACAAACATGGGCAGGTTCAACGCAACAAACGCACAACTCATTCCAAAATTTAGCTGCCAATTGAATTCCAATATTTCAAAGGAACAACCTTCAAATCTTATTAGTAAAAGTGCAGATTTTATTACGAACAATACAAATTTGAACCCTATAGAGTGATTTTCGAAATAAATTCCAAAAATTTAAATACAATATGAAATGAAAAAATAAAAAACAGAAGACATGAAATAGCACTGAGAAACCTAAAACAATGGCTACAGGATTTTTTAAAAGAACTATGCAATTGCCAACTCATCTTAAATTTAAGAAAATAAATCACAGCGTGAGGGCTAGTGTGGTAAATACCTTAAGAAAGGAGGGTTTAACCAAAATTTAGAAGTTAACTTAAATCTTTCGCCGAGAGTGTACACAAAGGAAAAACATGGAAGCGAATCGAAGCAAAAACCTCTTCCACATGGGCTGCACAGCACTTGATCTACCAAAACCAGCTACATATTGGTATGGATTGTATGAATGGTTGTATCGTTCTGCTTTGACTGTGCTCTGCTCTCAGTGGACTTCCACGTCGAAGGTTTCCAATAACACGGAACTCCACTATTTTTTTAAATACTTATTTTTCTTGCGGTTCGAATTCAACGCGGTATTTTTAAATATTTTATTTTTTAATTATATTATTTATAAAAAAAATCTAGAGACAACCCTAGTTTGTTGGGTTAAGATTAAATCAACAATTATCGTCAATAGAATTGAACTAGTACAACTTATAACAAACATTGGTAGCTACCAACTCCTATCCCTTTCTAAATAGAATTAGAGTTCATTTTTTATTGCTCTTAACCAAAATTACTAATAAAAAAATAAAAAATTTAATTATTTCAAATAATTTTTTACTTTTGAATGTTTCTATAATAAGAGTTAATTGTTGTTATTTTAGATTAGATTTAAGAGGATTTTAGATTAGATATAAGAGGTTAAGGCTTTAACAAAGCATAAAAACTCTTTTATTGATCGATCAATTAATATGTTGCTTGTTTAGTTGAAAGCTCTTTAATATTGAAGTTTTATGTTGATGTACTCATGAATATGGTTCAATACTTCAATAGTTCTATTATATCTATAAATTTATATATTTTTTAAATTATATTTTTTTTCCAACTTTTTTTTTTATCTTTGAATAATTTGAATCAAGTTTTGATAGTAAATTATTCAAGTTTTGGTAGTAAATAGAGTATGTAAATTTATAATATTGCAAGCCTATCCCTTCAATAGCCTATCCCTCTGATATTCCTTTCTCTGTAAACCTTATTTTATTTGAAAGAGAGGAAACCTAAATTTCTCCTTACATCCTTTCCAAGTAAAATCTCATTAAATTTTGTTAAATTACTAATAATCTTGATAAATTACCACTTAGCTTGTATGGGTTAAAGTATTCCAAGGATGAGGAAAGCTGCTTTCTTTGGAATTTTTTTGAGACCTATCTGGTGGGCTTTGCGGGGATGGCAGCAGTTTCTGGAGGAGGTATGAACAACTGGAGGAATGTAGTGATGGCATCGGGTCCGTCACAGAGCGTGCATGCTAGAGGTGGTATTTCTTTTAAAAATGATTGGAAGGAATAGGATTTCCCATTGCATGCCGAGAATCGCTTGTTAAAGAACAATGGATGTTTGGAACGATGTGAAGCCAGGTCGGTTCTAGTGGTTCAACCAAACTCGGTGGCAAAAGATGTGGAGTATTTAACCAAACATGCGCTTATTGGTAAATTTATGGGCATCCGAATTTCTCTTCCCTTTGTGGAGGCTTGGGTTAGGAAGACTTGGAACCCTGAAGGTGATGTGGAGGTGATGTTGAGTGCAAACGACTATTTTATGGTGGTTTTTTCTTGTCTTGTGGATCGTAACAAAGCATTTGAAGGAGGTCCCTATTTCTGTAACCAAGTGGGACTCTTTCTTAAACCCTGGCATGTGGGTTTCAACCCATCAGAGGAGCGGTCGTCACGGGTTTCGGTGTGGGTTCGGCTTTCGTGGCTCCCCTTGGAATTTTGGAGAAATGACATCTTGCATATGATTGCCCTTCTACTTGGGAAGCCGGTTGGGCCATCAGGACAGACGCTGGATAAAAAGGTAATCTCTGTTGCCCGTATCTGTGTTGAAATTGATTTAAACAATCCTATTCCAGATTCTATTGAAATACAGTTCGGATCAACCACATGGGTTCAAAAACTTGACTATGAAGCTCTTCCATTTCGTTGCCGAATTTGCCATGAATATGGCCACTTACAAATAAAATGCCCTAAGTTTGTCCTACCTGTGGCTTCAAATCCTGGGCCCTCTCAAACTGTACAAAATATGGATAAAGGAAAAGCCCCGATAAAGGAGGGGGATCAGGATAAGGAAGGCTTTGTTACGGTAAAACCTTGAAACAAAGGAAGAAAGGTAAAAAGAGACATTAAGGATAACCAGCCAGATGCTCAGCTCAATCGTTTTGAAATTCTAGAGAATCTTGATCAGTGCGTGGAGATACTTGAAACATCGCTACTGTTATAGATATAACAGGACCAAATCAGTTGTCTCTTCATGAGGTGGAACCAAGGGAACCAAATACAGGGGGTTTAAATGAAGAACAAAGGGCTTTGGTTTCGAGTATAGGTGATATGGTTGGCCCTAGCCCTAGAAGTGAAGTTATCTTAGAAAATGGCACAGATTTAGATGTGCCCTCTCCTAACCAGGCACTGATGAAGTCATCCATGGACTATAAAACTCCTACGGTGTTGGGATTGCAACATAAAATAATTAAAAAAATTGCTTCAGATAAGAATATGAAGGTGGGTCGAAAGAAAGACCAGGATAAAATTAAGTTAATGGGGGAGACTTTGGTAGAGTCAGGTTTGGTGAGAACATTGGACTCCCATTTTTATAACCCCCAAAAATGATTATACTTTCATGGAATGTAAGGGGGTTGAACAGCATCCCCAAACAAAAAGTTGTTCGTGATTTGATTCGTGTTCATTCTCCGGATGTGGTTTTTATTCAAGACAGAGTATTGATAACTAGGAGAGTCTCCCGTCTGGGGATTCTCAACACCTACGGGAGTTGATCCATAAGGATGTTCAGATTTAATGTGGTTTGTTTTTTTTTTGGTTTTCTTTGGGAGTTGACCTCGTCTGGTGATTTAGCCTGTCTTGTTGCTTATTTGAGTCCTGGGTGGGGGCTCAGTTGTACTTTGTAATCCAGACTTTTTATCAATAAATTTTTACCCCTTTATTTAAAAAAAAAAAAAGTATTCCAACCACGATTTGGAACTTATCTTTCCGACCCAAACAAACAAGGTTTTTCCTTTCTAAAATTGGGTCTTAAAGATCCTTCTTTTGGCAAAGGGATATTTAAATAAGTTGATGGTAATTTTTCAGTCGTAAACCTTAAAATATCAACATAATTTGTTAGAAATCAATAATAGGTTTTTGTAGTATGTTGTATATGACTTATACTCGGATCTTTCTTATCAAAATATTAAAAAGTTAATTCATATTAGGTTAACTAGTTTATATTTGGGCAATTGAGTAGAAAGATAACAACTATGATTATTTCGAGGGGAGCCAAGGATAAATTGATTTAGGAGTTGAATAGATCAAGAGAATACACAACAAGAAGTGGATATAATGTTCAACACCAACAAAATAATAATATCACTAGAATATGTAGAGGTATTTAGGATAGCCCAAGCATTCGTAAAGTCAAAATTTTTGTTTGGCTAGTAGGTCATAGAAGAATTTTATCCTGGGATAACCTTATGAAAAGAGGTTTTCATGGCCCCTCTCAATGTGTTTTTTTTGTAAAAATGAGAGTATAGCCCATCTCTTGAGACATTGCTTAATAGTCTGGAATCTATGGCAATGGATTCTTAATATGTTTGGTAAATGCATGGTGATAAATAGAAGAATTGAAGATTGGTTAAAGCAATGGTAGAGCACTTATAAAAGTGAGGCTTTATAGACAATATGGGATATATCAAAAGATACAATACTAGAAAATAATGGATTATATGGCTAGAAAATAATGGATTATATGGATAGAAAATAATGGAAGAATGTTTAAAGGAAAGGATAGTAGTTTATAGGTAATGAAAAATAAGATATGTTTAGCCATAGAGGAGTCTAAACCAACCTTATCAACTCACCCAGTCCCTAATTTGGAAGCAGAGAGCCTTGATAGATGGAGTCAAGTCATTAAATGGAATTATGATGTTGGATACAAGAGAAGCAAAAAGAAGGCAAAGAATATAAAGTGGAAACCACCATATGTGGAGTGGGTCAAATTGAAATTTGATGGAGCATTTAAAGTAAACTTCATGAAGCATTAAGTAGGAGAATTGGGAGTTTGAACCAAAGTATAAATTTTTAAGAGTTGAGATCAAGAAAAAATCTTTAATACCCTAGGAAAATAATTTATTTTAATTTTGTGATTTCCTGTATTATTTATTGGTAAATAAATGCAAAATTTACTATAGTGAATATTTTGCAAAATTAAATAGGGGTAGTAAATTTTTGTATAAAAGGTGCACTTTTTGCGATGACCAATACCTTCAAATTTTCAAATATTTATTTTAATATTTTTTTAATTTATATACCAATTAAATACGTGCTTAAGCACACAAGCAACAATGTTGAAAAACTGAATCAACTGGTGATTTTGAATTAGTATATTTGAACGCTTGAAATGAAGCAGCTTAAAGTCAAAGAGGTCCATTCTAAATGTGATTCCTCTTCATCCATAGATTATAGTCTAAATGGTTGGAACTGGAGGTTAGCAAGAATGACCAAGAGTCCCTACATAAGGCACTCAACATTCAACTATCTTTATTGGTAACACACCACATTGTTATACAAAGGAAGCACAAATACATCGCTTATCATAGGTAACAAATATTTAGATGAACAAGGCCAAGATGCAAAAGAGAAAGGGAGAGGCAATTGACCTCATTGCAATGAGCGATGTTCAAGATAAGAAATGGCAACAATTTATTACAATGCCTAACATAGGATGCATGACAACACATATTGAAGATCATGCCCACAAAGACAATAAGGAGGAATATATTTATTAAATCAAAATGATTCAAGCTTGATCCTTGTGGATATATGTGTGTTCCTATTTACAAGAGGATGTTTAGTAAATTTATGTGTAGTAGGCTTGGAATAAGTACTTATGCAATGTGTGATAAAGAGTTTTCTAGTATGTTTGGAGTGCATGATTTCTAGTACCTAACACTCCTCGATAAAATGCAAGTGCAAATTTTGCATTGAGAATTTTGTTCTTGAGATCAATGAGCTAAATGAGACAAAGGGAAAGGCAGAACCAAGATCTAGATACAGATCCAAGAGCTATAGCTAGAGCTAGAACCAAGAGTCAACGCTCAAGCCCAAGTGCAAGTCCACGTCAATAGAACAAGAGATTAATTATTTCATGAGGGGAAATGTTAGATTTTTTTTTTTGGTTACATAGGGGAGTTGGTTACAACCATACTATTTTTAGTAACTGAAAAGTGCAGGGTTCAAACCACAAGGGTTGCTCCCACCAAGCCTATTTGTCTCATTGTTATTGACCTTATGTGAGATGAATACCACTAGTTGCTTGAGGTTTGTATCATCGTCATCAGTCTAGTGCACACTTAGAGGATTCAAATCATACTACTACCTTTGCAAATTGGCACCCCCAAGTTTTGAATCCAAGTCTCTTCTTGGTAAGTGTCTAGCCAGACAAGCACTTACCAATCCACCTAGCCCTTGGAGGTGAACTCTTAGGATAGAGAGAAAATCTTGAGAGCCACTCTTAGGTGGCCAATAGTGTCATCCCATTCGGGTATACCACTATCTAAAGGGAAACTACATGAGTTTTTTTTGTATCCCCTTTGCATCATAGAGGTTGGAACCATGGACCTCTCATTCAATGGGGTCAAGCTTGCCTTCTCCATTTGTGCTACAAATACGGACAGGGAAATGTTAGATATTATCAAATATTATAATTAGGGGGGGATGATAGGCAACTATTATATTATTAGAAAATACTCATTATTACATCTCATGTTAGATTGATAAGTTAGATCAATTGTAACTGCTAGGCCAAATTATGATTATGGTTATCACCTCCATGGATGTACTTAAATATGCAAAGATTAATCTAATTTAGTGGATTAAAATCCCAACACAAGCATGTTTCAAGAACCCATTTTAACTTTCAATTAAGTTCAACCTAAGAAATTGCAAGATAAAAAATGACAATTCATAACAATATAAGATCTAGAAGAAAAAGAATGAATATCAATAGCTTTTGGTAAATATCCTACGGGTAGGTAGTTTTTCATAGATCTTCAAATAAAACCTCCTACCATTTCCCCTTCTCTTCCATCACCTCCTCCTCTATATTTAGTAACAAAACATACACATCTCTACATACAATAAATATCCATTCGCTATATACAAATCTCCATCCCCTACATACAATATGATCCCAACATATAGAAGAAATCCCAAGATTCTCTCCTACATACAACATAATTCAATATGTTACATGTAATTAAACCCAACATATAGAAGAAAAAAAAAACTAGGCTTCTATATTGTATACAAAGGAGCCCTAGGCTTCCAAGGATTTGGCCAAAACTATATCCTTAAGAAAATCCTATGAAGTCTCTTTGCACTTTTGGCAATATTAGCAATAATCTTAGCACTCACTATAATGGATTGCACAAAGCAATTCTCCCAAAAAGGGGACAAAGGCAAGGGTAATGATAAGTAATGCATATAACAACACAAGAAACCCTCATCACAATCCATAACATCAAATATAGCAATATGAGAAACCCACACCACATTTACCAAAGATAACTTATCTTTAAAAAATAAAGAAAAACGTAAACATTTATTTATTTTCTTGCAATAAAGGAAATATATTTTAGAAAATAAATAAACTAAAATTTAACTTTTTTTTTTGTTACATAAGTTAAACACAAATAATGATTGCTCACTTGCTTCTCTCCATGCAACTGACTCCTCTTTGCTCTCTGCCTCCTTCCTTGCCCCAATTCAATTTTCTCTTCTTTGACTATGCTTAGATATACACCTCCCCTCATGCAATTTGTAGCATATCCTCCTTTCCATCCATGCAATCCCCACTTTCTTCCAATCCCATCCTCCTTATATAAAACTCCATCCCATATCACTTCCTCCTTCACCACCATTCCACCGATCATTTCTCTTATTCAACCCATATTACTATCTTTTCCACCTTCTCCTCCTCATCTCCACCCAAATGCATCTCCATTTTTTAATTCATTTTCATTTTTCTTTTTCTTTTTTTTTAAATATGTTAATGTTATTTTCTTTATATATTTACCTTTACAATAATATATCATTCTCTCTTTTCATTTATTTACTTTTATAGCAACATAAGATTAGAGCTAATCAATCAAAAGGTATTAGTTCAACTGGTTAGATTCCTCGACTTTCAAGGAGACTGAGGCTCGAATTGCCAGGTGATACATGTATAATTGTAAAGTTGTTGTAATACCACTATGTGGTCATGATGTAATACATTTGGGGCTTGTTTCAATCCCATATAATCCATTCAAAAAAGCTTAGAGTTGATAAAAATATACTATTTAACTAGATGACCCAATTAACATACTATATTCAAACAAGTGAAAAAATAACCAAAAAGAATCAATACACATAAGGGAAAAATTATACAAGTATTTTACAACATTCACATACAATCACACTATTCTTCCTCTTCTCATGGTAGCTTTGGACTACCTATACCTACAATATCAACAAAAAAAAATTATTCCTTTTGGAGGATCATTAACTTTACAAAATTACATTGATAAAAAAATGCATACAAGGTTATATTTTAGCCATGATGAATTCTACTAACCATCATCCATATAAGTTGTATATCATAGAGAATAGTTCATACACTGCAAAAATAGTTTTTAACAATGGTCCATATATCTATTAATCTTTAAATGACTTATGGAGGCAAGAAATTCTATCTCGACAAAGAATTTTTCAGCTAAGTTATTTTTTCCCTTTCTTTATATTAGAAAATGTGCATGAAATTTTTTAAAAGTTTTTATCAAATATTATATTTTTTATAGAACTTTCAGATAAATTTCATTAGATTTTGAGTTTTAGTTCCTTTCCATGGATCGATTTATAGTTAAATCCTTATAATCATCCCTAGTGGTAGACGTTAGCGAGTGCACCTTAGAGATATCCTCATTTCTCCAATATACAGTAGTTTTTGGTAAATTTAATGGGTATTGGCCAGGGGTTTTAGCCTTAAGAAAATGGATGTATAGGAGTTGGAAGTCCCCACGAGTGATTCTATCATTTCTTCCCAAAGGTTTCTTCCTATCCATTTTTTGTTCTAGGGAAGAAAGAGAAATAATCCCAAAAGGGGGTCCTTGGTTTATGGGAAGAGCATGGATCTTCCTTACCCGGTGGTATGAAGGTTTTTCACCTGAAAATGTAAATCTATCCCTAGTTCCAGACTGGTTAGGATGTTTGGGTTACCCATTGAATTTTGAAAAATAGATACCTTCAAGGTAATAGGCAACACTCTCGAAGAATTCCTTGAAATTTTATAGACAACAAAAGATGGATTTTTGGTCCGAGGTGTAGACCAATTGGTTCATCCAAACCCCATAAGGGGGGAGGAGGTCCAAGGTTCAAATCTCGAGCCTCATCGGATTGAACGCTTGTCCTTTTCCTGGTGCTTTCAGCGGCGTAAAAGGTTTAAAATGATTGTGGCATGGTGGTTATAGGGGCGGACTGCACGAAGATCTGTGTGGCGGCTTTCGGGACGGACAGCATTGAATACTGTGGTGGCCATAAAAGCTGGACAGCCTGCCCGGATTCGTGGCGGCTACCGATTCCACCATGTAAATACAAAAAAAAAAACAAAAGATGGATTTTTGGCTATTTATACTTGAATATTGGCCATGATTGATATAAGCAAAGCTTTACCAGAATTAATCATTTTTAAGTATGGGGATAAGATGTGGATCCAAACTATATATTATGAAAACATATCTTTTAGATGTAGAAGATGTCATGAGGTTGGGCACATTAAGAGATCATGCCCTAAGAAGAGCCCAGCAGAATCATTTGTAGAAAATCTCAAGAGAAATTTAAAAATGGTTATGGATAAATATGGTTTTCAACTTCCAAAAAATAGATCTAGAAAAATAAAATAAAATGAACAATGGAGACCAATACGAAAGGATATTGAAAGAAATTCGATTTCTTTCGAGTCTTTAGCCTATAAAGGAAAAGTATATCAAAACTTAGAGGACACAGGACAACAATTTCAACATAGTAGCAAGGAACCGTCTATTCAATAAGATCCTAATTTAAGGAAGAATATTCTTGATGAACCCAAGGAATGTGTTTCATCAGATTTTGAAGACTCTCTTGAAATACCATGCACCATTCAAGAGAAAATAATTGGTAAAGAAAATGTATTTTTAGAAGGTAATACCTCTGCCATTAATAAGGAAATACCAAAAAATGAGCAAGATAAGTCAAAAGCTTATATAATAGAGCCATGAGAGGATAAATATGTTGAAAAATAAAATGGTGAAAGAATATTGAGGAATAGAATAATAAGATCTACTCCTAATATAGGCAAGGCAAAAAGAGAAAAACCCTCAAATTATCAAGCAAAAGCTAACATAGAGAAAGGAACACAAACTAAGTTGGTTGAAATTCTCTTTACCAAACAACAAAATGATATTGGTAATACGCAAGAGGGGCCAAAAACCCCTAATGAGACATGATTATCATATCATGGAATATAAGGGGTGCTAATGCCCCCTCAAAGCATAGGTGTATTATGACCTATGTTTAAGTAATAAACCTGATATTCTTTGTATCCATGAAACTAAAATGACAAAAGAAGTTTCAAAAACTATGAAAATAGTTTGGACAAGATGTGAATGGGATGCTATGGATTCTAAAGGAGTAGCAAGAGGAATTTTAACTTGTTGGAATCCTTCTAGAATCTCTTGAGTAACCATTCATAAAACTAGGCATTGGACAACCTCTTTAGTCACTTGCTACTTTGCTAATATTCACTTCATCCTTAGCAATGTGTATGGTCCTACAACTCAGTCAGGTAGATTAGAAGTTTTGAGTGGGATTAAGGCCTTTATGAGGAGTAAAGACCAAGAAACCCATTTCATGATCATTGGAGATTTTAATGCCATTACCAAGGTGAATGAAAAATTTAGGGGAATTAGGAAATTGACCTAAAGTATGAAATATTTCTCAACTTCTATTCAAAACTACAATCTATGGGAAGTTGAGTTTGAAGAAGACAACTATACTTGGACCAGCAACAAGAGAGGCCAAAATCTAATAGTAGATAAATTAGATAGATACATCCTCTCAGATCATTGGTTAGATGAAGAAACTTATGCTAAAATTAATACCTTAACAATGATTGGTTCAGATCACTGGCCAATAAGAGTTAAAATGGTGGTTAATGAATTTAAAAAAAGATCATATTTTAAATATGAGCAGATGTGGGAAGACCATCCTCAATTTGTTGATATGATAAGCTCAAACATGGATTTTTTTAGGTAATTGTGAGAGTATGCTTTTCCAAACCAAATTAAAGCTATGACATATAGATTAAAAGAATGGAACAAGAACACCTTTGGAAATATTTTTTAGAAGAAAGAAGAACTAAAAGATAAACTTTTAAAATTCCAAAAAGGTGATGAAAATAATAGAGAAATTTTGGATATTAAAATAAAAATAAACTTGGTTAATATAAGGAGATAAAAATACAAAGTTTTTCATAGGATGACTATAGTACAGAGATCTTCATATAGAATTGGTAGAATTAAATCAATAGAAGGGGTTTGGATTGAAGATCAAAGTGAAATTATAAAATAGGCTAAGTCATTTTATTAGAATATTCTAGGTTCAGAGGAGTTCAAAGTTCTTAATGATAAACTTCTTCAAGATGTTCCTTCAGCTATAAAAATGAAGACAATAGGAAACTGATGGAGCCTATTACTCTATAAGAAGTTCATTTAACTCTTTTCTCTTTTAATAAGGATAAATCCCTAGGTCCATATGGACTCTCTACAACTTTTTACCAACATAATTGGGATATAGTGAAGGTTTTTTTATTGGTGGTAGTGGAATAGTCTAGGGTAAAACAATACATTCCTTATAAAATAAATGCAACTTATCTTACCCTAATTCCAAAAAAGAAGGATGTTGAATTGTTTGATTCTTTTAGACCCATAAGCCTATGTAATATGGCTTATAAGATTACTTCCAAAGTGATGGTGAATAGATTAAGGCCATTGTTAGACAAAATTATTTCATTAGAGCAAGGAGGTTTTCTGAAAGGGAGACAAATTTTGGATGGGATCATAGTAACTCATGAAGTTATACATTCAACAACTTCAAGAAAATAGAAAGCTATGATATTAAAACTTGATATGAGTAAATCCTATGATAGGGTTAAATGGAATTTTCTTTTTGCAGTTTTAGATAAGTTTGGTTTTGGGAAGAAATGAGTTAGATGGATTAAAGCTTGTGTCTCTACAGGTTCTTATTCAGTGTTGGTCAATGGATTAGTGACAGAATCTTTTAAATCCAAGAGAAGTCTTAGACATGGAGATCCTCTATCTCCTTATTTGTTTATTATTATGGCAATTTTTTTGAGTAGGAACTTAAATAAGGCTTATAAAGATGGGTTTATAAGTGGATTTAAGGTTAGTAATAACATTGAAGACATCATCCATCAACAATTTGTATATGATACAACCCTTTTTGGAAGGGCAAGGATAAATGAGGCCAAAGCTTTGAACTTTTTAAAAGAGTACGAAAGAGCTTCAGGGCAAAAAAATAATAGGACTAAATCCAAAATTTACTTTCTTAACACTCCTGCTAATATCAAAGCAATAATTTATAGGTTGCTTCAAATGGAGGAGGTAAATTTACCAACAAATTATCTAAGGATGCATTTATTTCAGGGGAGAATGAGGATAGATTTATGGAATCCAGTTATTAGTAAGGTTCAAAATAAACTTCTAGAAAAGGTAGATGGTTATCTTTTTTTTTTTGGTAATTAAAGATTTATCATTAAAACGAGGTTTTCAGGTTGACCCAAAACCTTTTTACAAAAAGCATCCCGTGACTGAGGAACTTAACCAGAGACAGACTGAGGATCCTTCATCCTCTACCCCAAAAATTCTTCCTTACTTGGGACCCCACACCCTGGGCGTCCCACCCCAAACAGAGCTTAAAACAAAAAGACACACAAGGCATTTTCCCAACCTGACCCATCCTAGGCATCCCACCTAATCCTAGAAAAAACATCAACAAAAAGGAAAGCATCATGCAAACCTCTGCCCTGACAAAAAATGTAAAAATTTAACATTGAATACCACCAGCATAATCAACAAAAATAGACAACCCAAGGCAGCAAAACAGCAGAGAGGACCCTAGTACTCCTCTTCGGCCTTCTCCTCCTGATCCTCCTCTTTGTCGTCTTCATTATCGTCCATCTTCGAGTTGTAAACCATCGACTTGTTGCTCTGGTAGCCCTCGTTAAAGAAAACCTTGGTTAGGACCTCCTGCAACTCTTGCATATGATGGTTGATATTGGTTGCAGTATTCAAGACGAACCTTTTCAGCTCCATAATATACGGGTCAGGACCCTCATCCTCGGAGGTAATGTCCAAGACTTTGCTACTACCCTGAACTTGTTTATTCTTTAGCCTCATAGAGGACCTGGGGGGCGAGTCATCAATCCTGAGACACTTCCTGGCTGGCCCACCCTTGGCACTTGACTCACCCTCTCTCCTCTTGACAGGGGAAGGTTTGGGTAACCCGAGGCTGTCTCTTCCCCTCGAACTCTCACCATGAACCCACGGGGGATCCTCAGGGGGTGGGGGAGGGAGCTCAGGTTGGGGAACATTGTTAAGGATGAATTTATATATAACCTTAAGAAGGCCTTGGTGCATGGGCATTGAGAAGCCTTTCTTTCTGTGGGACGAGGTTATAGTATGGTTGAGGGAGTTCATCAGGAATTATGGGATGCTAATGGGGTTTACATCCCTAAAGAAGTTTACAAAAGCGTAATGAAATCTCAGCAACACTTTACCAGGGTCTTCTATCATGATAAATTCTAGGACATTCTTCATTACCGCATTCCAGGGCATCGAGAGGTCCATCCTTGTGAGACCGTTCTTCGTATCCTTGTAAATTTTTGGATTGTCCTTGAATTCTTTTAACTCCACCTCCTAGTGGTGCTTCTGTTGATGAATCAAACTTCCCTTAACCTACTGACCAGTAACAGTCGCCAGTAGATTAACATCAATGATGAATTCATGCCCCTAGATCTCCACTCTGCCATCCTCCCAAGTCTCCATAACAACCAGTGTGATTTCATCCTCCACACTCGAGAATAGGTCAAAAAATTGGGTAAAACGCCTATCGGTTCAAAATAGCTTAAGCAACAGGTTCCATGACCACCATGCTGGGCTCAATGTAAATCATATTTGGAAGGGTTATCGTCAGATTCCTCTCAATATTATCGTGGAGCTCTGTAATCATAATTTCAGACATAATCCTGTAGTAGTAGGTACTAATATGAGGGTGGTGCCTTGGCAAGCCTCTGCCATCCGAAGTTGGTTTCTTAAAGCTCATGCCAATTCTGGAAGCGTACCTTTGAACATCGTTATCTTGGAAAGTAAGCCACTTCAACATAGGGATCGTGCCACCGTATCCCTCGTCATATCTCTTAGGATTCGTTATCTGAACAATGATGATAATGATGGGTAGGAGAAACCTCACGATATGCCACCTTCTCTTGGAAAAAGCACCCACGAATATCAAGATGTATGGAAACTTGCTCCTGATCCTGCAGTAGGTCCTCTTCGCATAAATTTCATATTTAGGGACGAGGTCCACCACCTCGGAGTTATGCCACTTGGTTAACCTATTTTCCACGTTGGCCTTGGTCTTACTAATTGATCTTTCCAATATAGGCATGACCACTAGGAAACACCTTCTAATTTGGGCCCTCTACCCACTGCACGTGATCTATCGACGTGAAATCCACCTCATCAAGTTTTGAAAAGGATGATTTCTTCCACGTCACCTGGGACCTCATTCGTACACGTGATCAATCCATCAGCCTCCACCTCGATGTTTTCCAGCTTGTCCGTTGCCTTGTTGGCTTTGCGGAACACGTGTTGGGCCTTCTTCTCTTCACCCTCGTTAGCAAGGATCCTTACTTCATTGATTAGGGCCTCGATCCTCCAGGGAGGTTTTATTTTATTGTTAAGGAGGTTGATAATATTCAAGGAATCCCCTTCCACATAACATTTACCCTGGACCTCTTGGAGCATTTGTAGACCACGCCACAACATCCACGCCTCAACCTCGTTATTAGTCTTGATCCCGATGTTTTTAGAAAAGGCAAAAATGACTTTACCGTGATGATATCTCACCACCCCTCCAGCTCTAGCTTTTCCAGGATTGTCCTTGATCGTCCCATCGAAATTGAATTTGATCCATCTCACCAAGAGGGCGGTCCACCTAGCCTCTGTCCTCGGATGAGGATTAATCACTAAAGACTCATCTAAGGACATATCAAGAGATTGGGCTAGGATTATTTCTTGTAAGGGAATGCTTTGGGTAGTTGGAGGGAGGATGCTCAGGTTCTCTTTGGCAAAAACTAGGATTTTGTTGAGAACCAACAACGGGTCAAGGTTAGAATCATAAAAGGCTCTGTGGTTCCTTTCTAACCAAATCTGCCAAAGGTAATGGTGGAGGCAAATATTCTAGAGGAACCTAAGCTGAAGGCTTATGAAGGGAGAAGGCCACTGATGGAAAATATCCATAATGGTGGTAGGCTGGACCCAAGAGATATTAAAGGTTTGGAATAGTCCATTAAGGATGGCTGCTGACCAGGGGCACTCTAAAAAAATGTGATAAATGGATTCCCAACTGTTTTTGCACAAATAACACCTATTAGGAAAAAACATACCTCTTCTTATCATGTTGTCAATGGTGAGGATTTTTCCTTGAATTACCACCCATGCGAAATGAGCTATTTTGGGGATCAACTTGTTGATCCAAACCATATTGGTTTTGAATGGAGGATCGTCATAGTCAATAAGAATCATGTATGCGGATTTGACTAAGAATTCACCACTCTTAGTCGCATCCCACCTTAGGTGATCATCCTCTGCTCTTATATAAATGAATTATTAAGAAACGATAATTTATAACTCCATTGATTCGCCCTGAAGCCCCTGAGCCCTAATAGGTTTCCATCTCAAGTTGCCTCCCTCCTGACTTAGAAAATCGAACACCCAAGGTCCAAAGTTGTTATCAGTATAATTCTTGAGTCTTGCTAACCTGGGATCTGAAAGCAAAGCCTCTTGCATAGCCCATCTGTCCTCCCAGAATTTGATCTTTGAGCCCCTCTCGACTATCCATCTCATACCTTTTTTCACATCTCTTCTTGCTATAATTGCTTTCCAGAGATTTGAGCCTCTCATTGGAATGTGAGTGTTAAGAAAATCAGATCCCTAAAGATATTTCCTTTTCACAATGGTTATCCACTCATTCTTTTTGTTTGTGAGGACCCGCCACGCTTGTTTCGCTAACAGGGTTGTGTTTAGGTGGGAAATTCTCCTAAGACCCAGGCCACCTCTATCTTTGTGTCAATAAACTTTGCTCCACCCAACTAGGTGGATCCTGTTCTTGCCTTCAGATCCTGACCATAATTTTTCTTTTTGCATCTGCTCATTTTTTTGGAAGACTCGAGTCGGGGCCCTGAAAGCTGACAGGAAGTAGACTAGGATACTTTGTAGTGAGGCCATAGTCAGGGTAGCTTTCCCTGCTTGAGATAAGAAATGGCCTTTCTAGCTAGCAAGCCTTTTTTGGATTCTTTCGACCACACTGTTCCACATAACTCCCAAAGGAGCCCCGGTGAAAAGAGGTAGGCCTAGATAGAAAGTTGACAACGAGGCTATAGCGCACCCCAAGATCCCTATGATCCTGTTTTACCTAGGGATAGGGGTGTTAAGGAAGAAAATCTTACTTTTGTTGAAATTAACCTTCTGACCAATCTCCTCCTCATACAGGTTTAGAATGAATTTTATTCTTTTAGCCTCTTCCACAAAAGCTAAGGATAGCATCAGAGTGTCATCAAAAAATTGTTGATGAGAGACAGGGGTCGTTTGAGATGTGGCTTTGATACCCGATATCAGACCTACAAAGCTGTCATCTTTGATAGTCCTACCCAAGGCTTCGACCATAAGGATGAAGAGCATAGGATTGCTAGGATCCCCTTGCCTCAGTCCCCTACTACTTTGAAAGAAACCGGTCGAGGACCCATTCTCCAGAATAGAGAACCAGGGTTTTTGAATGCAACCTTGAATAATTTTAACCTACTGATGATGAAAGCCAAATTTGACCAATATTTCCTCTAGAAATTCCCAATTGATGCGGTCAAAAGATTTGTTCATGTCGAGTTTCAGGGCAAAGGAAACTTTCTTGGTTTGGTTGGCTAAATGGAGAGCTTCATGAACCATGATGACCCCATCAAGAATAGATCTCCCTTGGACCGAACTCCCCTGGCATTTGTCGATGATAAGAGGCAGGATGCCTTTCATTCTAATTACGATCAATTTGGTGAGGATCTTGTAGGTTACATTACAAAGGCTCACAAGTTTATAATATGCCATTGTTTTTGGATCTGCCCCTTTAGGTATCAAGGAGTTATAGCTTCTAGGAATATTTTTGGAAGTCTAGAATTCCTTGATTGCTGCACATACATCAACCCCCACTATATCCCAGTAGGTTTGAAAAACAAGGAGAGAAGCCATCAGGTCGTGGGGTTTTATTAGGATCCATGGAGAATAGAGCCTCTCTGATTTCTTCATCTAAGAAAGGATCGGTGAGATTCCTATTCATGTCGTTGTCAACAACTCAAGGAATGGCCCTCAAAAGAAAATATTTAGCATTGGCCTGACATTACACTTCTCCCAGAAGGTTGCTGAAGTAAGTCACAACTTCATTTCTGATTTCTTGAACATCATTAGCACTGGAGCCATCTCCCTTAATCAAATATTTTATTATGATGTTGCTTCTATTTCTAAGGGTGGTCACATGGAAAAATTTCGAGTTAGAATCCTCGTCCTTAATCCAGAGAGCTCTCGACTTCTACCTCCAATATAGTTCTTCGCAGGCCAAAATGTTGTGGAATTCAGCCAAGAGAGTTTTTTCTTCGACTTTGGTAGCTTCATCATACTGGTCGTTTTCAATGCTCATTTCGATAACACTTAGTATTTCACTTGCCTTTTTTTTATTTTCAAACAAGTTCCCATAAACTTCCTTGTTCCACCTTCTGAGGTTATCTCTTACCATAACTTCTGGGATAGTTTGAAGAATGGGCTACCCTGGCAACTAATCCTCCACCATTAATTCATTTTTTTTAAGGTCCTTATGCTTGGTCCACATTGCCTCAAACCTGAAAGGCTTCTTTAGGCAGGACTATTGGGGAACCTCAAGCAGAATAGGGCTATGATTTGATGCAATCTTGGGAAGAGACTGTAGGGAAGACTCCCCAAAGTCCATAAAAGCCTCCTTAGATAAGAAGAATATGTCCAGTCTCTCCTATATGAGGTTTTTCCCTACCCTCTAATTGCTCCAAGTAAACTTAGCTCCTTTTAGATTTACGTCCATAAGCTCGTTTGAATTGAAAAACATATTAAAGTCCTCCATGCTTATGAAAGGCAGGCCAGATCCTCCTTTTTTATCGGATGGGTATAGGGGTGTATTAAAGTCTCCACCTATAACCCAAGGAACATCCTTAAAGGCTTCGCTCAGATGGGTCAGGTATTCCCACAACGAGGCTCTTTCTTGAATGGTGTTAGGAGCATACACATTCGAGGTGATACAAGACTTATTGTAGTCTAGGTCATGAAAAAGAACACTAAGAACCCTCTCCTTTGTCTGAATAACATTTCCTTCTACTTTCTGAGGATCCCACATCGTTAAAAGTCCTCCCGAGGCTCCTCTCGCTTTCTTGAAAGCCATTTCCCCATGTTTCCATAATCTGGTGGCTGCAAGAATTGCCTTTCCCTTATCCATTTTGGTCTCTTGAAGTAATAATATAGTCAGATTCACTATTTTCCTAGTCATCCTTTGTTTAACCGAGCCATTAAGGCCTCTCACATTCCATGAGAGGATCTTCATTTAGATGACTTGTTATTTTTCCCTTTCCCATTTCCTTGGGTTGGGGGAGATTTGTTGTTTATGTTATCTTCCTGACTTGAGATAACTTGTTGTAGTAGTGTCATATGTTTCCCATTTGCTATTTCATTTTCAATATTGAGTTTATAATGGTCTACCTCGGACATTCTTCCTCTCTTTTTTCACTTCCAAAGTTAATCGAGGATTTTGATGAACTTCTTGTCTGCTTTGGGCTATACTTAGGAGGAATGATTTATTGCAAAATGGGGCTTGATCCCTCATTGTTCCTTCTGGTATTAGTAATATCGATACTTGTTTTTGCGCCCTCGAGATTTAGCCTATATTCATTTGGGTTCTAGACAAACCCTTGAGGATTGATCAGGTCAACAGATATATCTAGAGATGGCCCTGATTTTGAATGGGATTCAAGGATTTCGGGCCACACGATCTGAGGCTCCTCATTCTCCTCATTTTATTCATCAAAATCCTTTTTAGCTAAAGCTTCAAATCTATTTAAACTTAGGGTTTTAGGGCTTACATTATCTCCCTCTTCAACTTGTTGCTTTCCTTTCTCCCTGGCTTTGGATTGACTCTCTCTAGTAGTGGGGTCTGCTCTAGCTTTCCTAAAAACTCCTTTACCTTATGGGACCTGAGGTCCTTGGTTTCTGGCATTCCTTCTTCCATTGAACCCTAATGGATTTGGATTCTTCGAGCCTTCAATATTGGAATCCACGATTGGGCATTGGCTTGGAAGGTGACCTTGGTTTTTGTATTCCGTGTAAAAGGTAGGTTTATTTTCATATTCTACCATTTTTTTCCTCAAGTATTTTCCATAGCCCAACTCAACAAAAGTTGGCAGTTCACATTCTAAATTTGCGTTAACACAAATCCTTGCCTAAGTCATTCATGTCCTTGCTAGAGTGGAATGGTCGATAGCAACCAGTTCCCCTATAGTTTTCGCTATTCCTTGAATCCAATATTCATTAATGAGCTGGGCAAGTAAACTTGGAAAACAAACCCATATGGGGGTTGTGTTAATGTTTTGTGTCTTTGGGTCAAAATCGTCTCCCCAATGCCTTAGAAACAGGTTGCGCCTCCCTAGAAACCACGACCCACCAGTTAAAATTCGCTCCGCGTCTTCCTTGTTGTTGAACCTTATTATGAATAACCCTCTTGCAAGGGCAACTATCTCCAAGTTGCCTGTCGTTTTCCATTTGTTCCAAGCCCATGACCTTATGGTCTCTATGTTGGGCCTATCACCCAGGAACTTCCCAACCAACGAGTGCTTTTCCATCGCCAAAAAATCGTCCATAATGTTTGCAGAAGCGATGATCCTATTTTTTTCTAGAATCAACGGAGGGAGATTTTTACAAAAATCCCCCTAGACCCTTTTAGGGTTTCCACAAAGGACCAAGCCTTTTTGGGTCTCGTAGCTCCTTGTTGGGTCCCTTTGTCAGGTTCTTTATTGGGTGGGTTGAATCCTCTTATCGATCCTACCAGGTCAGGCTTTGGATCTCGGTCATCCTCTGCCTTGGTTCCATCCTCTAGATCCTCGCCTATCCCTTGCTCCTAACTCCTACCTGCCCCACCTAACCCTTCATTGGTCCGTTGTTGCTCTTCTGCTCCTCCATATTTTTCTATAAGCTTGTGTTCTTCACTTTGTGGTTGTGTTCCACATTCTACAAGATACCACAATAGATGGTTATCTTTAGCAAGAAGAATACAGTTAATTAAGTCAGTCTTACAAACCATTCCAACATATTATATGTCTTTGTATTCTATACCAAAATCAGTTGAAAAATGTTTAATCTTTATTATGCAATCCTTTTTATGGTCAATTTTACATGATAAAAGGATATTTTCTTTGATGAAATGGAGCAAGTTGTGTGATGACACAACTAGGGGAGGTCTTGGTTTAAGCTCTTATAGATGCAAAATTAGCTCTTAGGGGAAAATTTAATCTGAAGATTGTATAAAGAGAGTCAAAGACAATGGGCAAGAATTCTTCTAAGTATTTTGATCCCAATGATCCAAGTTTAATATTTACTGCATTCTCTCCTCCAAATGGTTCTGTTATTTGGAATGGTTTAAAAAAATATTGATCTTATGATTAAAAGTTTAATATGGGTGGTGGGAACTAGAGAAAAAAATTCTATTTGGATGGATACTTGGTGTGATAAAAAACCACTCAATTTAGATCCATTTTTGAAACCTTGGATGAGATTGCTTCAAGACAAATATGGTGATAGGGTTTCAAACATTTTTTACAAGGATTGAAAAGGAAGATACAAATGAAATTTTTTTTTTTTTACAAGAATACAAGATATTGATGCTAGGAGACAATTGAGTAGAAAGATAACAACTATAATTATTTCGAGGGGTGCCAAGGATAAATTGATTTGGAGCTAAATAGCTTAGGAGAATACACAACAAGAAGTGGATATAATGTTCAACACCAACATAATAATAATATCACTATAATTTGGAGAGATATTTGGGATAGCCCAAGCATTCCTAAAGTCAAAATGTTTTTTTGGCTAGTAGGTCATAGAAGAATTTTATCCTAGGATAACCTTATGAAAAGGGGTTTTCATGGCCCCTATAAATGTGTTTTTTATAATAAGGAGGAGGGGAGTATTGACCATCTCTTGGGACATTGCTAAATAGTCTGGAATGTATGATAATGGATTCTTAATATGTTTGTTAAATGCATGGTGATGAATAGCAAAATTGAATATTGGTTAAAGCAATGGCAGCGCACATATAAAAGTGAGGCTTTACAGACAATATGGGATATATCAAAAGATACAATACTTTGGAATATGTGGCTAGAAAGGAATAGAAGAATATTTAAAGGAAAGGAAAGCAGTTTAGAGGTAATGAAAAAGAAGATACGTTTAGCCATAGAGGAGTCTAAACCAACCCTATCAACTCATCCAATCCCTAATTTGAAAGCAGAGAGTCTTGATAGATGGAGTCAAGTCGTTAAATAGAATTATGATGTTGGCTACAAGAGAAGCAAAAATAAGGTAAAATATTTAAAGTGGAAACCACCATATGTTGAGTGGGTTAAGTTGAATTTTGATGGAGCATCTAAAGGAAACCTAGGACCAACATAAGGAGGAGGAATCATTAGAAATAATAGAGAGATTTTGTCTCATTATGCTTTCAATTGTGTATTTAAGACAAATAATGAAGCTGAAGCTTGGGTGGCTTTAGAAGAGTTAAAAATATGTAAACAAATGAAATGGAATAGTGTTTGGATGGAAGGTGATTCTCTCATAGTAATAAATGCAATTTTGAGGAAAGCAAAGACTTCGTGGAACATACAAGAAATAATTGTGGAAATTCAAGGTCTTGCTAAAGAGTTTGAAGAAATCAGGTTTACACATATATTGAGGGAAGGAAACAAATGTGAAGATAAGCTAGCCAATAGAGGGGTTTTGGTTGAGGATTGTGAAGTTAACTTCTCTTTTCCATGGTTAGAGGAAGTAGAAAGTTTAGCTGAAGTTGAGAAAAAATGTTGATTGCCTAAAGCAATTAATGATTAAGATTTACTTTAATGTTTTCCATTGGTAATATCTATTTTATTTTGTAAAATAATGTGTGTTCATTTAGACTATTTATTATAAATTTTGTGGTTGCACTTGTGTTTCTGGAAGGAAACTAGCAATCCAGGTTTGTTAAAGCGGACTATGTTAGTGCGATGTTATAGATATTTTACTCTACTAAGATGCAAGGCATAGATAATAGAGGTGAAGTTTTGGCGTTGTGAAGGCTGCTATAGAAAAATGTCAAGAAAGATGCTAAACTTTGGAGTAATTGTATTCATACAGAGATTTGAAAAAATCCAAAAAATGAAAATCAAGAATTCAGACATTTTATATAAAATGATGTAGGTTTCTATCTAGAGCATCTCAATTGAGATGAGAAGTGTATCTATTTGTAAACTCTTAAGCTCTAAAGAAGATAGATGTAATTTGTTAAGGGTGGGGGACACAAGTACAACCCCTTTTTATCAAGCAAAAAAATATATATTTAAATGACTTATGAATGGATTAAGTTGTCTATCATAATAAAGTCATTACTTAATGAAATCAATGTCTAGATGAAATGGAGGAGTAGCACTACAATAGATATGTTGACATAACCTAAATACTAACTTTAACAATGATTAATAGATACTAAGAATAATGCTATTATTTTTTAATTAGTTATATAGGACTAAAATGGTCCCCACCCATATTACATCATGACCATGTTACCATGGTATTTTAAAAAATCACATACAAATATAGATGGCAAAAATAAATTCATTCATTGAAGCAAGAGCCTATTTAATACATGCTTTAGGGTTACAAATTAAAAGATCCACCATCCCAAATAAGGAGATTGTTACATGCAATAATATTAAGATAATCTCAATGCATGATCTAATAATAATGTACTAAAATACCCTAACATACCTCGTTATTATATTATTTAGGTTAGGAAATATTAAGATGCTCCTTTAATTTCGAGGAGTCTAGGCTCTTGCTCTTTGCTCTAGCTCTAGATCTAACTCTTGGATTTGGATTCTCTTGGTTCTTGGCTCTAGTTGGTCTAGCTCTTGGTTTTGGTTGCTTTAGCTCTTGGGTAAACACCTTTGGATCCATATCTAGGTCTATTGCCTCTAGTTCAGTTGCCTTTGGTACCTCTAGGTTGGCCACTAGGTTTAGTGCCTCTGGGTCAGCCACTAGGTTTGTTGCTTCTAGGTTTACCTCTAGATCTATCACCTCTAGGTTTGTTACCTCTAGGTTTATTACCTCTTGGTCAACATTAGGTTTATTGCCTTTGGGTTTGTCTATGGGTCTATCACCTTTGGGTTAGCCATTGGGTTTGTCACCTTTGGGATTATTACCTCTAGGTATTTCACCTCTAGGTTTATCTTTTACCTTTAGGACAACCACTAGGTCTACCTCAGTATGCATTTGGGTTTGCCATTGGGTCTATTACCTTTGGGTTTGCAAAGTATGTCAAGCAAACTTAGAGTACTTAAGAAATAGTGGGATTGGCCTCACTTTGATTTTTTTTTTTTAAGTGAAAAACCCCTTGCGGGGCCACCTTGGTTTGAGAGACCACGAACAGGGGGTTCTACACCATCAAAGTCACCCGGAGTCGCACCCGACCCTTTTCGCACCAACATTATCAATTGGATTTTGGATACCCAATTCAGCTTTTTGGTAGGGTGGAGATTTGAACCTGGGACCTCTCTTGGAGGATTTCCCTCTCCTCTCCAACTCACCTACAAAACCTGGGTGCCTCACTTTGATTTTTCAACTACTAGTGTCCTTACGATAACCTTCTCATCCTTTTATAATGCATGGATAGCCAATTATTGTAATTTGCAAGTGTAATAGATCTAATCATTGCTTATGAGGTTCACTCTATTGTCTCATGTATACTATGAGTATTTATCCCCCTCATGGTGAACTCATCACTTGCATTGTATTGTGGTGTCGGTATCTGCTAAAAATGCATCTTTTATATTCATTGAATTTTGCAAGAAAGGTGAGGGTGTCAAAATCCATTAATATTGCACCTATACCCATATGCATCTTTTATAATCATTGAATTTTGCAAGAAAGGTGACAATGTCAAAATCCATTGATATTGCACCTCTACTCATATTAGACTATCACAAAACTAGAAAATATTACTTCCATTAAATCAACTTTGAATAAAGCTTTCCCACGAGTATAAATAAGCCTATACTCAAAAATCAATTGATGCATTGAATTGTGAGAAATCAATTATCTCGTTAAGAAGAAGAAAAGGTTCAAATGAGTCTCCTTCCAACCAAGTTTTTTCAAGAAATATTCTATAACGAGTTTTCCTCTAACTAACATTTGGAAAGAAATATTCTTGGAATATTTTGATGCTTTCGAAATTGTGCCCACATTTTTAAAATTAAAATATCCATTTTTGAAAGGGAATGACTTATTGTTTTAAAAGACCTTGTTAAAAAAAGATTGTGCTAAATAATTCCCCTCTTAAAGAAAATAATAAGGCACTTCATTTTAATTAAAAACTTGAACTAGATGGATTTGAACTTGAGGCATGAGATAGATTTTTTTCTATGTTCCACCCACTAATTAGTTGGTTGGACCTGCTTGTCAAGTATAAAGTGGGACACCAAAATATTTAGACTGACTTTCCTCCTTTGCTTTGGCAGTGATGTCGCTTATCATAGTTTCTCTTCCTCTACTTCATACACCAACATAGTACTAACCATGTGGACTCGTGTGAACGTCACTAAGTCATAAATTAACCATGAGACTTCTAGAAACTTTCAAGTTCAACCTACTTTTTTTTTTAATCTCTTGCAATCCCATGGGGCATTGTCCATACTGCAAGGGAAGCAACCCAGACATGCGAGGATGCAATAGGGTATCTAATATGGATCTTAAAATCCTTATTGCTTTTGTATTATTTTGTGAGTGCTTAAATAGTACATATTACATAACAATAATCTTCTAGATGGCTATGTTTGGAAGATAAAAAATAACAAAATATTAACCAAAGATGTAATAAAATATACCTAAGTTCTAGGTGGATTATTATCAGTGCATAGGGCAGGAATTGTGGTGATGGGCCACCCTTTGAACCAAAGGGTGATCATGGGTTAGGTGGGCACATATCGGGCTACTACAATGCTAACCAAAGTCTATCACAACATGGCTTGGAGTGCATCATAGTCACCCTCAACTATTGGATGGTCATTTGGCTTGAGAAAATCGACTTCACCTAGCCCTTCTAGGGCATTAAGTGGATACAATGGAATTGGAGCAAATGATATTCCATATATCATACCACAAAATGCTACTTTGCTTAGTTTTTCATCTTGTGTTGGCGAAGCAAAAATTATACTGTTCTTGGAATGGATTCACCATTTGATAGTGGTACATGACATGCCCCTATCTACCATGGAATTTTAAAAAAATTCTAATGGAAGGAAAATAGCTAAATACACATAGAGGGTATCAATATTTGTAGTTGAAGGACCTATCATTCTTATTTTTGCCCCATATTGTTAATTACTCAATCTAAGCCCTAAGAGCCGCATCCTCAATGTGTCTACCACTATTTGAGGCTAAACTCCTATGGTTGCCTATGGGGTTCATTGATCCTTTATTAGATGTTTTGATGTCATCTAATCAGGGGCCCATGATGCACGTAAAGCTCTTTTTGCTTATTCGATTGCTCTCTATGTTGTCTTCTTGTCCTTGTAGGTCACGAAGGCCTGGCCCATTGATCTTCCCAGATTTTCGTCCATGATCACACCACACTCTTCAACTTTGTTGTATGCAAATAAAATAATTTTTAGAGTTTTTGTCATGGTGTTCTAGTTGAGGCCACTAGATTATTTCTAGGGGGATCATCGAGTTTAGATTCTTGTTCCCCAAACTCAACTCTGGAAACTCGTAGATGACACTAAAGAAGCTCCCCATCAAGTTCATATTCTTTAACATGATTGAAATGGCGAAGCCATTAATAGTGCAATGGATGTAGTTCCACTGGTATGGAATTCGATCAAAAAATCTCTAGTCTACCAAAATCCTGACCGGGTATTTATGTCCTGTCGAAACTCTAACAGTTTCTCCACTTTGCCATTATAAAAAAATATATATAATAAAAATACTTTATTAAAAAAATTCCTTTGGCTTCTACTTTATATTCGCTTCTATCATTCTATGATGTTGTAGCTCAATATGAACAACAGGATGGTATATCTTCCAATCATGGCCATATGCATATTTTCATGTGCATCGTAGGAGGATTTTTCTTTAACTATCCTCTAGCAACAACAATAATGGAAAAACCGAAGAACTCCTTCTACACCATGATTGAAATCCATTAGGAGGGAGGAATCACCAAAGATGCAGTTTTACCTCAGACTTATGGTAAGAAAGAACCTGCTTTGATACCAATGATGGAAAAAAAAAATTCATTGATTGAGGCAAAGAGCCTATTTAATACATGCCTTAGGGTTACAAACTAGAAGATCTATATTTCCAATTTAGGAAATTTTTACATGCAATAAATATTAAGATAATATCCCAACTAATAATGCATGATCTAATTATAATTCAATAAAATGCCCTAATAGATATTTAGTAATTATGCATGTATTGCTGAGGGGAGGGTCCCGATCCCTTCCCTGCTCCCCCTCCCCTGGTTCCTGCCCAGTCCCTGGCTCATCTCAGGTCATCCCTCCCTAGGATTGTTTGTTGCAGATGATCTCCTTGAGGGAGATCCTTCTCCTCTTTCTGCACCTCTCCTAGTCAATCAGGGTTCCCTTGTTTGAGTTTTTGGCTTGGTGCTTCCTAGGGTTCCTTGTTGTTTTTGGGATCCCTTCCCTTTTTTTTCCCTCAGGCTTCCCCCTAGGGTTTTCTGTAGGTTTTTGGCGTGGATCTGGTTCCCTGCGGTTCTCTAGGTGGTGGGGGTGATTGGTTGGGTTTTTGATGGCTTCCTGGGGTTTCCTTTGAGGTCCTTACTGCTTTGGGGGTGGTCTAGGGGGGCCTTTTTCCCCATTTTGCTAGGGAATCCTCTTTGAGATCCTGTGGCTGCTGTTGGTCCCATCCCTGTGGGGAGGGCCCTCTTCGATTTCCTACTTGGAGGCTTCTTCGTGCGGGTTCTGCTCCTTGGTGGACACCCTGGGCATTTTTTTGGCCTTGGGGGGGATTTTTCTCTGCCTGGGTTGTTCCCAGCCTCAGTCCCAGTTCCCTAAAGTTTCTCCTGTGCAAGGATGGGATTCTTGGCCCTTGTTGTTGGGGTTATCTGGGTTCTGTTACATTTTTCAAATCATGGGGGGATCTGATCTATGCATGCAGACCCTGGATCCCCCAGGCTAGGCTCCTAGGGATCCCATATTTGTGGTTGTTACCTCTTCCCACCTGGGATCCTCAGTCCTTGTATCCTTGGTCCCTTAACCTGTTGTCTTTTCCTCCTGGTTGTCCTGGGGGCGGGATTCTCTTGGTGGTGCTTTCTGGCTGCTTCTTGATGGGTGGGATCTCCTCTTTGCTGGTTTTCAACTACTTCCTACTGGGCAAGATTCCCCCTTTTTTCTAGGCAGGATGGTTTCCTGTAGGGCAGGATTCTCTAGAACCGCTAGGTTTCCCGCTAGGAGGGTTTTTCTCATTTCCTTCTGGTTTTCTCAGGAGGCAGGATTCACTTGGTAGAGGTTTTTGCTGCTTCCCGCTAGGCGGGATCTACACTGGGATGGATTTTAGCTGCTTCCCGCTAGGCGAGATTCACTCTTTGGTGGTTTTTCGACTGCTTCCCGCTAGGCGGGATTTATATTATAATGGTTTTTTGCTACTTCCTGCTGGGCGGGATTTACACGATGGCGGTTTTCAACTGCTCCCCGCTGGGCGGGATCTTCAAACTTACCTTCCTTCGAAATTGGTGGTTTCTCGCTGGGCAGGATTGTTCAAATTTACCTGTTCCCGCTGGGCGGGATTGTTCAAATTTACCTGTTTCCGCTAGGTGGGATTTTTGTTTGTTTTTCTTTTTCAGGGTATTGTTGCCTTGGGCCCATAATTTTGTTGTAATGGCTTATTCTCAGCATGTTATTTCCAACTCTTATGTAATTAGGTTTTGGGATCCTAGTTAAAACCCACTGTAAATACAATAGCTACTTATCAAAAAAATTATGCATGTATTGCCTAGTAAGACTTTAACTTCGGTCTCTACCTTAAAAGTTTATATTTTTAACTGTAGACACCAAATCCTAGCCACTTATCCACCATCACCCTTTCTCGCCATTCAATTGGCCATTCCATGCTTTTCCCACCATTTTTGCCTATTTATTTATATATTTATATTATATATTTAAATAATAATATTTTAATATTATATTTAATATATATATTTAAATAATAATATTTTAATATTATATTTATTAAATATATTTTTATATATAAATAAACCACAAACATTAGATTTAATCTAATCTCAGTCGTCCATCTTCCTTAATCTGTGTCACACCTAAAGTTTAATATCACATTTGGATCTGCTTCAATATTAGCCACACGATCAAAAGTGTTAAGCTAAAATTCTAAGAAAACCCTAGGCTTGATAATAAATAGGAGCATTCTCAATGCTCAACCCTTGAGGTTGAATCCCCTAAATCCCTAAAGGTTCCCTTCCTAAGTCTTACCCGGACCCTAAGTTTTCTAAGGGTCAAATTTCCCTAAGTCCTTGGAATCCCTGATTCCAAAACCCTAGCCATCCTAAGTGTCCTAAGGCTACCACACAACCTTTTGTGCCCTAATCCCCGTCATTTTGCTGCATTTCACACACCTTCTACCACTGCCATTGTCTTCCATCCACCAAAGCCTTTGCATCCCTTCGATCTGCTTTTGTAGATTTAGCCCTAATCCGTAGGCGCAGCCGAGCGCCTACCTCCTCCCACAGGTGCTGCTGAGCGCCTATTGCATTTCGTAGGTGCAACGCAAAGCTTGCCATCTCTACGGTCGTAGACAAGAGCCTGCCACGTAAGATCATTAGGTGTCGTCAAGGCACCCTGCCATCAATCTGCAATGGAGCAATATATCCGTTCATCAACAGATAACAAGGTAAATCTACTTATTTTGTTACATTTCATATTGTTTAACTCTGTTCACATTTCATATTGTTATTAGCTAGGGTTTTAGTTATGATTTTTGAGGGCTCACACAGTGGAGCCCTCATTATTATTACTAAATTTTTGATATTTCTTTGTGTGCAGAATATACAATACATCAGATGTTGGACTCTAGAGCATACTTTAGAGTATCTTACCTAAAGTATCTAGGTTCTAAATATTTAGCATTCATTAAAATATAGTTGCACCAACTTTACTATTTGAGAGAAAATCAGTTTTGTTGTGAGAGCATATAGGGAATTGTTTAGAGTATTTCTAAACATAGTAGGAGCAAGTAAGATCTCCATAATAATAGAGATTTCAAACCGATTGGAGTGCTATAAAAGCATTGTAAGTTCTTATGATTATGAATCTAATGATTCTATTTTCTCATTTTGGTATCAGAACAAAGGTTGCTCATACGGATCAAAATTTGTGGAGAGTGGCGTGAAGAGATCTGAAGCACGCACTTTGTTAGAGAAACTCAAGTGGCCAACACTCAATAGAGTTGCAAAGAAGAGCTCGAGTAAATCATTCATATCTCATGCATCCTGAGGTATTTTTTGATGAAAATTTGAGGGTTGTTAGATAATTATATCAAGAGGACGCAAGCAAAATTTTAAGTAATTTGGAGCTCATTTGCTGATTTTATTAACATTTTGAGTTTTGTAATAAAATAGTTGTATAAGGTGGAAGATAGGGTATTTGATTTTAAAAATTTGGAAAAAAAATTATTTAGATAAAATCATCATTCAAAAAAATTTTCAGGTCGTTTGGATCTGTATTGATCGATTTGTGTGAATATTTATTTTTTCTTCAAAAATCCTAGATCTGGAATTGTGATAAAAAGGAAAAAAGTAAATGATCACATATTTTTCACCTTTATGAATTTTATTCTAAAATTTAGAGGGTTTTCAGATTATTGTCTCAGAAATACAAAGTTTAATTTTCAAAAAATTTGGAGTTGTATGGATTGATTTATGTGAAAAAAATTGAGGTTGTCTCAAAAAACACTCTAAGATCTAGAAAGGACAAAAGTAAATTGATCATATATTTCTCATTTGTGTGAATTTGCTTCTGAAATTTAGTGGATTTTCAGATACGTATATCAAAAGTCTACAATAAAAATTTCAGTTTGTTTCAATCAATATTGGCTGATTTATGATAAATTTGGTGCTTGAGATTTTGGTAAATAAAAAAGAAGCATGTATTTTTGCAATCAGAGGTTAATTCTGAGAGATTGACTTAACAGGTTGAGTCAATTGAGTAAAATAAGATTTTCTACTGCTCTTTATTGCAAAAATATTGTATTATAATCTATTTATATTATTCAAAAGTTTTGTTGATTAGCATCAATGGCTGCCAATAATAATCTTCCCATTCCTAAATTTAATGGGTTAGATTATGAGTATTGGTTTATCAAGATGAAGACCTTAATCATAGGCAAGGGGTTATGGGATATTGTAGAAGAAGGCTACAATGAACCTGCATATTGGACCATCTTGGGTGTAGCTGATAGAACCAATAAAAAGGATGCCCAAAAGAAAAACTCATTTGCCCTCTACCATCTCCAAGCAGCCTTGGAGAAAAGCATCTTTCCAAGGATTGCTTCATGTACATCAGCTCTAGATGCTTGGGGTGCCTTGAAGGATAGCTATCAAGGTAACAATCAAGTGAAGCAAGTGAGGCTTCAAACCTTGAAGAGGGATTTTGAGAATCTAAAAATGTAAAATGATGAAAATGTAGGTGATTATTGTGTTAGAGTGAAAGCCATTGTAAACAAAATGTAAACCCTTGGAGAAGACATCAAAACTGAAGTAGTGGTGAAGAAAGTGTTGAGAACACTTCTTCATAAATGGAACCATATTGCTATCATTATTGAAGAGTCTAAATATTTGTCTACTCTAACTTTTGATGCTCTAATTGGTTCTTTGATGTCTCATGAAGAGAGATTACGGGGTTCTACTTCAACAAGCTATGGAGGTGATGACAAAGCATTCTCATCCAAGGAGGGTGAAAGAAGAGGACAAGGAAGAGGCCAAGTAATAGGAAAAAGGAGAGGCAAAGGAAGAGGTAGATCAAGAGGTATCAACCAAGGAAGAGAAAGAGGAGGTGACAAATCAAAGAAATCTTGTTACAATTGTGGTAAGGTTGGTCACTTTGCTAGAGATTGTTGGTCCAAACCTTCTCAAGAATGGCAAGGTAATAACTATGGAAAATATGGAGAAGAGGAAGGAACTTCAAATATGTTTCTCACCTATGGCAAATCAGATCAAAATCTCAATGAAACTTAGATTTTGGATACTAGTTGCTCAAATCATATGAGTGGTAAAGAAGAGCTTTTTTCTACAATGGATTCCACCTACAAGTCAAAGATCAAATTGGGAGATGACAAGGCACTACAAGTTGAAGGTATGGGAGCCATGAAGGTTTCAAAAAAAGAAGGCACAAAGAAGGTAAACAACATTAATTACACCCCCAAACTCCAACATAATTTGCTTAGTGTTGGACAAATAATGGAAAAGAACTACAAGCTTGTTTTTGAAGATGGAAAATGTGTAATTTTTGACAAAAATAATTGTAATAGAGTTATTACACAAGTGCCTATGACAAAGAATATGTTTTTTTCTCTTAATTTTGGGGAAAAAAGAGGTGCCCAACTTGCTAATGTGGCCATAGATAATCTAAGCGTGCTTTGGTACTTGAGATATAGTCATCTTAACTTTGCAAGCTTGAAGTTGTTGACTTCACAAGATATGGTATGTGGATTGCCAAAAGTTGAAGAGCACAAGGAGGTGTGTGAAGGATGTATTTTGGGAAATAATCAAGAACAAAATTTCCAAGAGGACAAGCATGGAGAGCAAGCCATACACTAGAATTGGTACATTCGGACATTTGTGGCCCAATGAACACCAAAAGCTTGGGTAACAATTATTTTCTCACTTTCATTGATGATTTCTCTAGAATGTGTTGGATTTATTTTTTGAAAACTAAAGATGAAGCTTTTGAATGTTTCAAAGATTTCAAAAATAATGTAGAGAATCAAAGCGAGTATGTTGTAAAGAGATTAAGGACTGATAGAGGAGGGGAGTTTTGTTCAAATTCATTTCTCAAATTTTATAAAGATTGTGGGATCAAAAGGTAATTAACTACTGCTTACACCCCACAAAAAAATGGTGTGGCTGAAAGAAAGAACCACACTATTATAGAAATGGATAGATCAATGCTTTAAAAAATTGCCATTGGATAATTAATGAAGCTGGAGTGGCCTAGCTCAATGGATATCTGAAGCCTACTCAACCCTGTTGGGATCAAAGACACGATTGAATACATTGCAACATTTATCATTAGGGTTTTGGATAACCCTATATATTTGTAACATTGTATCAACAAAGGATTGTGCATCATACTGATATGTAACAACAGAGTTCATAAGATCCCCCATTAATATAATACATATATTTAATGGTTGTGCATTTCTGGTTTGATATATTCATTTGTTGTTTTCTTTTAAGCAATAGCTATAGTGTTGCGTTTTTGTATTCACATTAACCACTCGAGTTTATGTTATTTAATCATAATAGTACTATTGGTGACCAATCTTTATATCTATTTTTCATGAAAGCATTAATAAAAATCTAAAAATCCCTTTTAATTGGAATATATCTCTATATATTTTCAATAGTAGTCTTAATCCTTATAAGTAGCGCCTAGCCTTCACATAGGTGTTTATCAATGTTTTGTATGATTATGAGTGGATGAAACCTATTAAAATAATTGGATTAATAAAGTTATTCCCATGATACTACATAGAGCGCTAGAAGTTACTATGATACAAGTAGTGATAGTCAACCTTGAACCCTACTTCGACCTTTGTCTTTCTTGAGAATTCTTGATAAAGTTGGGAGGTTATATGTATCTCTATTATTTCCATATGATAATCCCACATAAAATAAGGAGGATAAAGATCTATGCAAAAAAATGAACTCCATACCATGTAGATGAAATAGAGGAAGACTACATCAACATGATTAATGAAGAGATGGACCCGCCCCTTAGAGGTGATCATAGAAGAGCTGCAAACAGAGGATGAATTCTCCTTGAGAGATTTGAATACCATTATTGAAACTAGATTAGGTACATATTGCATCAAAGCTGAAACTACAAAAGGTACAAGCTATGACAAATCAAGAGCTTCAAAAAATAAAAGTTTGGAAACTTTATTTTTATGGGGCTAGATGCAAAAATGGTGTCGAGGCCAGGGTAGTGCTAGTATCTCCTTTTGAAGGAATCAAAGAGTTCTCATATAGATTAACATGGAGCTACATGAATAATACAATTGAATATGAAACCTTGTGCCTTAGTTTGATGCAAGCAAAAAAATGGGAATGAAATTGTTATTTATTTTTGGTGACTCAGAGCTAGTAGTCAATCAAGTGACGAATAAGTGTAATAATAAGCATCATTACTTAAAGGTCTATCAAAATAGAGTATTATATTTTATGGAGAGTTTTGAAGCTTTGAACATAAAAATTGTTTCGAGGAACCAGAATCAAATAGTTGATGGACTTACCTCTAAGGGAGTAAATTTTAACCTAGCCATTGATTACGACATAAAACCAAATTTGGGAAATTGGTCTTCAGATTGTCAATTCCAAACACAAAAGTCTTTTGGTAGGTATTCAAGAGTGATGAACAAATTATTGATTTCTTGACTAAAGAAGCTATTTATGGATAATAGCCCAAAGAAATGGTATAACTTGTTGATCAAGAAGAAGTCATTCAACTTAAGAACAATAGTATTCCTAAGGTATTAATTACCTTGGAGATTCTATTTGATAATAATGATCAGACCACTAGACAAAAAATGAAAATTTATGAATATATGTTTAACGAAATCTAGATAGATCTTGAAAAGAGTATCAAAATCGAAATACATTGTTCCAATGAAAAAATAAATGAACTCATGTCCCTATGTGAACAATATCGGGATATAATAACATGGAGTTATGATGATCTCTAGGTTTATAACAAAGATGCTATTTAACATACTATTGAATTGTTGTCCAGTGTCAAGCCATTCAAGAAAAACAAATGCTAGGCAATCCTAAAATAAAGTCATTATGAAGTAGGAGCTCCTCAATTTGTTTGATGATAAGATTATATATCTCATTAAGCATTCTACCTAGGTAGCAAACCTATTCTCGATGACGAAGAAAAATGGAGCCATCCACCTTTACGTTGATTTTTAAAACCTTGACAAGAATTTATTAAAAGATCATTATCCATTGCTACAGAGTGATCAAATTCTGCATGGAATAGCAAGATCAAAACTATTTTGCCTCCTTGATGACCTTTTTGGCTATAATCAGATATGGGTAAAATATGAAGAACAACATAAGACAACCTTCATCACCAAGTGGGGTGCTTTTGCATACCAAAGAATGCCATTTGGCTTATCCAACATGTGAGAGACGTTTCAAAGAGCAACAAACTTTGCTTTTGGAGAATTGGTCAACAAAATAATTTTGATATACTTGAACAAAATGATAGTCTTCTCCCATAGTAAACTAAAGCAGCTAGATCATCTATAATGGTCTTTCAAAAATGTAGAGAGTTCAAAGTGTCACTTAACCCCAAGAAATCCATATTTGTTGTACATGAATGAAAGTTGCTAGGATATATAGTCTCAAAGCAAGGATTTATCATTGATCCTAACCGAATTAAAGCCATTTTGGCACTACCATTTCCTCTCAATAAAAAGAGTTTATAGTCCTTCTTCAAGCAAATAAACTTTGTCCTAAAGTTTATCTCTAATTTTACATAGATAGTCAGTCCTATAACAAAGCTTCTAAAGAAAGATTAGTATTTGTGTGGACTCCAAAAATAAGGAAGGCATGGGAATTGAACCCGGGTCACATGCAATTTGGAATTTTTATTTGTCTTTGAGTTAAAGTTTTTTTTTGTCATTTGTGTTGTACAAGTTATTAAATGAAAAAAATATCATGTTTTGCACTACTTTTGGAGGATTGAAATGTTCTTGTTCTACTACTATTGGAGTAGTGAGATGCTCACGGTTTATACTGGTTTTCATTGTCATGATAATGCTATGCTATAACCATGTTCTCTGACATGCAATTTGAAATTTTTTGTTGTTTGTTTGTGAAAACACTCCTTTCGGGGTGTCACCTTTAGATGTCCCAAAGAGGTAGGGGTATCTGTTCTTTCAAAATCGTCTAGGGCTTATAACTGGTCTACCTCCTTCAGCACACTCAAAGAGCATACTTAGTCCAAATTTAATCATCCAACAAGTCGCACATGTACTGTCCATAAAGGGTGACAAAAAGCCAATTAGTCAAGGCTCATGTAGATTGTAGTGGTCATTAGGCTTTCTCTAGCCTATTTTCACCATGACTAGTGCTAGCAACACCCTCATTATCTATATTGATCTGAGCAATAATTCTATGCTTGGTACTCTCAAGAGCATCCATGTCATAAAACTAATTGATCCAAGCGATCTCTCAAAGACCTCTATCCACTCCCCAATTAGCAATAGCATCAACCACCTTGTTTTTGTAGATCTCCACACATGAAAGTACTCCAAGGACTAAAACAAGTGTCAAAGTTCTTTTATAGTCTGAATAATATCCCCAACCTCCAATATTTATTTGTCTTTGAATTAAAGCTTTATTTGTAATTTATTTTGTACAGTTCTTAAATGGAAAAAATGTCATGTTTTGTACTCCTTTTGGAGGATTGAAATGCTCATGTTCTACATCACTTTTGGAGTAGTGAAATGCTCATGGTCTGCACTGCCTTTGGAAGATTGTTCTTCCGAGTTAGAATAATGGATTACCAAGGTTATTACATGCTTTTAAATAGTATTTATTTTAAAGCAAAAAATACCATGATATTAGGTAACTAAATCATTAAAGGGCACAATGTTTCTTTCATAAGAGTTGGATAAATGCCAATTATATATCTAAAAATATTATGGATATCATAGTTGGAAAACTTGCAACTTGTGATAAACTTGGCACCTCAATTTTGGAGATTTTATAGGCAACTCAAAAAAACTCGGCAAGAACTTAGCAAAAAAATCCAAAGAAAAATTTTCACTGAAAAGAATATTTTAAACAACTAGAAAGCCACAAAGCTAACTTTATATTAGATATTCTTAAAAATTCATGATCATCAAATCCAACCAAATATATCATAGTATAATACAAATGAAAAATTTCAACAATTAAAAGCAGTTTTTAAATTATTTTTTTGTTTTCCCCTCCTCCCCCTTGAATTAGATGGATGGCCTTGGCTTTGAACAAGTGGTTGAATTGGAGGCTCCTTTGGGGCAGGATCATGATGGTATTCTCCCCCAATCCTCTTATGTGTCCTTCTTCCCCTTCAAGTGCATCTAAAAATGAACAAGCTTTTAATGGAATTTACTACCACTTTGAGCTTTGTATTCGCTTCATTATTGTTCATTTTTTTCAGTTGTCTCAAATTTAAATTTAAATAGTATTATATTAAGAAGAGGTGCCAAGTAAAATTTGTTAAGTAAAATTTGTTTGGTAAAATAATAAAAGAATGATAATGGCAGTTGGTATAATAAAATATGTTTGTCGAAGGACATTTGGTGTAATGGTAGTTGCCTCGTTATTATCATCCATGTGGTTGTGAGGTCGATTCCTCCTGTGTTTGCTCAAAAAGAGCGCTAATATTTGTAAACGATGTTCAATAAAAAAAAAATGATAATGGACATTCAATATACTAGATTTTTAAAGCTTATTAAAAAAAAACATACTAAATTTTTAATTAAATGTAGTTATAAATGTTTTGTTTGTTTCATCAATTAGTCTTTCCCAAAGGGTGCATGGAACTATTAAGAGATTTCTATATTTCTATTGCATTTAAGAACTTAAGCTTACCATAAATACCACAATCATTTTATTAGATATTATTGTGGATGTAGTTAATATTTTGAAACTTCTTTAAATATAGGAAACACATTTTTAAAATTATTAATAATGAAACTCTATAAAAAATTGTTCACAATCAGAGAGAAGAAAAAATACAAAAATAAGGTCAAATGGCCTCTTAAAAATTAATTTTCCCACATTTTCTTCAATTGTCTCAGGCTTATCAAGTTTCTTGTAAGAAAACAACGAGAAATTGCAAGAAATATCCTCGCGAGTTGAATTTTCTTAGTGTCAAAAAAAAAACTCGTCGCCTGCAATTGTGGGAAACCAGTCATTTTTCTAACTATAATGGAAATGATAAAGAATGAAAATTCATTCATTAGATAAACTTGTAAAGTTGAACTAAAATTAGAAGAAATGAAGATGTTGAACTAGACTCAATATGATACCTTATTCTTCATTGTTTAGTTTGGGAGATTGATTGAAACCAACAAGAAACCATTGTAAGTAATAAATGTCCTATTTTGACTCTAGAGAGTGAGTGTAATGAATGGGAATGATCCTAAATTTGCAAGAGTATGGTTAGAATGAAACAATTTGAGTGCAATTATAGAAGTATCAAAGCATGGCAAGAAGTTTATATGCATAGATGATATTTGAAATATGTTTTAATGTATTTAAATTTGGGCTTCTTGCCTTTCAAGATCCATAATTACATTCATGATCAAATAAGCATGATCCTTCATGTAATGGGAATAATGAAATAAGTGGACTATTTTGTGGTGTAACATGATGAAATAATAAAAATATAACCAAAGTAGTAAAAAACCAACCCCAACAACAACTTCCCTGGAAAGAAATAAGGCAACCAAAAGGTTGGCCGAAGATTAATTGTTTTATATGGTAGGTTGCTCACAAAAGCATTATGAAGGTTACTTGTTTTATATGGTAGGTTGCTCACAAAAGCATTATGACTCAGGATAATATGAGGAGAAAGGGGTTCATTGGACCCAATATATGTTTAATGCATTTCCAAAAGGTAGAAACTATAAACCATTGCTCCTATGCTTACACAATTTGGAATTTGTGGTACTCCATCTTTAGCCAAACAAAATGGTATCCTCCTAATGGTAGTAATTTTGGGACTATTGGTCACATAACACCTTCAAATCCAAAACACTAAGCACAACTTGGAATTTAGGGATTGGCTTCATTTGCTAGCAAATATGGTTGGAACGGAACAACAAAATTTTTAAAGAGGAATTTGGTTTAGAAGAGAGGACCTGGGGGATTATGTTAAGGAAGTTATTAGAAATAGTGCAGACCAAAGTACAGGAAGAATTTCCAATAATAAAGGTATAACAAGACATTTGGGCACAACTATGGAATAAAATGCAACATGAAAGCTATAAGGAATAGAAAAAGAACAAAGAGGGCTTCAGTAATATTTATTGGAAGAGGACATATACAATTAAGACAAAGGTAAAGTTTAAAGAACAGGGGATTTAGAGATCTGGGCAGATAAAAGAAAACAAAAAAACTACAATTTGAGCCTTGCCATGAAAGGCTGGATATAAAAATGGATTTGTATAAGCTGATTAATTTTTTTGAATAAAATTTTTACATTTTATTAAAAAAAAAAGATAGGTTTTCCTAATCTCTAGGTTCTAGCTTTTTTTTTAACCCATTTATCTCTCTTGAAAGTAGGATAAGGCACAAGTCCTTGAATGAAAATGCATTAATTTCCTTTTTTCTTTTATTTATAAATATTGCCTCTCTTGAGAACTTTAATCTAACATTATAAGATACGTAAAATATATTTCGATGGAAAATATACATTACATAAAAGGAAATAAATTTACTTAAAAATAATTAGTAACAAATAAACGTTGAGTACTTATGGCATACTTAAAGAGGTACAGTATAGTCAAAATATTGTTGAAACTTCATTGTTGTCTAAAACAATCCCAAAGAAAAAGACCAAAAGGTTACACTTCATATTGATATGTTAAAAAATGGAATGCACCATCACATGCATAGTAAGCTAAAACCCTTAGAAATATACATAATAAGCGGGAACCCCTATAAGTGAAGTGTGGTTCCAAAGTGTGATGGATCAAAATTTGACAACCATTAATATTCTCTTTGAATGAGGATATGGGTTCTTATCAAAACAAAATTGCTTAAAATGTTTTATATAGGCCACTATAAGTATCATCAATAACGATTTAGAGCATTTTATTTTATTTTTGATGATCTAAGGCATTGTGATTAAGAATGATCTAAAATAATAATGATCTTGAATAAAAGCAAATGACTTAGGATTTTGAAATTGATTTTTTATTTTTATTAATGATGTTTGATTTGAAACATATAAGAAACATCTTGATAGCCATGGAAGAAAACAAAGAAGCATTGAATTCGAGAACTGTCCGACTTCTTATGCACCTTCAGTTATAGTTTCAACAAAGTTGGATGGAAGGGTTTAAGGCCTATTTAAACCTCTAAATTTAGGTTGAATCCCCATTATCCTTGCTAAAATTTACACTAATCTAATCTAATTGCTTGAAATCAAATGCATAAAATTAAAGTGCAAAAAGTAAATGCAAAAATCAGTATGCATGTAGGCTTAGTTAGCGAGAGACTAAAAGTAAATATATTAGAAAACAAAGCAAGGAGAGGGTGCAATCAATCACCACATGAAGAATTCAAATAACAAAAATGCATTTGCATTCAAATGAGTGGAGATTGTGAGAGGAATGATAATATGAGCAAAACAATGGTGCCACAATCACCATGCATTCTATAATCTAGGAGGTAATGCCATTGATGAAGTGTAAAAGACTCATCACTTTCTCAAAAATTTCACAAATTATAAGAGCATAGCCTAGGCTTCACAAAGTGTAGCTCTGAATTCCTTAAGGTCAAAATATATTTCCAATGAATCCCATGTGTCTTATTTATAGGAAGCATTTATCCATGAGTTATCCAGGGTGAGAAACTATTACTCATTGTAAGAATAAATATTTGAAGGTATCTCTAACAAAATGATGTATTTTCAAATGTTACATGCCTTTAATTATGAATCTAAAGGGCTTGAAAGACTTCTAAAATAATTTATGTCACCATTACATGCCAAAATGTTGCTTTCCAAAGTTCTTTCTTGGAATCCACACTTATCTTTTCATCCCTCCACTAGTCCATGAGTGATTTCCCTCTAGGATATGAGCAAATCACTTCATTCTACTAACACTTCACTCTTATAAGCCAATCACTTCATCTTGCTAGTAGATTGCTCTTGAAGCAAGTCGACCCTTGTCCTTGACATAGCAAAATTCAAGGAGTTTTGGAAGATTTTAGTTGATTGACTTTAGTTGTTTTGTATCCTTCTATAATTGTAAAATTCTTAAGGTAGTGACTTGTCACTACATCTACTAACTTCATGGGGTGCCAAGCTCGATTAATGAGAGACCCTAGGTCCTGCCTTTGTCCTTGGGTATACATTTTTCAAAATTGGGGTCCTTACTACAAAATTATAAAATTATAATTCTTCTTGTTTCACCTTCATGGCAGTACCCCTAGTAGCTTTTGCTACTCCTCATTTTCTAGCAAATGGATGTTGGTAAGGTCTTCTACATCTCTTACTAAGTCCTCATCTAGGTTCTTTGACAACCCGTATTGTTTACCCACTATCTCCTACAACTTGGAAAATAATAACTTAGCTTCTTGGCTTGTTCAGTTGCATCTTCAACTTTAGCCTTGGCTTTCTTCTCTTCAATAATTGAATCGACGATGCCATCATCAAAAAATTTCCTTTGAGGATTGAAAATGTTAGGCAATCTAGCAATGATAAGCCCCTATTTTTTTTGTCATTTCTTGTACAAGGGCTTCCTAAGAGGCTAACACATCTTTGCAAGTTTTCAAGTCTCTCTAGGCATTAGGGATTTTCTTTGCTTTCTTGACCATGTCCTTTTGGTCTATCCCCAACTCCCAGGCTTGTGATGCAAACATCGTAGCCAGAAGTTTGAGCACCTATTGGTATCTTTATTTTGCAACCAATTACTCTTTGGTTTGTTTAAAAAATTATAGTCATTTGATTGAGGTTGCTTTCTATGTTTGGTATAAACTCTAAGTACCTCCTAGAACTTGTCACCTCAACTTTGATGATGTACTAGAGGGACTCCACTATTTTGACCTTGAAGGCTTACCCTGGATTTATCATTATTTATTTTATTTTTCTATCTCTTCATGGAGCTTAATTTTGTTTTGATCTCTTACTTGTTAAGCTTCTTGCAACTACTTTACTTAATTCTCTAGTTGGGATTTCTCTTGTTTATTTTATTTCCTCAACTATTCTTTCCCTTGCATAATTTGTCATAAGAGATATTCCAACCGTTCCTTTTTATTCTCAACCTCATCAAATCAGTACTTGAGGTCTTCAATTATTTTATGTAGTTGATCTTTCTTCACATTATCTTTCTTTGATACTTCATTGTCTTGCATGAGTTGTTCTTCCTGAGTCTTCAACTTAATTATTGATACCTCTAGTTCTATATTTTTCCTTCTTAATGCATCCCCTCCATTAATAATTGTCCAAATTTCATGGCTATACCAATTAATAGTTGATTAGTACGCAAGATCATTTGGTATAGATCTCGTCTTCTCAAATATAACTTTAACAGTGTAGCATTGAAGTTAGCACATGATGTGGTAGTTTTGTAAGGGTTATTTTAAATCGCTTTTACAACAAGCATCTTGTTCCATCTGTATGCTAATTATGACCACATGTTGGATTTTGTAAAATTCAACACCCCTAGTCTTGAACTTTCACATTTGATCCATTGATCATGATAAATTTAGTCTATTTATGACATATCATGTTTTTAAGGTCCCTTACATAGTCTCATTGGTCATTCCATATCCCTCTTGATAGTTCCCATACAATAGAAATGTCACATTATCTCTAAATCTAATTGGTACATTTAATTCTTCATGAATAAATTTGAATTTGTCCCATTTATCGTGCTCATAGCTAAACTTCATGTATATTCCCCAATCATCCATCGCTTGTGTTAATCCACAAATCCAAAGTCAAAATAGGTCATACACAATAGTTTCTCTCATATTTATGAGTCAAGCACTTTTTTGTATCATCCATAGTCCGCGTTGATCCAAATCATCCAAAGTTAATCAAAGTTGTAAATAGTTTCCAATAAAATTTCCCTTTGGCTTGTCTAGGCACATCTTTGCTTCTAGGACATCTAGATCCCATCATAATCCATGGTCTGCATTCGCCCTTGCATATTCAATTAATGTAGGTCACTAATACATCCCCACCTAAAAATATCACTCATAGTCACTGATAACCAAAAAAGGATCAACGATCTGCATCTATCCCAAAGAATAGATTTGTGACCCTAGTTGATTCAAAGTCATGTCATATACACCAATTTTTGTCAAATAATTTATCGCATTCACTAGGTGGTCTATAGCCTTCCACAAGTTTCTCATTCAATGAAGCCACCAATATCTCTCATCACGTGCGGTGTGTAGTTGAATATCAATGGTATACATTAATCTAAAGAGGAGATATATGACTTGTAGACACCAAACTTGATTTCCTATTAATCGTTAATAATAGTTTCGATGACACATAGAACCCCATGTGTCCTCTAAATATTTTAAGTCATCCACAGTTGATTGACTCGTCGAAGGAGATTTACGACTCACATCTACCAAGAGGACTTCATCAACAACCATGGTTCATCAAGTAAGCCTTCACAAGTTGATTGATTATTTCTTTAGTATATTTGATGAACATGATTCCTTAAGTCAAGATCCTATAGTTTGAAAAGATCCACATGTAAGAAGAAGGGCAAAAGTTAAAAATACTTGATTTACTCAGCCAAAATTAAATAACAAAAAAGAAAGTAAAATCAATGGTCCACGATACCGAATCATGATCCGATCTATGGTCCATAATACTTAAAAAAATATCATTGATGACTCCCATATGTCACCATTAGTAAGCTAAAACATAGCTAATGGGAAAAATCTACGGACTGAATTCATCCTAAAAAAACACCTACAACCTAGATTTATTCACAATTTGACCACATATACCAATGAATTGCTAGGAAGCACATCAACGGTTTGTGAATTTCCATATGTCATCAAATTTTCCCAACTCTTCCATAGATGGACTGAATATGACCCATGGTAAACAAATCAATGACTAACATCAAATTATAGTTCTTGATCAATGATCTGTGCTAATTTAAGAATATTCAATGCAACCTAAACATAAATGATCTCAATGAAATTGATGTCTCGTGAAGCCCCATGATTTAATTTGAAGAAGAACGAATGGTATAGCTCTAATGACAAATAAGGATGAAGCTCCTTAGGAAAAGTGATATATCACGATGTGCAACATTGGATGCTCAAGGATTTAAGTTTTAGTAGACATCAATGGTCACAAGCAAAGGCACACAATTCAATGGTCCTCTAGAGTAATTACACGATTCAGATTCATTCTCAATAATCTATGATTGTGATTAATTAAAGAGATGGTGCATCGTCCAATAGGCTTAGGAACGTATCAATGTTTTTGATTTGACACCTTTGAAGATCAAACAACCATGATAAATCTAATATCCTTATATGAGATTGCATCCATAAATTGGCACATGCTTTCAAAATATCTCAAAGTAAATCTAAGGTCCAAATTGAATCAACCACTAATATCAATGATTCCAAATCAATGATGAATTAGGTAATTGTTGCATTGTGACAATTAAATCTGTTATGGATAGTAAGGTTTTAGTTGTAGTGTGGTAGAGGATAAAGACGTAGTTGACAACATTAAATATTAAAGCATGCATAGAGGGCAAACTAGTTGTTATAAATTCATGCATGTTATGATTGATTTCTTTCAATGTTGATAATTTGCAAAAGTGAGCATAGAGAGAGTTTAGAAGAAATTGGCATTATGATCCCTTATAAAGCTATGAAGTATGATTTTAGTAAGATTTAAAAGTGCTAAAATTAAGAAGTTGATGGAGGCCAGGAAATATAAACAATGCCCAAGAAGTCCATCATAAGGGATGTTGTCGAATATACACTGAAGTTTGATGCTAATAAGAAATTGACCCCCAACAACATTGGGAATTGGACAACACAACTATTTTTAGGTTCAAAAAAATTGAAGAAAACTATTAACATCATACAACACTGTTGAAACAACTATTTAGAAGGGTGTAGGTTGATTAAAACAAGAATTTTCCATACTACAACAGGTGGAAGTGCAACTTGGGAAAGATAGTATGCACGAAGGTGTACTATTCAATGGATCCTTTGTCCTATTTTATAGTAGCTTACGAACCTACCATCAGAGCATTCAAGGACTACAATAGCATGCTAACTTTCAAAATTATGACCAATAGCTTCAGGAAAGTCTTCCAGCTTCGCCTTGCTACATTGGCTTTAGATTTAAAGGTGGTAGCTAGGCAATCCCACCATATAACACAAGTGTTGGTAGATACCAAAATGTTTAGGTATGACCAAACAATATCTTACGATTTCCCTTTAAATAAAAACATGTTGCAACCATGGGCAGAGAATTAGATAGATATGATAAATATTGCATCAGGAATTGAAGACCTAACATGGGCCAATAAAGAAGTTGTATATCTTTTGATACAATGTAACAATAAGGACAACATACCAATGTATAAATGAGAGGAATTTATTAGCAACAAAATGCATGAGAAATTCAAAGCCTTGAAAAATACAATAAAGGAATACTGAGATCAAATGCCTTCCTTATCCTACTATTCAATATTCATCCACCTCCTGATAGGGCATTTTGATCGATAGAAAATTGCATCATAGGGAGGGGTACTAGCCCTTGATATCCAAGATGGACTGCCTTGGATTCAGGAGGGTGAATCATGCTATGCCTAATTTTTTGGTATATTCATTTCATCTATTCATAAGCACCTCTGCAAAAATTCCCCTGCTAGAATAGGATCATGAGTGGTGAAATTTTTGCATGAAGGATAGATAGGTGATTATTTCATGACTAAAGACTTCACCTACATAAGAATTTACGGCTTAAAAAATAATTTTGACAAAATTTTGTCCTATGTTTATAGTTGCTTTATAAATAATTAGACAAATAGTATAAGAAGCCAAATTGAGGCTAATAAAGAAACAGATAAGGATCCTTGGCTTGAGGTCCCATGCAAGGTAGGCCACTACATTTATAAGGGCTATTAGAGTATGCTGTAGTCAATGTGGAAAATGGATGAATTTGGGTTCTCAGAAATCACTTGGAGGTCTTATGATACCAACAGTTATTTTGATTCCTTAGTATATAAAATGAAGTATGCTATGGTTTACACAAGCCATACCTTTTTTAGTACAAACTTAGAGAAGCCATGAAAATTGGAGAGCCAATTGAATCGGTATGGAAAAAGTACATGGTCAAAATGAGGGCACATACTCAAATTGAATAGGTTGGAAACTACTCCAATGAGCTAAAATTGCTAAGGAGTGCTACAATTGAATCAATGGTCCCAATTATCCCAATAATTCTCCTAGAAGAGCTGAAAGATCCTATTTTGACAATAATTAATGAAGAATCGACAACATAGGTTTCCCAAATCACTGAGCATATCCCCGATGATGTTGGTTCTAGTAAAGGTAAATAAATTATCTCTGCTTCCTTTATACATACTTAATTGATTGTCCCAGCCTCTTCTCATATTGAACTACCCTTTGAGATCAAGTTGCAATTGATATTACATTGGTCTACATTCATACTTAAGGCCTTGGTTATCAATAACAAGAGATAAAGTTGTCTTCATATGTGCAAAAAAGAATCCAAGCTATCAAGGCACTACCTAATTTACTAAGAGATCATAAAATAAAGCTCCCAAGCCCCACTAAATATCTTGAGCACAAGAGGGCTAAGATTTGAATATCTTCCTCTTTATAAGCTCTAACATCTCTCACTCTGGTAAGGTCAAATGAAGAAAGACCATTTGATCCTATGAATCACCAACAACTGGAAGCGTTGGTTATGAGTGAAGGCATTCAATACAAATTTGAAGAGCTAAACACTCAGATCCCATAGGTCCCACCTATAACTATGTTAATTATTGTGCCAACAAAGATAGAATCAGCACAGGCAAACCAAAAAATAGGGGAAGCACATGTGTAGATAATGGGGGATCCATTAGCTATATTCCAAATATCAAATCAAGCTAAAGACCAGGTGGTAGAAAATATGTATAAAACTAACCAAGAGTTGTGAACATAAAGAGATGAGCTACGAATAAAAAATTATGAATTACATGTGAAGATAAAAAAGCTTGAATAGCAAAGGTCATCTCCCCAGATCATAGTTCAGAAAATTGAGCCCAAAATCATTGACTGCTCTGATTTCATTTTTAAGACCAAGAAGCAAGTCTATGAAGAGGTAGAAATTGAACTAAAAGCATTGGGTATAATATTCCAGAATATTAGCACCATGGTGGTCTCAATAGAAAGCATGAAGATCCTTCTAGGATATGCAAATAATAGACTTGCCTCAATACTTCATACTTATTAGAATGTTAAGGATAATTATGAAGAGGTGCACGAGCAACAAGTTATCACCCATGATGGCTTAGTTCTCAATTGTTATCAAGAGTTTCTAAAGGTCTCCCTATACCTTAGAGAGAGATCAAAATATGACAGACTTATTAAGGAAATAGATGCATGGAAAAAGGAGCTGAATAAGAAGATAAGTCAAGACGGGCTATCGATGGAAGAACATAGAGGCATAGCCAATTTTAAAATTTTTGTATATCATAAAATATAAAGTTTTTACTATGAGGAGGATAATGAAGCTAAGTTGGCTAGACAGGTCAACAGATTGACAAAAATGTCAAATAAGTACAGATTTAATCAGGAAAAAAAAGTTGTTTTAGAGGAGCTAAAAATAAGGCTCTACATGCCATCGATGCAATGAGATATGCAACTTCTTTTCATGATGAAGCTTGGGTTCATATTGGCAAGTTGATAACCCAAATTGAGAATATAAAATAGGGTGTAAGTAAACATACTGAGGTAATCAATTTTGAAATATCAAAGGGTCAGTTGAAGCCCAACTCAGAAACAACAACATCTAAAGGAGAAGGGTTATGAAAAGATGCATAAAATCAAATGGCCAAGAAACAACCAGGTGCAAGGACCACATTCAATACAATTGTAGCTCATTATAAAATCCCATGGTTGAGAAACAACCAAGTATCAAATTCAGGAGATGAAACAACTCAAAACAATTGTAATCCAGTTGTAGCCCATCAAAAACATCAACGATGAAGATAAAGCTAGATGGAGGGATGAGTTGAAAGTAGTTACAACACAATTGATCATCTTCAGGCTATAAATACAAGATGCACTAGCCATAATAGATATCAAGTTTTCCATAGCTATTTTTTCCAAAGGTATTCTAGAGTGCCCTTGTCATGTCAGTTGTATTCTCTTTAGTGTCTTGTCTCCCATATACATCCTTTATTCTTCTTTGTAATTGTGTAGGTCTTGCTCAAGAAGTCTTTATTTTGTTGAGATCATTTCCAATCTCCAAACCAAAAGTTAGGAAGTTCTCTATTACCACATTGGAATAGAGGATTCAAGGATTTCGATTATATTATTTGAACAAGATTTTTGATTGTATTCAATTTAGAGAGAGCTGAGCCATTTTGATCTAAACTCCATGTAAAAACTCTTGATTATTAATACAAATCCTACTTCTATTCTTTGAACAAATTTCTTATCAATTATATATGTGTCACATTTATATATTACATTATTTGAATGTGTAAATGATATTTTATTTCACTGGTGAAATTTAATTATGTTTATTACATCACTTGAATAAATGTAATTGACCTAGTTTCTTCTTTCTTATTAAATCATTTATACCTTTGCTACAATTGCATAATGGATAAGGCATCGATCTACTGATAGGGTATAATTAAAGGGTTTTGTAAATCTTGGTCAAATCTTGAATGTTTTACATTGCTTTTGTTATCTGGTAGAGCATAATTAAATATATCATAGCTTTGTTTGGGGTTTCCTTACCCAACTCAATATTTAAGAATTTATTTTTATTTTTTCTAAGTTAAAGAGGTGGATCCACAAGAGTCCACAATGCTAATTAGAATTACAAAATTTTACGGCAGGATAAATCTTTAAGGGATGCAATTTTTTTCTTAACTTACACATTATAACTAGATCCTAAGAGCTATTGTAATGTAATTGTTTATATTCTTTTCTAACCTTTCTCTATTTGTTGAGGTAGTCAATTTTTTTTAGGCATCTCTCTCCTCAAGCTCACTAGAAATGCTCCAAATAAACATTTGGTTAGGTCTTGTGGATGCACTAGTATTAGGAGTTGCTTTTGTAGGTTTTATTTCAAAAGTTGATGTGGGTGATTTTATTACTTGTAGCAAGAGTTCCTTAGCTTGTGAGATGGGGCGACCTAAATGGAATACCGTGACAAGCAAAGCGAGTAGCATGGAGATGAGAGTGAATGGTGATGTGGAGGGGGTATTGGATGCCAATTAAGTGAATTTTTCAACTAGTGGGGAGACTAAATACAATGGATATAGACTTTCGATGTAGGCAACTATAGGTTGTAAGGTGGTGGCTTGGATGGTGAATGGTGTGGTGCCAAAAACAAAGGTTGTGGTTAGAGGTACAGTGACTCTAAGAGAACCATGGACCACATTAGTGGATGATGATGGAAGTGTGACAGAAGAAGGGGTGGGAGAATAAAAAGAAACCAAAAAATAAGTAAAAGTAGAGAAAGAAGCAAAAACAATAGAAGGGGGAAGGGAAGTAGTGGTGAAAGTGGTAGTAGCCACTCTCCTGGCTATTCTTAACTTAGGAGTTCCTTCTTAGGGGATTTACCCTCCTCAAGTTTAGGCACTTTTTACGATTGTTGCACCACTAATAATTTCTCAAGCATGGATCCTTGAGGTTCAACCTTCAATTACTACAATATTTATTTAATTGTCTCATGTATTGTAGTGCTTACGATGGCTAGCATGGTTGGTCCCATAATTATCATGATTTCTAGCATGGAGGTGGGAGGTGGACTTGAATGGATTCTTAAATATTCCTCTATGGTCCTTTCTCTTTTGGTACACCTTAGGTGTCATCTATCCTAGATGGCTAAGAAGTGTTAAACAAAGGGACCATCTCACACTAGCCTTTTTGTTGTACTAGTTTCATACTACATCCTCTACCATGCAAGGATCTTCTTTTTGAGTATCCCATATCTTCTAAGGCTTTCAATACATGATGCCTAGGATTTTCATCTATATCAAAGTCATATTTGACCTTAACTTTAGCGTAGAATGTGTACCACTTAGGGGGATTGGTATACCAACACTGCATTTCATTTTCATAACCCCAAACACTTCCAAGAGTGGTTTGAGTTAACTCTTTATCTGGGTTTTTCTCCTTCTCGATCTCATACCTCTTTTCATGTTCAAAGAATCTATACAAACCCTTATCACTCAACTTATTCCTAAAGTACTTTTATGGGTTATAGGATCACATGTTGTAAAGATTCTCTAGTCCCATGTTTTTGAGCTTCTCTTCTATCACCATGTGGAACCCTTACAATTTTGGTATAATTTTTATTATTGGTTACTTAAGTGGGTAAAAGGTGGTCTTCTTCTACCCCTTTAAATATCTTAGGTCCACATGGTCAAGTTTTCTAACATATTCAATATTGAAGAGGTAGTCGAACACATATGTTGATAGCTTGAAGGGCATAGCTAGAAATCCAAACAACTAGATGAAGGACCTTATCCTTCCTTCCACTAGGCCATTATTCTAACCTCAACAATTCGATTATCTCATTTTATAGCCTAGGTTCCCTCACTTTTATTTTTTCTATTATAACATTGCATAGATGTATTCCCTACTTATTGGCAAGGTACATTTGTACAATCGACCATTGATAGTGGTTGCCCGCTTGATCCCATTTGGTCTACCTAGAGGGTTGGAAATTAGTCCTTCTCATGCAAAATGAGGTAAACCACATAGGAGGTGTAAAATAATTTTCTTTACTCTTTAAACTTCTTTAGTTGGGTACTCATTTGATCAGCTAGATATCTCATGTAGTCTATCATTTGTGAGTGACCATTGTAGTTATTGACTACATGAAGAAGGGAGATGTGTGCCTAATACTCCTATTTGTTTGATCTTTCACCAAGTATGGCCGTAATTCTATAGAAGACCATCTGGATGACATATTTGAACCAATATAACTCTAGTAGGATGCTATATTCAACAACCTTCTTTAGGTTCTTTAGATGTGGGATTAATAAATCTTGCCAATAATTTTGGTCAAACCTATAGTAGTAATATTTTTTGTCTTCAAGTTGCATATGACCCTTATGGCAAGATCACCTACTACTTTTAGCATCCTCCTTACATCTCCCTCCCTTATATAAAATAACTCTTCTATCCATTAGAGTGGCCTAATGATCCTACCAGTAAAGTCATATATTTCTACACAAGCTTCTACCAATTGTACACAACTCCAAACTTGTGGGATCAAATTCATGGCAAGATTAGATCCAAATCCAACTTATGTTCCATAGGTTAGTTTGTGGGTCCAAATTGAATCTCTTGATGACTTACTTCCTCATGTTCCTGGGAGCATGTTTGTATTTTTCCTCTTCTACTCTCCTATGTGTTTCATCAAATAATTCCTTGGGTCTTCAAGAAGGAGGGAATGTCTTCCTTCTTGTTAACTTCTTCTTCCCTACCTCTTTTGTTTCTAACTAGATTGGAGCTCCTAGTGCTGACACTAGAGGGACAATGACTATGGAAGGCAAAGTTATTAGGTTGGTTATAGGTATGGAAGGGATCATAGAGGTAGAAGTGGTGTGTATGATGATGTGAGGGAAGGTAAGTGATTTTAAGCAACTCAATTTTCTTTTGCTATTTGGCATTGGGGAGCGATTTGCTCAATCACATAAGTGATTCACTTTAAATATGGAGTGAATCATTCAGCTTTTAGAATTTGGAATTATTTTTATGTCATGGAGTCAATCTCTTAGGTCTTCTAGTAATTTTTTCTTATGTTCTATCAATTTGGTAGTTAAAATTGAATTAGAAAAATTTTGATCAAGGGGAGATTGATGGTTTAATAAATAGAGTGATTTTCTTGGTTTTGCTAGATAATAATTAGTTGTATTGTACTTAGATAAAAACATTATTTTTAGTTTTGAGTAGTCTTGGTTTCGAAATCCTCCTAAGTGGATGAGATGCGCCCTCAAGACCTTGACCAAGATATTGGATGGCTTAGAAATAGGGGTCTATGAGTCAACCTTAAGAGAAGGTTGGTTTCTATGCCTAACTAAACTAACTAAATGAGGGATTGCAAGATAAATTAAGAAATGCAAAGGGTTAGAAAGATGAGCTAAAATTGGTATAGATTCAACAACATTAAGAGACACAGTGCAAAGATTCTTACAATTTAAATTTAAATTAAACTACCTAACATAATAACCTACTCTTCTTATGCATTCAAAATATTAATAATTGAGAACTTTGAGAAATGCTAAGTCATTTAATATCTATAACAACAAATCTAGATAGAAATCCAAACATAGAATAACTATAGTAGAATTACCCATTCCTAGCTTTAAAAGAAAATTCTTAGCTACTCAGTAAGACATACATACATTTTTTGCACAAGAAGTTAGCAGGAGTCTAGACAACAATCCAATCTTCATTCAAGAAGACATAGCCTCAATTAATACAATTATGGCAATTTTTAATACCAAAGAGCCAACCACTAGAATGGCTTACATTTTAGTATATATAAATATTTACAATGTATTCAATTATCTAAGAATGATTGTTGTTAGAGCATATTGTAGGCCTTAGGGTAGGTGTAAAGAGTGGCAGTCATATTCAGCTCATTTGTACTTAATTTTTTTGGGCATGCTTTGTTGACATGTATGATGCAAATATGATTATGAGGTTGGCTTGTGTGTTGCATCGTTGGATGCTAACCATCTATTGATGGTCCACTCATTTATGTTATGCATAACTAGCTGAGTAGGAGTAGATGTGGGATGGAGAAAGCTTTTATCATTAAGATATTCTAACAATATTGATGCCTAGTGTCTAATCAACATGCGTGAACCTATTTATTTGGATTATTCTAGATCGTTATGCAATGATTGATGGTATGAAAGCATGTTTCTTGTTGTCGGGTGGTTGTCATGACTAAGTATAGCTTCCTTTGGCTTTCTCCTCATGTCGAGTTTTTAATCTTCTTATTAGATTCCAAGTGACTTATTCAATTTTAATGATGTTAGTATGAAGAGTCCAATGAATGTATTTTCTCATGTATGATGCCTAATATCGAGAGTTTGCTTTGAGCCTTGATGCTTTATTGTTGGGATGTATGACTTAAATTTCCTTTTATTCTACTCTGCTTTGTTGGACATCGATTTCAATGCCTTAGCACCAAAATATTATCCAATATTCATATGCTTGTTGCTTTATCATCTACCTTAGCCTACTTTACATCTAGCCCTACATCTCTACTTGTTGTGCATTTCTGTAGTATTTCATCCTACTCAGAACCAACCTTTTATCCTTAAATCTATTATAGTAGCCTCCTCTAGTGCCCTTATAAACTATTGCATGCTCATTTATGCACTACTATTTTAGAAAAATAACTACATGGTCTAAACCATATCGTATATTGGATGTAGGTGATAAAATTCACCTATATTATTGGTGACTTTTGAGGATTTTTGCTTGTAAAATTGAGAACCTATTATGCCTTATTTATGTGATAATAGAGTCTTAAGGGAAAATGGAGATTGAAGATAAGATGATTGAAAGTGAGGGTTATCACTATGGAAAACAAAAGGATTTTAAAATAGAAGTAGGGTGATGCAGAGAAAGGGAGAGGTGAAGGTCGTAAGAGGCCGGAAAGGTGACCAGGGCAGAGGATGCGAACACTAGATTTTGGTGGAAATATAAATAGGCAAACAAGGTGAAGAGATTATTATAGAGGTGATATATGCAAAGGTATAAAAAACAAGATGAGGGAAATATTGGTAAGAGAAGAAATAAGAAAGGTATCTCCTACAAAACTAAAAATTCTATGAGCATATTCTGCTATAGCTGAACATTATTTCAAGTCCAAATTTGTAGCTTTAGGTGAATGTTCACTCATGAAAATTACGTTAGGTGAATATTGTAGGTCTACAGGAGTTTTCCTTCTTCCATTGTCCTCTTTCTTACAAAGTCAGAGAGATAGTATTCTTCACAATTACAAAGTGTTACAAAACTAGGCACTGCTTTGATTTTTTGCATGGCTACCTCCAAAAGTTTCATTCATTAGATAGTCATAAACTATCTTTTATAGCCATTTGTTGAAGTTGATGACAATTGGATCTTTAATTAAATTGTCTTTTATCTATGCTACCACCGATTTATCAGATCCAATTGCCCATGTGACGAGCCTAGTTATTTTTAAATTAGCCAATCAACGTGCTAAGTCGTGATATTCTCATTAATGTAACATAATTTTACTTTCATCACTTTGCCATCACAACATACAATTCTTAATTCAACATGATATTTACCTCTTCAAACTTTGAAACTAGCACCACATGTGTTCGGATTACACAAGCCCACTTGCTTTGTGATGTCATTGTGGCAACCTTTGGCACCTATTTAAATTATGAAAATTCTAAGAACATCTGTTCCTCATGTTAACACAGTTGCATGCAACAACTATATTTCTTTGCACATAATGATTTGAGCTATTTTCTCCATTGGGATATAGAATCATGGAAATAGTAGAGGAAAGCAAGGCATGATTTATGGATGTGAGAGGGAATTGGATAGAAAATGGAATTATGTGATATGAGAGGAAAATCCATTCTAACTAGCAATCATCTTCTACTAATCAAACTTTGAGTCTCTTTAGATCACCCCCTTCTTTTCCCTTCTTCTTATACCTCTTGATTTTTCTTTTGTTGTGGCATGCTATGCTTTAGACAACAAGAAGTAGGAAACAAAATGGGAATGATCATAAGGGAGAGTTTATTGTTACCATCCTTCCTCATATTCTAAAAAATCTATTGAGAGTTGAAGGTAGTGGAGAAGTTGTGACAAAAGAGTACCTTTTATAGGCTTCACGAGTCACTGATTCTTTTTAATTGGCTATTGCTTTCCTGGAAATCTTACACATGTGACTTACTTAGTTATCTTTAAAACTTCCCACTTAGTTCTGTTGGAGTAAAATTTGCATTTGGTTACGTTTGCGCCCAAGATTTTGCCAACATTGAAATATCGGGCTAAAACAGAGCTTACCCAGTTCAATCTCCAAAGGAGGTTGGTTCCTTGCTTCTTTTAGGAAAAGGGAGAGAGAGGAAAATGCATAAAGGAAGGGAAATATAGCTATTGCTAGAAGCATCTAAAAGATGCAAATTAGATAACAACAAAGCAACTTTAATATTCTTTTACAGAGAAGCAGTTATTTGAACCATAAAAAAAGAGCAACTAATCCTCTGGTGTAAATCTACTCAAGTATAAGCCTATTGGAATGGTTAATTTCAGAGTTAGCAAAAATTTATTGCAAAAATTTAGAATAAGAATTAAAGCAAGTTATATTCAATCTAACTTTATGTAGCAATCAACAATCCATACATACTTGATAATACACCAGTGAGCCAGAAACTAGAATGGATGATATTTTATTAGCTTTCAGAAGTCTGTATACATTGCCTTGTAAAAATCTAAGAGCCAACCATTTGTTTAAGTCGCTCATCCTATATATAATAGTTTTACATAGTAGAAAAATTGAAAGTCATTATAACAGTATGCACGTAGGATCATTCTGGTAGAAAGGTGGTTAAGAGAGTATGGGGCCTTCAACTGGAAAAGGTTAAGATATTCTTGTTGCAATGATCTACCTTTATCTCCATAGAGACATCGTGGTCTAGCTATATTTTATGTCAAAATATCATGTCGTCATGACTTTTGTTCTTCACTTGGCCCCTCAGCTTAAAAATGTCATGCTGGCATGACTATTTTTCTTTGCTTGGTCCTTCGACTTCAAAATATCGTGTTATCATGACTATTCTTCTTTGCTTGGTTCTTTGGCTTCAAAATGTCACACTATCATGACTATTCTTCTTTTCTTGGTCCTTCAGCTTCAAAATATCGTGATGTCATGACCATTTTCCTTTGCTTAGCCCCTTGGCCAAAAAATGTCACACTGGTGCGACCATTTTTCTTTGCTTGGCCTCTTGGATCTAAAATATCATGCTAGCATGACCATTTTCCTTTGCTTGGCCTCTTGGCCTAAAAATGTCATCCTGGCATGACCATTTTCCTTTGCTTGGCCTCTTGGCCCAAAAATGTCATCCTGGCATGACCATTTTTCTTTGCTTGGTCTCTTGGCCGAAAATGTCACGTTGGCATGACCTTTTTCCTTTGCTTAGCTTCTTGGATCCAAAATGTCATGCTGGCATGACCATTTTCCTTTGTTTGGCCTTTTGAACCAAAAATGTCATGTTGGCACGACCATTTTTCTTTGCTTGATCTCTTGACTCCAAAATATTGCGTTGGCACAATCATTTTCCTTTGCTTGACCTCTTGGATCCAAAATGTCATCTTGGCACGATCATTTTCCTTTGCTTGGCCTCTTGGCCCAAAATGTCGTGCTAGTGCGACCATTTTCCTTAGTGAAATTACGAGAAGACTACTCCTTACTCCCATGGATGTGGTCATTTTGACCAACATTATTGGTGCCTCCTGGGATAATTTAGCCCGCGAAATTTTAGAATCTAGAGCCTTTATCCATTGGGGAACGAAGTAAAAAGAACAACTAAGAAAAGAAGGGGAGAAAGGAGAATGATACCAAGAAAAAATATGTTTCTTGCTTTACACGTTCATTTGTCGAGAGTGTCTTCTTCTATGTATTTCTTTGTTTCTTCCTACCTGGGTGCTACTGTATTGCTTGTTGAGGATTTTTTAGCCTTTTCTTGTTTGTCCTTTTCTCAAAAAATTTAATTGTAGGTGGCGTAGGCTCTTCTCCAAGTCTCTTCGTCCGTATCTGAAGTCTCTTTGAAGGTTAGGTACAAATATTCCAATTCTTCTACCTTGTCATATGATAGGACTTTTGACTTCATATACAATTCATGCAGGTAGGAGTTTATTTGGGTGATGTCTTGAGCCATACTAAATATTTGTTCCTCTTGAACCGACTCTTCCCAACTATCAATCTCCAACTCATCTTCCACAAATTTCTTCCATGAAGCTTTCAGTTCATCTTCTGCTAGGAAATTAGAATCTTTGTCCCAGAAGCTAGGCATGTTGCAGTTTTTTGCTATGCTCATGTGTTTCAAAATCCCCTTAACCTCTGCTTTGAGCTCTTGTATTAGCTTAACGCTTTCTGTCACCAGCTTATACCTCTTGAAAAAGTTCCTAGCAACTAGTTTGGCTTGAGACCATTTTTTATCTTGTGCCTTGTAACTAAGTATTGCCTACATGTTTTCGACCAAGACCTAGATCTTTGTTTTCATAGATAACGTTGCTTTCAGGAGTTTGATAGATGAATCAAATTCGTCTTCCACCCGACCTAACATTTCTTTGATCTTGATCAAGTAGGACAATGTAGGCCTTGCTTTCATGCTCATCTTTTGGATATCTACAATCATTTATTTTCTAATTACCTTGGCTTTTTTCTTAGATATCCCACTGGTTGTATTGGTGCTGTCCAAGATTTGCTTCTTAAGATCTTCAATCTACTGTCTCAATAGCTGTGTTAAGGTAAAAAGAAGGTTCTATTTTTACCACTAGGTTTTTCCATTATTTACCATTGTAAATATCATTAACTATTTTTATTATGGTTAATGATATAGTTATTTAGTTGATTATTCACATTGTTATGTGAATAATAACTTGTTAGTTGTTAGCATCAATTCCTAGGTTGTTATCTGACTTAGGGGGGTACTTACTACTTCACGCCAATTTCCTACCTTAAGGGGAAACTATTGCCATTTGACTATTTTAAGCCTATGGCCTATGTTATATAAACCTTGGCATATAATATAATTCCTAATGCTTGATTTCATTATTTGATTATTGCCTACCTTACATCGATATCAAAGCAGGCATATCGACAATGCTCTTTGCTTTGCTCCGTGTGATCTAGTTCAGGTTCCACCATAGGTGGACAAGGCCTGAACCACAGGGAGTTGACCGGGTTCCACCATTTGTGAACAAGATCTGGATAGGAGGAAGCTAATCAGGTTCCGCAATTTTATGGACAAGACCTGGGTTGGACACGAGTAAGGCACACATAATTTTTCACTTGAATTAATGGTTGGAATTTTCCTAGGAGGTGTGATTGGCAGCAATCCTGTCGTGAATACTGAATATTTTTTTGTGGTTTGAATTTTCTTCCCATTTAATTATTTTGTTTACGTGATTAAACTGGACCACTAGTCCACACAGATGCCAGCATCCAAGTAGGAACCACTAGTCCTCGACCTGCGGGAGATGACGACCCCCTACCTAGTAGCCCGCACAGACTATCAGGTCACATGAGGGCAAGGACCCTTGAATCAGGTGATCTCCATGTGAGAGTAGACAACCCTCTAATCCGACGATCGCCATGGGAGGATAGATGGTCCTTCATATTGGTGACCGAAAATCAACCTCTAACGACCGGCCAATGACACCGACAATCGGAGACCAACCTCCAACGATCGATGGCCCACCACCACATGAGGGTAGGAGCACCCTCTGTGGGGTGAACCAAACATCGGGTAAGAGCACCCGAAACAAGACCGTGCTAACTACACATAACCCAAAGTTGATGTAGCTCTACACAAGATCCAAAACATGAAACTCGAGGTAGTCACATGGCGATTTCTTGATGATGTTGAGCTAGAAGTAGACTACGAAACATGGTGAAGAGGACCCTGCTGACTGAGCGATGATGTGGAGCTGAGCTGAACTGATAGCACGTGGATCAAAGTGCATCGATGTAGCATTGATTTGGCTCAAATTTCTAGGCTTAGTTGACATCAAATTGGTGGACAACATGTGGTAGTGATAAATTATGCCACGTGGCACAAGGGGCAACCTCCGATCGCTGTGGCAAAAGGACATGATATCTTGATTACCCAAAGGTAATAGATTACTGAAGGGAGGGATATTAGTTTTAAACCAATATCTACTGCACCGCTCGGTGCATGTGGGACTATTATGTCCCAGAGCCTAAAAGGCTTGTATAGCGCCTTCAAGACGAAGGCGCTCCCTTTCATAACCCATCGGGCTTACTAGCCTGACCAGTGACGAGGTCGGAGATAAGACTCCCGACCAGAGAGGTTGGGAGTTCAAGCCCCGTAGGGGCAAACCTAAGCCCAAAGTAAGGTTTTCTTTTCAATTTTTTTATTTTTTAAATTTGTTTTATTTTAAAATTAGAAGTTTTTTTTTTATATCTTTGTTTTTTAATAATTTTAAATATAATGTTTGTTTTTAAAAATTAATTTTTTTATAAATTGATTTTTTAAATAAAAATTTCATTTATTTTTATTATTAAATTCAAATTATATGATTAAAATTTTCTTTTGTTTAAAATTTTGCAAATTTCAAAATTAAAATTAAAAGAGAAGTAAGGCAACCTATTTTTTTTTGCAACACCAACAAATTGAGTGTTTTTGTTTTCTCCAAATGGAGATATAAGACAAATAAATAGCACTTATTTCTTGCAAAATTAGGGAACCTAAAACCTTTCAAAATTTGTTAATTTTGCACAATCCTAGGGGGAAAAAATCAATCAATTTGATTCTTTCATGCAAAATTGGAACACAAGGTGACATAAATTTTGCAACATCAAAAGACAATAGTGCATTTGTTTTCTCTCAAGGAGGGATATAACACAAAAAAAGTTTGCACTTCTTTTGCAAAATTAGGAGACCTAAAATCTTCTCAAAAGCCTTGTTAATTTAGCAAACAATAAAGAATCAAACTTGAATTCTTTTTTGCCAAATTGTAACACAAGGAGACACAAAAATTTGCAAAATTAAAAAGGGACAAAATGCTTTTTTTTTCTCACAAAAAGGGATATAAGACATAGAAGAGCACCTTTTTTCTTGCAAATTTAGAGAACTTTAAAAATGTTCTCAAATCCTTGTTAATTTTGTAAACAATAAAGGATCAAACTTGAATTCTTTTTTGCACAATTGTAACACAAGGACACACCAAATTTGCAATACAAAGGCAATATGTGCATTTGTTTTCTCGAAGGAGAAATATAACAAAAGAAATTGCACATTCTTTTGCAAAATTGAGAAGAAATTGAAGACCTTGGATCCACTAAAACCAAGTCATTTGTCGACTGGTTTTGGAAGCCTTTCAAATGAAGGTCGTGTGTCGACTTGTCTTGGAAGGAGTTCTAATTTATTAATTTTGCAAAACAAAGGAGGGAAGACAAGAAATTGTATATCTTTTGCAAAATTGTAACATAAGGTGAGGAGCACTTAAAACAAAATTAAAACTCGTTAAATTTGCATACAAAAAGGAAAGGCAATTGTTTTATGCCACAATCTTTACAAAATTTGAAAAACAAGAGGAGACATATAATATCAATTTTTTTCACAACATAAATCCAAATTTTGTTGCAAAAATTAAATGTACATTTACGATTTTACTTGATACCTTTATTGGCAAATTAGGTGCATTTTCGGTTGCATCCGACACCTATGTGATAATAATTTTGTTGGCATTCTTGTTTTATTATTGCATTATTTTTTTGCAATTATAAGTCATAAAATCAAGAACACTCAAAACCCCAAAATTTTACAATAATTTGTGTAAATCATTGCACAGGTTTAAAGCCAAATTTTCTTGATATTCTCTCCTAAATCAAAACCCCTAATTCACTCTTATTTTTTTGGCTCAATTTCCTCAAACTGATTATCCCTCTTCAAGAGGACTTTCAGGCAGGTGCCATTAAATATATTTTTGAATTAATTATCTTTTGGTACTCTTTTAGGGTATATCAAAAGAAAGAACAAGTTTTTGTAAAATAAGGAACCTTGAAAGCAGCAATCTTTTGCACTAAGGGGGGATAATTATTATTTTTCCTTCAAACACAAATTTTGACAAGAGGGAGATAAAACTTGTAAAGGCAATCAGAAAAGTAGAAGTCATCAAAATTATACCTTTTATTTTAGGCTTCATAATAGAAACCATGCTTGAAGTACTTGCAATAAGGAAGGATTATTTGGTGAACTTTTTTGATAATTTTGCCTAGGAGGCAAAGTTTTGCACAAAATTGTAAAAAGGACAACCATGACACCAATCGGTGTTGGTTTCAACACAAGAAAAACTAAAATGGCAAAGGCACATCATAGAGGCCCTATTTCTAGTGAAGTGTCTGATTCTGATTCTGGTTTAGAAAGAGCACACAAAGTGCTCATGGCTAAAACAATATTGTAAAGGGGAAACAAATTTGTCACCCTAGGCAAGCACTTTTTCCAAAACCTCTTTTTAGGCTTCATAAATAGCATAAGTTTTTGTTTGAAGTACTTGCAATAAAGGGGTGATTGTACCTATTTTTAGGCTTCATAAATAGCAAACTCTTTTTGTTTGAAGTACTTATAATAAAGGGGGGAATATTTTGGTGTAAAATTTCCTAGGAGGCAATATTTGTAAAAGCCTTAACAAGTTTCATGAGTTACACATCATTTTGCAATTAATGGGGGATACAAATTTCTTTTCCTACTTCACACAAATATTTTAAGAAGACTTATAAGGGTGCATTTTCAGCAGCGATCGACATCTTAGTCACACTTCTTTTAGAAATTTCATTACAACATGTTTTGCAACAAGGAGGGAAACTTATAAGGGTGCATTTTTTATAGTGACCGACACCTTGGCTACCTTATCAAAACTTTTGCACAATCATATTGTAACAGAATGAACCTTGTATGAAGTGATCTACTCTACTACACCTAGTGGTTGCAGTGTCTGGTTATCCATGCAATCTAGTTGGATGACAAGATTACAATAAGGAAATTCGTTAATGTGAAGACAAAGTGAGGAATGACCTACTTTTTGCTTAGAGAAGCCAGAGCACTATGATAGAGCAAGAACTAGCAGATCAACATCTTTTTCACTATATTGGGGCAGTTATATACATTACCCAAATAATGTAATAAGGGGGGATGTTAGGGTAAAAAGTAGGTTCTATTTTTACCACTAGGTTATTCCATTATTTACCATTGTAAATATCATTAACTATTTTTACTATGGTTAATGATATGGTTATTTAGCTGATTATTCACATTGTTATGTGAATAATAGCTTGTTAGTTGTTAGCGTCAATTCTTAGGTTGTTAGCTGACTTAGAGGGGGGACTTCCTACTTCACACCATTTTCCTACCTTAAGGGAAACTATTGCCATTTGGCTATTTCAAGCCTATGGCCTATGTTATATAAAACTTGGTATATAATATAATTCATAATGCTTAATTTCATTATTTGATTATTTCCTACCTTACAAGCTATACCTATTACTCGAACTTCTCTCGTTTTTTTAAAGGGGATCACTTCATTGAATATTTGTTCCCATTTCTTTGCTTCTTACTTATAGGAAGCCATCTTATTGAACATTTGTTCCCATTTCTTTGCTTCATTTTTTACTGCCATTTCAATTGTCTTCTATTGACTCAAGGCTTCTTCCAAACACTTCCTTGCCTCTACAGCCCTAAGGTATTTCTCTTTGAAATACTCAGCGTTCAAGTATATCATCCCATGTGAGCTTGAGATTTTTCCCATTCATCTTCCATCGACAGCTGAGTCATATCTTCGGTAGTCTCTTCAGCTTGGTAGTCTTCCAAGGTCATTTCTCCTTCGAGATTTTGTACCATTGGCATCATCTTCAGAGTAGAACATTGCATATTGATAGGTTCTAAGACCATTCATTCCCTGGTGTGAGCTATTGCCTAGGAATTTTGAGTGTTTCATAATTTTAACTAGGCATAAGCTTTTAGGGTTACCTTTTTTAATCTCTTTAGTTTAGCAATTTTGGAGTAACTCTTGAAAGAAGAGGTAAGAATGGATTAGAAGTTTGAGAGGTTGGTGATATAGGGGAAGGGAATGGTGGCTATGGAGGCATCTACATTTGGTTTCTCAGTGAGGGCATCTGTGGGTACAACTGAAAATTCTTTTGGGTCAATTTGGGTTGATGGTGGAGATGGTGGAGGATGCTGAATGGAGGGAGAAGAGATATTGCCCTGATCTACAGAATGGGAAGGTGAATTCCTTTAGGGATGAGAAGAGAAAGAAGATGTATCAAGGTTAAAAGGAGATGTACCTAATTCCTTGCGAGGGCTAGTGTCTCCTATTTTTGGTGCCTTCTCAGGAGCTTATGTATAAATTTCTACTATTTGTTGCAAGCTAGAATTACCAGTATCAACTGCATATTTGGATGGGGCATGTTCTTTAGCAAGGGCTTCTTCTGTAGGAAAAGGTTTTTTGACCTTCTCGACCACTTCTTGGTCATTCGTCTCTTGTTGTTCAGAAATTTGCTCAGAGCTGTCCCCTGTTTCTTCCTGGTCCACTATTTCTTCCTGGTCCTCTGTTTCTTCTTCGTTTCCTGTCTCTTTAGAGTGCATCTCTTCTTGTTTTCTTTTCTTTTGCTCTCCTCTCTTTACTAGAATCTACTTTCCTATTTATCTTGATGAGAGGGGCATCATCATCGTCAGAATCTATGTATGATGTGGAAGGGGGAATGAATTTTTGAGACATATTTTTTGGAGCTTCTACTTTTTTGGCGGTAATCTATTTTCCTTTTCTTTTGCTAGTACCTATCTTCTCAACGATGGGTCGGATAGGGATACCGTTGATGCTCAATGGTACTTTGTTTGTGAGAGTTTCAAACCATGAGGCGTGGTGATTGTCATACCTTTCAGAAAACTCCTTGTTGATCTTTGTTCCATATATGGTATGCATTTGTATATGACACCTCATATGCCACCATGCTAATATTTTGGCGTGATCCCAATCCTTCCTTTTTTTTCATCCTTTTGATAAATTTTTCATCTAACTTGTGAATTGGGTTTACGTCAGGGCTCCAGTCTATTAAATGTTCATAAAAGTCATACCATAAACTTAACGACTGCATCTGCTCGACATGCCATTCTAACGGTTCATCTTCTTCATTGTTCCTACCTTGTCTATCAATTTGCTTATCTGATGCATACAACTTTTTAAAGGGAGTTTGATTGAGGGAGGTCAATTTTTTAGCAAATTTGTCTACAGGGTCATACCTCCACTTTATGGCAACTCAATTAACTTTAAATTTTTCATAGTTCGAGCGATTCGCTTGTGGTCCCCCTTATTTGAGACTAATACCCCTGCACACTGGAAGGGCATGAGGTATGTGCCAATCCTGCCAACACCTATACCAAATCTATAATTAACATACTTAATATGCCTCACATAATCCAGAGTGAAAAATTGCTCAATGACATAATATGGTAGTAAAAAGGGCTTCCCTGTGAAGCCATATAATCTGACGACCACTCCTTGGGTCAAAATAAACCAATCCCCTTCTTCTATGTGAATGTGTTGTAGAGTATCTCACATATTTTGGGGAATTCTTGGCATAGTGCCATACATGATTTTTAATGTAGGCAACATGAATTCCATATTTAAATGGTAGTATGATTCTTTTTTCGAGAGGAGCAGTGTCCACTCGTATACGAGCAATCTGTTTCCATATTGGTCCATGGCTAAGGTAGAGATAAATTCCAAATTTTTTGCTTGAAAGAAAAATAAAAGCCATACCAGGTAAGAATAAAACCTGAAGGCGTCCAGGATGTCTATCTGTATTTTGAGCAGGCCTGCATGTATCTGTTGGGCCAAGTGTGTTGGCTAGTCGAAGAAGAGTGGCACTATCCTCTGGTCTACATGCACATCATCACAAAACTTGGGATTTGACATGCATTGTACCACCACAACCTACCATCCATAGACCCATGTATCGGTTTCTAACCTTGTTACCATGGCCAACATGGAGAAAAATTCCTTGTTTTTGAATTTGGACAAGGGAATCGAAGATTTTGGCACAGTTCCCTCAAGAGTAGGTTTTAACAAATACTCTTGCAGAAATAATATTATGGTGAGGTCATATGTATAAAATTTGGTTGAATTAATGGGGTTAAAATGAATAGGGTTCGGGGCTTTCTGCCACAACTGAAGGCTACTCGAACTGCATTGGTGTCGAGAGTAAATACAACCTCTCCCCAAGAATTTCTTACAATTTTGTGCTTTATATCGTAAAATTCTACCATGGCCCTAATCAATTTGGGGTAGGGGTGGATAGGGGGAAAATGTACCAGGAGAGTTGGAAGTGGTAGGTAAATGTGCTTGGGCATGACAATGTGATATTCTTCGCCACTCTGGCCTCAATGTATTTTCGAATCCGCTCCGGGTCCTTCTATCTTACCTTGGTATCAGTAATGTGAGCATCTAGGTATACAAAACCGCTTTCACTTCTTGCTAACCTATGTTTTCCTTTAGGAGCTAGAGGATAGGCCATCATGGTTGCCTATTACAATTTTGGCATAAAAAAACCTGGAATGTGCTTGGAAGAGATTGAAGGATTTTATGGAAATCTAGGAGTGTTGCAAGTAGAAGGAAAAAAAATTAGGGAATAAGTAATTTATGGGGGAGCTTTATGCAGCATAAGTAGATGTGCATGCATGTGCCAAGGTGACATGCATTAATTGCGATTAGTGGTGCACACCTCGAAACCAATTTTGAACGTTGCTAAATACTTTATTTTGTGTGCCACCTTTAAGAGATCAACTACCATGCGTTACCATTTTATGAGGGCCAATGGTGTCACTTTGTTGTTGTCCTTGACTAATAAATTTGCGTCACCTCTACTCTGGGCTAATGACTAGGTACAATGATACCTTGAAAAGCAAGGTTTTTAAAAGTTAAAAAAATTTGATTTTCTCGCCAAAAGCATGGTTGCTTCGAGGTGGCCCTTGGACATCAAAACATCACAAAATTGCAATAATTTTATTGAAGTGTCCCTTGGACACCGAAATTTCATACCATCATGATAATTTTCTTTGAGGTGGCCCTTGGATGCCAAAATATCATGAAATCACAATAATTTTCTTGAGGTGGCTCTTGGATGATGAAATGTCACGCCATCGTGATAATTTTCTTTGAGGTGGCCCTTGGATGCCAAAATATCATGAAATCACAATAATTTTCTTGAGGTGGCTCTTGGATGACGAAATGTCACACCATCGTGACAATTTCCTTTGAGGTGGCTCTTGGATGCCAAAATGTTGTGCTATCATGGCAATTTCATTTGAGGTGGCCCTTGGACACCAAAATGTCATTCCATCCTGATAATTTCCTTTGAGGGGGCCCTTGGACGCCAAAATGTCATGAAATAATGACAATTTCTTTTGAGATGGCCTTTGGACACCAAAATATTGTGAAATCATGACATTTTCTTTTTAAATGGCCTTTGGACGCCAAAATATTGTGAAATCAAGATGATTTCCTTTAAGGTGGCCCTTGGATGCCAAAATATTGTGAAATCATGATAATTTTATTGAAGTGTCCCTTGGACATCGAAATGTCGCACTATCATGACAATTTCCTTTGAGGTGGCCCTTGGATGACAATATGTCATGAAATCATGACAATTTTTGTGAACTATCTCTTGGATGTCAAAATGTCGTGAAATCATGATAATTTCTTTTGAGATGGCCTTTGGATGCTAAAATATTGTGAAATCATGACAATTTTATTTTAGGTGGCTTTTGGAAAGAAAAAAAGGATATATTTACACATAATACACACAGAGTAGAGGAAAATATCTTACTTATAGTACAACTTCAGATGGAAGCCATTGATGAGGATGGGTTGAATCTGATCCTGTTCATTCTTAAACTAGAAAGAGTTTTGTTGTTTTTCTTCGATTACTTCGAAGGGGCCTTCCTAGAATGCGTCAAATTTTTGGTGTTTTTTGGGTTTTGCTTTCTTTTCATTCCACCTCAGAACTAAGTCTCCTACTTTGAAATTTCTTAGAGTAGCCATTTTATCGAACCATTTCTTCGTGGTGGCCACATATTTTTGATAATGGTCGTAGGCCTATTATTTATGTTCCTCTAATTGTAGGAGTTGGACCAATCTATTTTCCATCGGTTCTGCCTCCTCTGTGCCAGTCTGATTGAGCAACTTTAAAGCTGGTATTTCTGTGTATTGGAAGAATTGCTTATTTATCGTAGACTAAAGAGTAGGGAGAGGTATTGATAGACTTCTTTATAGTTATCCTATCAACCCACAATGCTTGGTTTATTAGAGAGTGCCAACTTCTTATCATGTAGAGTCCGCTTCAATATTCGGAGCAAGTTTTTATTTGTTGATTCAGCTAATCCATTTCCTCGTGGATAGTAGTTAGAGGATATTTTCAAGTAGATCTCATATTTACATGTAAAGTCAATAATTTTGCAAACTATGAAAGATGTGTCGTTGTCTATAACCAATGCGTCTGGGATGCCAAACCTTGTGATCAAACTCTCCATAAATTCCATCATAACTTATTGGTCTGCTTTCTTAGTGGGTATTGCTTCGACCCACTTAGTAAAGGAATCAGTAGTGATCAAGATGTATTTATGCCCAACATATGAGTTGGTATCTATTACTTCGATAAAATCCAATTCCCATTGTTGAAAAGGTTCTTCAACCTGAATAGATTTTAGAGGTATCAAAGTGTTCCTATTTCTCCCAATGTATCTCTGACACTTCTCACATTTTCTTGTTATTCTGAAAGTGTCTACAAAAATGGTTGGCCAATAACATCCAGTTATGATGATATTCAAAGCAATGGTTCTTCTTGAGTAGTGTCCTCCTGAAGGACCCCTATGGAATTCATCCAAGATCCTCTATTTCTGATCATCTCTTATACACCTCAGCAATACTCCATCTAGATTTTTTCTATACAACCCTTCAGGTAACAGGGTGTATTTCAAAGTCTGGATTCTGTATCTTTGTCTCTATGAAGCATTCAAACTTGCTGGATACTTTTCAGTCTAGAAGTACCTGATTAGTTCATCGGCCCGGTCATGTTGATCTAAGAGTTGATCATCTTCTCAGGTTGCTTCTTGAGTTTGGTAAGTTATGTATTTTTATGAGGCTTGCTTTGCGAGTTCTTGACATAATGCTTTACCTCTTAACAACTTGGTTGGATGTATCTCAATGTCATATTTTTGTATCTTTGACACCCAACCAACTCTTTTATCGCCAAGTTCCCCTTGTATGATGAAATTTTGGACGTCGAGGTGAACCACATAAACAATAGTCTTACTTTGTAAAAGGAAATGCCTAAATTTTTAAAAATATTTCATTATTGCATAAATTTATTTTTCAACGAAGTTATACTTCTCTTCATGTTCTTGCATAGTCTGACGTAGGAAAGCTATAGGTCTCTTTTCTTTGTCAAGCCCTTTCTAAGTGAGTATTGCGGCATAACTCTCTTGTTTACCTACAACATATAAGATGAACCCTTTGGAATAGTCTAGGTTCACTAAGATGGGAGCTTGGGCTATTTGTTCCTTAATTTGCTAAAAATATTGTTTCCTTATGTCTATCCACTTAAACTTAGTATCTTTTTTCAACAATTCGATCATGGGTTTGACTATTTGTGAAAAAGATGCTATAAATTTGTGTATGACGTTGATTTGGTCGTTTAAGGACAAAGGGAGTTCCAAAAGTGCTTTCACCCTGTTAGGGTCTATAGCTAGGTCGGCTTTATAAATGATATGACCTAGTAAGATCCCTTCTTCCACAACGAATATGGATTTATTTGGGTTTATAGAGATACCAAACTCTATGCATTTATCAAACACTCTCCTAAGATGTTCAATGTGATCTTCCTTTTGATGAGAAAACACTGTCATATCAGTTAAATATATCACTATTATCTTGTTGACAAGCTCCCCAAAAGCTACATCCATCGCTTGTTGAAAATTTACCATAACATTAGATAATTTTAAGGGCATACTTTGATAGGAAAATGTCCCCCACTTGGTGGTGAATGTAGTCTTGAACTGATCTTCATCCTTGACCCATACCTGATTGTACCTAGAGAACCCGTTCAGGAGCGAGAATCTTTCTACTGCTGCTACTGTATGTAGGGTCTGGTCTATCTGTGGGAGAGGATAATTATATTTTAATGACACCTTGTTAACGTTATGGATTTTGATGCACAACCTAATATCTCCATTTTTATTTCTAATCGAGACTAGGTTAGATACTCAAGTCGAATGCTTGATTGGGTAGATAATCTTAGCCTCAAGCAATTTTAGTAGTCCCTACTTCATTAGATCTTCGATCTTAGGATTCACTGGTCTTTGCTTTTTTTAGAAGGGTTTTTCACCTTCTTCAAGTTCAATCATATGCTAGATAGTCTCTTTGGAGTAGACTTGAAGGTCACCATAAGTCCAAGCTACGATGTCTAGGAATTCCTTGCATAATCCTCTGAATTTGATCCAGTTCCTCTTCCATAGTATTAACTTCCACTTTAATGGATTTATCGAGTCCCATTTAAGCTTCTCTATGTCTATGCTTGTCAAATTTCATTTTATGGCCAGTCGACTTGTCGTGATCAAATAGGATTTCGAAGGTGATCAACCCTTTTGAGATGTGGTTATTTTTCAAATGGATCATATCTATATCTTCTTCATATTTATAAGTCTTATTGTTCGAGCAGTTCATTTCATGGATGAGAAATTCTACTATTTGTTTATCATTTTCAAATACCTACCAAAATATGTCCCTATCCGATATAGAGGGCCTGTAAATTAGCCTAACTATTTTGGACTTTTGAATGACATTGTTGATAGGACAAAAATTTACCCCTACCGAAGCCAATAAATTTGCATGAGTATTCTTTTCCCTTGGGATTACTTTGAGGTTTAAAGATTCAAATGAATCTAGCAAGTCCCAAAACTTATTCCTATAAGCCTTAAGGTAATGTTGTTTGCTTACACATTTCTCAGTAACCTGATTTACTATTAATTCAGAGTCTCCAAAGATCATGTAGCTGGAAGATACCCATTTTTTTGGCTTTCTTAAGGCCTAAGAAGAGTGATTCATACTCTGTTGCATTGTTAGTGCAACTCTAGGTTAATCTATAAGAAAACAATTTCTCTTCACTTGTTGGGGATATTAGAACAATATCCACTCCGGCTCCATTTTTGCACCTAGCGCCATCGAAGAAGAGTTCCATAGTTGGTTAGTAGGTTGGTCTACCTGAGGGAGAGGAGTGAGGTTACTCTTCTCGAGATTTACAATTATGTAGCTTCTCATGTCCATTTCGATCATGGCGTTGAAGTCTTGGAGAGAGAACTAGTCTTCTTCTTACAACACATTTAGAGATTCCTCCATTAATTTCAAGTCTTCTAGTTCTTCTGTCATCATATTCACAGTGGTGGCATGCTTACCTTCCTCTTCAAGTTTTTCAATATGAAAGATCAAAGGTTTCTCATTAAATATTTTCACTCTTTTGCCCTTGAATAGGATTTCCAGGTGGGGAGACACATACCAAAATAAGGTTCTAGATCCACTACCACTACCTCTTGTATAACCGTGAGTTTTAGTTATCAAGTTCGAGTTCGTATTCAAGTTCGACACTCTTGAAGTTCAAAAAAAATTCGACATGTTCAAAAATTTAAAATAAAATTCGATTATTATAAATGCGTATATATTTTTTTAATAATTTTATTTTTTTATTTTTATATAAAATTTAAAAATCAAAGATACAAAATTATAATATTTGATTTTAATAATTTATTTTTAAATATATACTTCAAAATATTTTTAAAAATATAAACATTTTTATAACTTTATCTAAACATAATAATTTTTTAATACATAAGAAGATTTTCAAAAATTTAAATCAATATTAAAAAATATATATAAATTATAAGTTTTCTATCACATGATAAATTCATTCTAAAAAAAATCATGCATATTAATTAACAAAAAACTATAATTGTCGTCCACTCTCTTCCAAATAATAATAAAAAACTAAAAAAATAGATTGAATTAAACATATATAATTATACAACATTATAATACATATTTTCAAGTTCAAATTTTGCTAAAAGATAATACATATATAATTATATAACATTTGCATGATAAAACTTAGCCCCGGTAGGAAACCAAGCCACGGTTGTCGAAAACGCAGGTGTGCTTCAGCTCCACCTCTGCCAAGTGGACGAGGTTTATCCGGCCATCGTCCCCAATGGAGATGCACTTGTAGGAGGAGGGCTTGAGGTCCATCTCAAAAATGGCACCACCATTATCACCGCCTTCTGTAGTGCCCTCAGGAATGATATCCTCATGGCTACGTTCCATGAGATCTGCAGTTCTAGCCGTGACTGGTCTAGAGGGCTATACTCTAACGCTTGGATTTCTAGCGAGGACGTACCCGAATCAGCATCGTGCATGGCCATGGTCACCAAAAGGTAGAACATGGCCACAGGCAGGAGCCATCGCACAACGTCGATGTAATTCCCTTGCGGCAAGCATCGACCTCTGATTTTAGGATTTTTCTTACTTCTTTTATATTTAATTTTTTTTGCAAAATTTAGGATTTATTTGTCGAATTTATTTGTTGAAAGTTTTGAGTTCGATGAATTTCAAATTTTATTTAAAAAATTCAACGAATTTGATAACTAAGTCGTGAGTTGAGGTAGTTTGTGAAGAACAATTGGGATATATTTAATTACCCCTAAAATTTTGATAGGGGTTCCATCTAATTGCAAGACACCAGGGGTGCTCCTTGTATATTCCATTCCCATGATGTCACATACTGTCTTGGGCATCACAATGGTTGCGGCTCCAGATTCTATTATACAGTTATGTACCACCCATCCTTCCATTTGAAGAGACTGATAGAAGGGAGAGGGTCTATTTTTTCTCAAAGTTGACGTCAGGATAGCTTATGTAGAATCTAATCAAGTTGGAGTCCTACTCTTCTTCTTTATAGATCTCAAGGATTCTTGCAATTTATTAATCTATCCAAAAATCTGCAAAGCTTCATACATAGTTGCTTTAGAGAGAGTTTTATTCATTTCCTCAACTATATTGAATGGGAGGGATTCGACACTTTTCTCTTTTAGACTTATATCATACTTATTCCTGTACCTCTAAATAGCATCTATCCTTTGATGCTTAGTCAGTGAGGGGTATCTTAGTTTATCCCTAGCTTGTTCCTGTGTCTCCGTTTCTTTCTGTCGAGGCACTTCTTTATGAGTTTATGCTTTTTTATGACCTAAATTTTGGGGAGCTTTCTCATAGGATGTTATTTTCTCAATAGGGTCCCTTATAGACGAAGGCACTTTCAAGGGGTTAAGCTCTTGGGGATCAACCTGTAAGGGTTTATTTCCTGATCTGGTTAGAACGGCTACTTGTTCAACATAAGACATCATGAAATTTTGATTATCTTCTCTGATCATATTAACCTGATCCTTGAGGGTTTCTTAGTCTTTTCAATAGCTATCCTTTGGACATGATGTTGATGAATCATGCAAGAAGTTTCACTGTACGGATCATTACATGTGGAACACTAGAAGTTGGACTCTATCAAAGTGTTAGTGGGTTCACTATCTTCATTGGCATAAACCATGTTAGATTTATCATAGCTTCTACCACTTGTGGAGGCTTGATATTTTGTTACTTGTGGAAACCTCCTTGGTTGGAAATTTCTTTCTACTTCTCTTCTTTCCATTGAGGTCATCTTATTTTTTAGAGTTTTCATGGATTCTTGTAGATCTTGTAAAGTTGCAAGTGGAAGATCAAGAATTGATGGAACTTCTGCTATTGGAAGTGCAGGAATGGTAGGAAGCATTGGATGAGCGAGAGGTGTTTGTATTACTATGATATTAGGTTGTCTAGTCCATTTAGGAAGACTTGCATTAGGTGTGGGAGCAATAGTTTGGAAATTTGTATTTGATACTTGTGGTAGATCCAAGAAAATAGGCATTATCATCTTCGCAGGGAACCTTCTAATAGCAATAAGATCCTTTTCTACCTTTTCAACTTCTTGGTAAACTTCTGGGAAGGTAAATACTTGGGATTGCATTATAGCCATGCTTATGTCTAATTTGAAGACCCTCAAATAGTAATACATTGATTGCTCATCTGTTGACCTCAAACCATCAGGTACTCTTAGCAAAGTCTAACTAAATCTGATGTTAAAGTTGACTATCTCCTCTTGAGGGTGTTTCTGGATAACGGTAAACTAATTTAGCAGGAAGAAAGGATCAACATGCTCATTGAATTCTTCTACTAGTTTATTGACAAGTTGGGCCCAAGTGGATATAAATTGGTTCCCAAGGGATCTATACCAATAGAGCATTTTTCCTTTCAAGGAAATGACTAGTAGTCTTATTATGATGTCCTCCTTTGTGATGTTATGTATATGTGTGAGTGCAACTACATCTTGGCAGCGTTCATAGGCCATCTTTCTAGTACCATCATATTGGGGTAATGCTTTCAAAGCTACTACTAGAATCGGGTGTTGGGTTACCAGATTCAGAGGGACTATATGGGTCCATAAAGGGTAAGGTATATTTTATTGATTTATGGCCATTGTAGTTATGGTTCTATCAGGTATTATGGAAAAATGGGTAGTTAGAGTTAACATTCCACTAGTAGCAGTACTAGGTAAGGCTGAAAGAATAGGGTTAGCTCTACGACTACCAAGGTGTAATTCGAAAACATCGATGGGTTCTTAAGAATTTCTTGCTTTAGATTTGGTTATCATACAAAAAAGGCTTTCAACCAAATAGTAGATAAGGGCTTTCTTAGGGTTTCTTTTTTGGGCAGAGTCACCAGGTGATTCATAAAAAGGTTAAACAGGGCAAAGGTAATCACCAAGACATTGACCTGTACATATCGTGGGATTGGATCCCACCGGGTATACCAAAAACTATTAGAGAAAAATCTGCCTTTGGTTATGTTTGTGCCCAAGACTTTGCCAACATTGAAAGATAAGACTAAAACAGAGCTTACCCGGTTCAATCTCTAGAGGATTTTGGTTCCTTGCTTCTTTTAGGAAAAGGGAGAGAGAGGAAAATGCATAAAGAGAGGGAAATATAGCTATTTCTAGAAGCATCTAAACGGTGTAGATTAGATAATAACAAAGCAACTTTAATAGCCTTTTATAAAGAAGCATCTATTTGAACCATCAAAATAGAGCAACTAATCCTCTGGTGTAAATCTACTCAAGTATAAGCCTATTGGAATGATTAATTTCAGAGTTAGCATAACTTTATTGAAGAAATTTAAAATAAGAATTAAAGCAAGTTATATTCAATCTAACTTTATGTAGCAATCAACAATCCATACATACTGGATAACACAGTGAGTCAAAAACCAGAATGGATTATCTTTTATTAGATTTCAGTAGTTTGTATACATTGCCTTGTAAACATCTAAGAGTCAACCATTTATTTAGGTCGCTCATCCTATATATAATAGTTTTACATAATAAAAAACTAAAAGTCATTACAATAGTATATTCGTAGGATCATTCTAGTAGAAATGTGATTAGGAGAGTATGGGGTATTCAAATGGAAATGGTTAAGATCTTCTTGTTGCAATTATCTACCTTTATCTCCATAGAGGCATCATGGTCCAGCTATCTTTTACCTCAAAATGTCGTGTCGTCATGACTTTTGTTCTTCACTTGGCCCCTTGGTTTCAAAATGTTGCACTGGCATAACTATTTTCCTTTGCTTGGTCCTTCGACTTCAAAATGTTGCGCTATTGTGATTATTCTTCTTTTCTTGGTCCTTTGGATTCAAAATGTTTCTCTATCACGACTATTCTTCTTTTCTTGGTCCTTTGACTTCAAAATGTTGTGTTGTCGCAACCATTTTTTTTTGCTTGGCCCCTTGGCCCAAAAATATCATGCTAGCGTGACCATTTTTTTTTGCTTGGCCTCTTGGCTCCAACAATGTCGCACTAATGAGACCACTTTTCTTTGCATGGCCTCTTGGCCCAAAAATGTTGTGTTGGCACGACCATTTTCCTTTGCTTGGCCTATTGGATCCAAAATGTCATGTTGGCATGACCATTTTCCTTTGCTTGGCCTCTTGGACCAAAATATCGCACTGGTGCAACCATTTTTATTTGCTTAACCTCTTGGCTCCAAAATGTCACGCTGGCATGACCATTTTTCTTTGCTTGGCCTCTTGTCCCAAAAATGTCGCGATGGCACGACCATTTTCCTTTGCTTGGCCTCTTGGCTCCAAAATGTCGTGCTAGCGTGACCATTTTCCTTTGCTTGGCCTCTTGGCTTCAAAATGTTATGTTGGCGTGACCATTTCCTTTGCTTGGCCTCTTGGCCCAAAAATTTCGCGTTGGCATGACCATTTTCCTTTGCTTGGCCTCTTGGCCCAAAATGTTGTGCTGGCACGACCATTTTCCTTAGTGAAATTTTGAGAAGACGACTTACTCCCCTAGATGTGATCATTTTGACCAACTTCATGAGTCACTGACGTCTTTTCATTGGCTATTGCTTTCCTGGAAATCTTATGAATGTGACTTGCTTAATTCTCTTTAAAACTTCCCTTATGTGGTCTATTGCCTTTATTCAATTTTTTTTGCATATTACAGGTTTTATTTACGTGTCAACTATTTACACAAAATTATGGCATGCTATTTCATGTCGTTGAAGCAATTTTACTTTTTCACTTAAATCTGCAGTGGCTTGGCCATATTTTTCCATAATTGAGATTTCTTCTCTGGTACAACCTTTTGGACAAAAAACTAGCATCAAATTGTTCCTAGTATTGATATGATTTTGTGCCAATTGTATTTCTAAGAAATATCTAACACAACTCATGAGAAACTAGTGCAGTGAGCTACCATTTTCTATTGTTTCACTTTTTTGAGGTGCATTAACCAGATGCAACTGAAGGCTTCCTAAGAATACTCTTATTGTACATTTTAGATCCAACGTATCAAGGTTTACTACCAAATTATGATCCTTAGGTGATGATTCTAAACTTTTTTAGATGGGAAAAAATATTCGTTCTTTCCTCTAAGTCTAATTAAATGTCAAGTGTGCACATGGGAGATTTACTAGAATCTCTGCTTCCGCACTTGAGGGTCTCTTTCCGAAGGAGACCTTGAAAATATAAATATTCTCAACACAACTAGACTCAATAATGCTTTTATCTTACATTTGTATAGGTTGATGTAATACTTATTTTGAATGAATTAATTCAAGAAAAACACCTAAGGTTTTTGGATTGCTATCTATTTGACTCTTCTTCAAGCCTTAATGGTTATTTAAACCTAAATCGTCAATGATCACCTAAATGCAATGCTAAGTCTTTTCACACATATGCAAGAATACAAGGCCACCCTATATGCTTTACAAATTTGAATAGATCAAGCTAAAGGCGATTTTGCTTTCAAGGGAAAACAAGATATATGCATGAAAAAAAGCTAGCCTAAATGCAACTAAATGGTTTTTGATTCTTTTCCTGTGTTTAAATTTGAATAAAGATTTAAGGTTTAGTCAAATTTCCTTGATTAACTAGTTTAGGGATGTTTTGTAAAGAAATAAAAATATTTTGTAAATCAATTGAAAGGTTTTGTAAGCAATTAAATCCTATATTCTTTAATTTACCAAAGTGTGGCTTCTAATCCAAAATAGTAGAAATTAGTAACAAAACACTAAGAAAATAAAATTGTAAATCTAAGGAAGGGCCAAGTGGTTGAATTACCTCTCCCAGAGCCTATTTACCAAATTTGCCACTACTACCAAATTCACCACTAAGGAGTGGCGTTTTTGGTATTTGCACAAAAAAACTTAAAAAAATAGGTTTTCTGATATGGGGGTCTATCTGAGGGTTGGATATGGTAGAAAACTTGTCTAAAAAGTTGATCAGACCCCATTTTGATAAAAAATTTGAGTTTGCTTACGTCTTGGATGAATTTTTGGCCTTCTACCAAATTCACAACTGATTTTTGTCAAATTCACCCCTAGCAAATTTGATCTAAGTGGCAAATTTGGTTTTGAGTGTTTTTAGCTGTCAAATTCGCCACTAACTGTGCAAGTTGGCAAATTTGATCCTGGGATGGGTTTTGGAAGGTTTCAGAGGTTGATTTGGGTGGATTTCAATAGGTTTTTGAATATATATTGGAGGGAAGGTATTCTAATGATGTTTTTTGAGTATGCAACTAAGAAAATCAAAGATTCAAGCTACTGATTTAAGCAATTTAATGACTAAAATTGAGATGGTTGTATAATGATAAAATACCAAATGTAACTGAGATTTCAAATTGACAGAGATGTAATAGGGTTGGAAATGAATGCTATAATGTTAGGAATTATAAATGACAACTAATTTTATCTCTGATAAAATTAAAATTAGCATTAGATGATATTTTATTTATGAAATTAATGAAATATGTAACAATGTTGTCCAAGAATTAGTGAAATCTACAACAACAAATAAAATGGGTAAGGGATTATAATAGGAGGATATTAAAGCTTAGCCAAATAAAGTGGGATAACAAGGCAATGAAAACCCTGTATCTCTCACACCTTGCCTTTAGAAGTGAAGAGAAAATTACTATGTGTATAAAATGTAAAATTACATAAAATGCATGAAAGGAGAAATTGAAAAGTAAATGGCTATGTTGAGTCTATGCTCACAAATGAAATTAGTATGAGAGCTAAAAGAGCATGGAGAAAAATAGAGAATTAGTATCCTCCCTGCATAAATAAAATAACTATATATGTAAATAGAGCAGGTATGATAGCATAAAATGCAAGAAGAGAAGTAATAAAACCATGTAAAACAAAGATTTATGATTAGAGTATGAAAGATAAATGGATGCAAATCATTGTACACCTGCAAAAGGGGTATTAGATGCATAAAAGAGGCTAAAAATCCTTGAAACCATACCTAAAAGTAAGAATGTTAAAGCCTACAAAAAAAAAGGTAAGCTCAACACAATAATAAAAATACAAAAGAAAATGAAACAATAGCAAGTAAATAGAGTTAGTCAACTTGCAAAGCTAATATTGGAAAGCTAAAATGAAAGGGGTAGCAAGAAAATGAAGGAGAGAACTATGCTAGATTTCACCTAGCTATGGCTTCTCCCTTGCACCAAGATCTCCTTGCCACCAAGATCCCTTACCTTGCCTAGTTGCCCTCCATAAATGCTTGCAAAATGGTTCAAATGCTTGAAAGAGGCTTGGAAAACTTGAGAAAAGATTAAAAATAGTGAACACTATGAAAGAGGAGAGTGCCTAGAAATATTGGCAGAGCTTTGCTATAGTGGAAAATCATGGCAAATGCTTACCCAAAGGTCTCCTTAGATAGGATTTGGGAGAGGATTTGGGGGGAAGAAGAGATAAGAAAAAATTGAAATAAATGCATCTGAGACCTTGTTGGAGTATGTAGAATCAATGGTAGAGGTTGAAGGAGGTCAATCCACACATGTCTGGTTTATGCCAAATATTTTGGATCATTTTGCCAAATTTACCACTAGTTGACCAAATTCGCCACTAACGAATTTGGCGACTCGAGTTGCGAATTTGGTCAGGAGGCCAAATTGCCCTTTTTGAGCTTTAAATTTGAAAATTTGCCAAATTTACCACTAGCCAAATTTTCCATTGGTGAATTTTGTTTGAGCAGAAAATTTGGTTTTGACTTATTTTGATTGAAAATTCGATTTTTGTAGTTTTGCCAAATTTGCCACTCATTTTGTCAAATTGTCCACTAACAAATTTGGTGTGAGTGGTAAATTTGGAAAAGGTTAAAAATGATGCTAGGAGGTTGGGAAATTAAAGGATTGATATTTTGGGATGTTTGTGACAACTTTTGTGAGGTTGCAACTAGTTTTGGAACAGTTGCAATTAGTTTTGTGAAGTCGCGACTAGTGTCAAAATTGGGTGTCTACAACTTTCCTGCCATATTTGTTGATTTATGTGGCCTTGTAGACCTTGAGTCTAGATATAATTAGCTTCTAATTTTTTTATGTGTCCAGTTGGACTAGTCCTGCATCTTGGGAGAGTGACTGCTCAAGATGTTAGGAGTATTATCTCTTTGCTTGAGAGCAGCAAATATGTCCACTTGTATGTTTTTAGGAACCTTTTGTACTAGATATGTATGTTACTTCCCATATATCTTGATATGATATGACTTGATTTTTTGGATGTAAATTTTAACTATCCCTTTGAACCATGGTATTTCGATACAAGCATGATCTAAATCCAAATTCCCCCCTAACTAATCCAAGAATTCATTGGATAAGCATACCTCAATTGTCGATGGGAGGTCAACAACCACTACATCCTGTACAACTATAATTTTGAATATTTGTGTAGTAGGATTAGAGCCTTCTGTATGATACTAGTTATTTGAATCTAAATACCCTTGTTTAATAATGACTCAGAGTATAATTGTAAATAATTCAAGCCCATAGCTTCACATACCACTTGAGGAATCATCGTGATAGTCCTTTCTGCATCTATCATATAATTATGTACGACCCAACCTCCTATGTACAAGAACATAAATGCTAAATACTGAACTTCATGCCATCCAAGCATTGATTGCTTAAATATCAGTTGATTATCTTGTTAAGGATTCCTTCTACTTTATCATTTAAGGGTAAATTCAACTAGGTCCACTTGTTCCTTGATCAAAAAAAATTTCTCATCCCTTAATATGTTTTTTTGAATAGTTCTCTATATTGTTGGGCCACTTCTATCCTTTGTTTTTTAGTGATTGCTAGGTAATAAAATTGTTTGTAGGCTTCTTTTCTCTATTGGTTAACATCCCATGGCTCTGATCTCAGCTTGGATTGTCCTAAAGTTCCATATGGTTGTTGATTTTCTTGTAGACTCTACACCACTTATGGTTTCTCATCTCTTCTCTCCCCAATTTTTTGCCTTTTATCTTGATTATTGATAATACTTAGAGCAGATGCTAGAAAGAAATCATGACCAGATTTGGCTAGATCTTATGGGTAGAGTACAAATATCTTTTTTGCTACTCACATGAGTTTAGATTTGTTATACATAACTTGAAGTCTTCTAGCCTTAGATCTGGGATCATTATTTTACTCTCTCTAGGACTTACTTCAATTGTCCATTCTATACATATCTCTTGATTCTCTTCCAAGATATCCTTTTGATCATATACATTGTTATTTGGCTCACTATTCTATTTTTCAAGCCTCTTGGAGAAGCATTGTATTATAGCTTTCACTTATTCAAATGTCTGAGGTTTCTTGATTGTTGCAGTGGGTCTATTTCCATATTTCCTTGTCCCTCTAAGAGGAGCTAATTCTGGCAAAACAGGCATATGTGAGCAGGGTATGGTCAAGACAACATTCTATGGATTCATTTTATGGGTTCCATGGGCTGGTGGAAGTTTTCCTATTGAGATAAGCATATTTTTGGCCAAGATAGGTAGATGGAAAACTTGCAGGAATCCTTTTTCCTTGTATTGTAGGATTTGAAGGCTTAAATCTAGGTCAAAATCTTAGAGGTAATATATATAATCCAATGCTTGTGATCGTCGTATTTCACAAGGAATCTTGTTCCAAAGCTTTCTAAACCTAATATTGAAATCGAAGAGACTCTCTCGAGGTTGTATTTGGATATGAGATAATTGAGTGAGCAATAAGGAGTCCCCTAGATCATCAAATATTGTTATGAAAGATTCAACTAGATTCACCCAATCTTTAAAACTATTGTCTACTAAGGACCTATACCATTCCAATGCCTTCCCTCTAAAATATTGAGCCAAAAACCTTCCTATTACATCCTCAAATATGATGTTACAAAAGATAGCTAGGGCTAAGACATCTTGATAATGCTTATAAGCAGTTTTTCCATTGACATCATAGATGGGCAGTATATTTAATGCACTCTAGGAAATATTATGAAAATCTAGGAGGTTGAGTGGTCTGGTACTATTCTAGGCTGGGCAGATTTATCAAACCATGGCTTAAAGACTTTTATTAATATATTTGTAGAGCCATATGATTTGTATACAACATATTATTTTGGCCTTTCGATACCTTTACCATTCATCATTTTTGGATTTTTTATTTCAACAGAGTCGTCAGGTGAACATACAGTCTTTGTAGTTAAGGTCTAGACTATTCACCAAGATCTTGGATCATTTGGATATTTAAAATAATATTTGTAGGATTAGATAGCTTTTGAGATAGATGTTCGATCTTTGCTATCAAAGGAATGTTACCTAATAAAAAATGGTGGTGCCAAAAATACTCTTGCTAGCATAGTGGGTAAATGCTTTCCTAAAATGGGACCCTCAACATCCATCGAGCGTGCTAGAAATACTCTTGGCATGTTGGATAGGTTCCATGGAATTTGATCTTTGCTAACAAAGGAATGCTATCTAATTAGATAAAATGGGACCTTCAAGTCCCACCAAGCATGCCAAACTTGGTTCCAAAATCCTCCTAAGTGAATGAGATGCACCCTCAAGACCTCGGCCAAGATATTGGATGGCTCAAAAATAGGGGTCTCTAAGTCAACCTTCAAAGAAGGTAGATTCCTATGCCTAGCTAATCTAACTAAATGGGGGGTTGTAGACTAAAGTAAAAAATGCAAAGGGTTAGAAATATGAGCTTAAATTAGTATAGATTCAACAACATAAAGAGACACAATTTGAAGTCTTGCAATATGAATTTAAATTAAACCACCTAACAAAATAACCTACTTTAATTATGCATTCAAACAATTAATAATTAAGAACTTTGAGCAATGTTGTCATTCTAGAACTATAATGGCAAATCTAGGTAGAAATCTAGAATGCAAAATAATTGAAGTAGAATTACCCATTCGTAGCTTTAATAGAAAATTCTTAGCTACTTAGTAAGACATACATACATGTTTTGCACAATAAGTTAGCAGGTGTTCAAACAACAATCCAATATTCTTTAAAAAATATATATAGCCTCAATCAATATAATTATACCAATTGTAAATGCCAAAGAGCCAACCATTAGAATGGCTTACATTCTAATATATAGATATTTACAATGTATTCAGTTATCTAAGAATGATTATTATCAAAGCATATTGCAGGCCTTAGGGTAGGCACATAGAGTGGCAGTCACATTTAGCTCAATTGTGCTTAATTGCTTTGGGTATGCTTTGTTGACATGTATGATATAAATCTAATATGAGGTTAGCTTACATGTTGCATCATTGGATTCTAACCATATGTTGATGGTCCACTCCTTTCTATTATGCATAACCAGTTGAGTAGGGTAGATGTGGGATGGAGAAGGTTTTGATCATTAAGATCTTTTGACAATATTGATGCCTAGCGACTGATCAACATGCACAAACCTATTGATTTGGATGATTTCAAATCACTTATGCAATGGTTGATGGTGTGAAAGCATGTTGCTTTCTATTGGGTAGTTGTCATGTCCAAGTATAGCTTCCTTTGGCTTACTCCACATGCTATATTTTTGAACTTCTTACCAGATATCAGGTGACTTATTCACTTTTGATGAAGTTAGTATGAAAATTTTGACAATTGTATTTGCTCATGTATGATGAACTCTCGAAGTCTGCTTTGAACCTTGATGATTTATTGTTAGGACTTATTTTACATCCAAAATTATATTTAGCTTATCAAATATTTGAGCTTTTTATGATGATGTCATCATCTTTTGAATTCCAACACATTTGGAAGTTTTACAAGTTACAACGTTGGATGTCGGATATTGGACCCAATGCCATAAGATGTTTCTCATTTGGCATTGCTTTATATTGTAACAAATATTTTATACCACCTTGTTGATATTAAAATTATAGTTAATCTAGTTGGCTTTATTCACCTGTATTCAATGCTTTATCACCAATCTCTAGGTGATGGGTGTTGGGTTTTGTGCCTTTGGTTTTTCTTTTGAAGAATATTGGATGTCAGACTTTTGTTGTCTTGCTATTGACATCACCCTTTGGAATGTTAGCCTATATTTCTTTACTTAGCCAAATTTTCTTTCGTTCTGCTCTGCTATGTTGGATGTCAAGTTTAATGTCTTAGCACCAAAATATTATCTGGCAGTCGTCTGCTTGTTAAACTATCATCTGCCTTGGCCTATTTTACACCTAGTCTTACCTCTCTACTCGTGCATTTCTACAATATTTTTGCCTAATATGAACCAAAATTTCATCCTTAAATATGTTATAGTAGCCTCCTTTAGTGCCCTTCTAATGGTCTCTTGAAATGTTGCATGCTCATTTCTGCACTATTGTTTTAGTAAAATAACTACATGGTATAAACTATACCACATAGTGAATGTAGGTGATAACATTCACCTACAAGTATTAGAATACAAATATTTTACTTAAAGGATGACCTGGTTGGTTTGAGGATCCCTTTTGGGGTTTGACCTGGATGGTCAGTTTAAGTAGGGTCTGAGAAAGGGATACTGACCTCTCGACACAATATGTATGGAGTAGTTTACCACTATTTGATCACCTTAGTGCATAAGCAGGATATATTTACTCGATCAATTAATACAATGGGGTGGATATGGCTAGGCATAAGGTGTTAGCTTTTGATGTAACAAGCACTTAGAAATAGCAATCACAAGATGTAAAATAATATGAAAGAAAGTAAATTTGCTGGATGACTGAAATATGCAATAAATATAAATAATATAAAAGAATACAATGTAGCTATGGAGAAAATGAACACTCCATTATAAAGCTACTGAACTACATTGCACCCATCACCAATGGATGGTGATACACATAAAACTATGCTAAGCACTAAGCTACACTATCAGACTATATCCCCAACTCTCTATATCTATCTAACAGTGAGGCCTTCCTTATATAGGTAAAATAGGATACTTGGCCAAAACTCTACCTAGCTGTGCAAGGGACAACTTGCACATTGACACTTGTGCATTTATTACATTGCATGAAGTAACTAGATAACTTGCCCCTAAAGTAATCTAAGTATGTATATTGGAAGATACATTTACATAACCCAAATGATGGAATAGACACTATTTCTAACACCCACCTGTATTACATTATTTAGGTATTGAATACTTTAGTATTCAATATGAATCTTCTTCTTCTTCATCCTAAACTTTGTATTCTTCCTCTGTATTCTTTGTGTTCAGGTTTAGCAGGTAATCTGTGTCTTCATATGATGCAGAGTAAGCTAGAGTTGATGCTTCTTATTTGAATTGACTTTGCATTGCATTCCTCCTTTATCTGCTACATCTTCTTCTTCATCTCTGGATTTACCTTTTATTTTGGTTTCTGTGTTATCACAGGAGGTTGATCTGCTACTTGGTTCTTGTGAGGAAGATTATCCTTTCCTGTCTTTAATCTATACAAAAGTTTTTGAATAACCACTTAAGGCATCATGATAAGATTTTGAGTTAGTAGAACAGGAAGTGTTGATGTTGCATGAGGATTGAAAAACTTTTCTAGATATGATTCATCAAGTTCTATATTCTTTTTGAGTAATTCTATCAATCCTTTTTGTTCTTCATTTTTTGCCTTGTAGTGTTTATATGTGAGTAGTGCCATGTATAAATATGCTTCCAAATTCTAAGAAAAGTAAAATATCATTTTTCCATTGTCAATTGCTTCATTGAGACGAGTTTGAAGATAACATTCCATAGTATCAAAATTATCTTCTAAGGCTTCACCATGGATTACTTTTGAAGCTAGATCTAACCTTCCTTTCGATTTCTTAAGTAGATTCATGATCCCAAGTTTTATAGTATTGGTTTTTTCCTTTATGAAACACTTATTAGTATTTTGAGAAGTAGACATCCTTATAACTCCCTAGTCTTAGGATATGTGATCCTTAATTGAAGTATATAAGCTCAATTTGATGAAACCTTTATTAATCCTTAGGTTGTAGGCTTCCTTATGTCTCCTTAGGTACGAATACCTAATTTTAGGTTTTTGAATAAAGCTTATATCTTCCCAACTTGAAAATCTTTGTTGGATATTATTATCAAGTTTTGTATAATGCCTTATGACTCCCTAGTGTTTTTGGAGTATGATATAGTGCTTTTGTAAAATATAGTTTAATTTTTGGTTGATTTTGTAAAGATCAAAAATCAACTTCTTAACTCCTTACTACTCATATTTAGCTAAGCACTTTTAATTTTTTTAAGAGGTTTTAATGTTGGATTTATTTTGTCCCTTTTGAGAAATTTTTAAGACACGAATATAAATTTCCAAATTTGAATAAAAGATCTTAATAACCCTCTTTTGTAATCCTTAGGATTTTATTCAAGTGTTTCTAATTTCCAATAACTTAGTTTGATGTTGTAACCTTTATCACTCCCAAATTTGGAAAATTAGAACACGTTAATATTTGCAAACATTAAATGAATTAATTCCAAGTAGTATCCCTTATTTATCCTAAGTTGTATTTTGCAAATATTATATTAATTTCCCTAAGTTTTACTTTAAAAAAAAGACTGATTTCATTTAATATCTAATCGTTAACATATAACCTTATAACTCCCATTTTTAAATAAAAGCAAATTGGATGAGGAAATTTTGATCAAGGCTTTGTACCTTTATGAAGCCAAATGAATATGGCAATAATTTGTCCTTCTTGAGCACAAATTCCCCAAGGTGTTCTTTGGATTTAATGCTCTCCTTTAATACTGGTTGATCGAGAGTGTTTTCTAATGCTCTCAACTTGCTTTAGATCCTTACTAAATCATTGTCGAACTATCGTCGAGCTTCTATCGTTGTTTTGTCGAACTATCATCAAACCGTTGCTGAGTAGCTTCAAAATTGTTGCATGTATCACTTCAAAACTACTGCTTGCTCTTTCCAAGGTCCAAGGTACCTTTAATAGGCGGTCATTTGAGTGATAAGTGTCATGGCAGAAGTTTTTAACTCTCCATGGATGCTTCAACTGTTTGGTGGAGACGTCAAGTCACTCTATTGCTTGTGAAAAATGTCACCTCTTGATTAAGATGTTTTTATTCCCCTTTGAGGAATATCCAAGAAACACTCCAACTTCAACAACTATGAGACTTCCTTGCTGTAACGTACGTATATCAAGTTTTTAGCTATACATAACTTTTCTTCTTCATGGAGTATGGGCACCAAGAGAGGATTGTGACGTCTTTGTGAATGTTATTTAGGGTTTCTCTCAAAGTATGAAAAGTGGCATTTGCATGCCCTTCTATTTATCAATGCACGTTTTCCACCTTGTTATTTGCTATTTTATGTAAATGCTGAAATATCTCCAACCAAGCAATGCTTATGGTTGAGCTGTGGTGGAGATATGGAGGAGCTTTGGTGAATCTTTGGTGGCCCTTGAATGGAGTCCAAATGGTAGGGCTTGGATGAATACTCCTTGATGCTCCACTTATGGTAGAAATACTCCTTGATTTGACATAGATTGCTTTGATAGAAATACTCCTTTGCTTTGACGTATACTAGCTCTTTGATTTATACACTACTTGATTTTCCCCCATGCCTTATCCTCTATAGGTTCGGTCATCCAAGATACGTAAAGGATGAGACAAAAGAGAGGCTCTTTGATATGCTTGGAAGAGTGATAGTATTTGGATGCCTTTGGTTGATTCAACCTGCTTGTAATGTGCCTTTGAGGAACTTTCCAATCTGCCCTTTTTCCTACGTAGAAAGAGTTAGAGTAGTGTAACTCAATGTATCAATAAGATGTCTTTTGCACCTTTTCTTGCACTTCCTTTTTGTAGGTCTAGTATTTTGATTTGTATGTTAGAATTATGAATGCAGTGTAGGGATTTGAGGTTGTCTATTTGCTTTGACACCTTCCCATTTTTGCTTGGATATTATAATGACAAATCTAAGATTAGATAGAAGTAGATATATGATGCAATTTTTTGTACTTTTATCCTTGCAATTAACCCTATAATTCTTTGAATTTGAGACTCACCAAGTCTCAATATTTTAAGCTTCTACTTCTATTTTGGTTAGTTGTATTATTCTCCAAGTTTTAGAGGATTCTAACCTGTTTTGGTGGCTTCTCTTGGCCACAATGTGTTGCAGATTTTTACACTTTAATAATGTCTTTAGACACTTGATACAAATCAGATTTTGTGCTCTTCAAAAAATACAAAACTAATTTATTTTTTAGAGTAGTATAATAGTGCAAGTCTTTCACTTTTAATGCACTAATATTACCCCTTATCATTCCAATATACTTTCAAACTAATGCACTAACAATTTACTGCAACTAATCAAGAATAATATAAAATGAATCTTTAAGAATTCTTCTACAATTTCACTACAACTAATACTGTAGGACTTTGTCTTCATTTTATTTTTCCAAAATAGATAATAGGTAGTTGATAGAAGCAATTTTTGAAATCTAATCAACTTCTAATTAATGTGCAAATGAACCTTAAAAAGAAATTTTTCTTTTTACAATTTTGAATACTGTAATCCAATTTTCTATTTGCAACTCTAATCCAAATTCAAGTGCTTCTAACAAATCTGATAGGTAAACCAATTAATGAACCTACTTGCACCAAAAAGTTGCATACCTTTTTTGTAGCTCTTTTATCGCTTCTATAGAGGATGTAGATCTTGGTATCTAGGATCACCAAGTTGATACTACGAGTATGTCCTTTCAACTCTTTGTATACTGTCTTGAACAACTCCTTCTTCACCAAATGATGGTATCAAACTTTCTTTCATGAGCCTAGGATTTGGTGGCTTGTTATTCTCCTTCTACTGTAGATTTAGAGAAGTCTTTGTCTCTGAAGTGATATCTTCTTCCTATGAGAGGTATTCTTCAAACATTCAAGATTTGGTGAGGTTTTTTTGTCTTCAAGTCTTCTTGTTGAATTCTGACTTCAAGCGGGATCTTCTTATGATATTTGGCACTCCTTGCCAAATTCTTCTTCACGAATTTGGTAGTCCTTGCCAAATTCTTCTTCACAGATTTGGCACTCCTAACCAAATTTTTCTTTACGTATTTGGAACTCCTTGCCAAATTATTCTTCATGGATTTGGCACTCTTTGCCAAATTATTCTTCTCGAGTTTCGCACTCCTTGCCAAATTCTTCTTCTCTTGGGCTTATTGTCAGATGGCGACAATTATCCCAAGTCCTTCACTATCAGGAGCTTCTCCTTGGTAGTGGATTTCTCCAATGAGTTCTCCTTTGATAATATCTTTAGTAAGGCTCTCCTAGCCTTTTTATAGATGTTGGATAGGACCTTCTCAAGGTCTCTGATATTACATCTTCGGATGGTCTTCCTTAAGACCTTTTATTCAACCTTCTACTCTTGGAAGTTTTGGTGGTGAGATCTGCTTTTGGATCTCTGATTTTGTTGCTTCTGGATTTGAGCAGGACTCGCCTAGTCCTTCTTCTTTTTCTCCTTTCGAGATTGGAAGTTTTTCAATGATTTCTTCTTCTAATCTCTTTGATTTTGCTTTAAGTGCTGAATTGATTTTGAAGAAGATACCCTTCCTAAATTTATTATAGGAAGTTTCCCAACTCACTGAATTTTCTTTCCCTACAATAATGTATTAGTCCTGAAATATTTAATCTGCTTTTGAATTAGATATTCTATTCAAATTCTTCTTTAGGATCAAGGCTTTTGTGTCCTTTTTCAACATCAAGGCTTCTATGGCCTCTTTCAGTACCAATGCTTCTATGGTCTTTTCAGTATCAATGCTTCTATGGCCTTTTTTTTTTGTATCAAGGCTTCTATGGTATTTTTAGTATCAAGACATTTATGGCTTCTCCTTCAAGGCTCCTGTGGCCTTTTCTTCAAGGCTTCTATGGCATTTTCATGTCAAGGCTTCTACGATCTATTTATGTCAAGGTTTCTATGGCATGTTCTTCAACCTGTGAAGTTCTTTGATTCAATAATGGAGATCTTCAGTCTCCTGACTTCGCCATAACTATTCACTAGAAGTCTTCTTTTGTAGTATTCTTATCCTACCCAAGGAACTAATATCTTCACTATGAAGGCACGCCGACCTTCGGACAACGAAGTTGAAGTCTCCTAGCTTTCTATTGTAGGAGTTCCAATCCTCTGAGAATTAATTTTCTACAACAAAAGAATCTTTAGGCAATAGTTAGCAAAATTCTAGATTTCCTGGATGATATTCACTAGATGATTTGTTAGTCTAGTGCATTGAATGTTGAGTCTTGGTCTTCACAAGTTTTTCCTATAACTCTATGGAAAGACTCTAGTCAAATGCAATGTCATTATTTTTGGAACTGAGATTTCTTTCAGTCCTCACTTGGGATCTCCCTAATTCTACCACCTAGACTCTTCTAAGATCTTTTGATAGTGGTTGGTCCAACGACACATCAATTTGACAAAAAAATTAGGTTTAGTGCTAATGGTAGTTTTCTTATTGACCTACACCGACTGGATCTATGGTGGCTTTGATACCATTGTTAGTTTTTGATGTAACTCTGGCAGCCCTCGTCCTCTAACTAAGGATGAGAAAGTAATTTTTTTGAAAATATTTTAATATCTGTCAATTGTGAAGCAAAAATCAAAGATACATTGCTTCAAGATGTAAAATAAATGAAATATTGGGAGTATTAGACAAATTTTTTAATAAAGGAAATAAATGCCCAATTCAAAAAAATTCAAAAAGGAAAGACTTTTTTCTCTTGTTGAAGATAAACTTGAAAAGCTTGATGCTCTACTACATCAAGCTAAATCTGGCACAATGAAGGTTACAACTTCTTATAATGATGAAATTTAAATATTATGTTAAATAGATTGGAGAACATAAATGCTGAAGCCCGAGCTTATTTTAATCAATAGATATTTGACAAGAAAAAAATTGTTGTTGTTGTGGCTGCGAAAGATGTTGCCAAGGTTAGACTAATGTCTTCTAAATTTTGTTTGTTCTCTTTTTTAATGTAACTGTCTACTGAATTATTTCTTTTTCTTTTGTAGATCAATTTTGATAATGTAAAGAAGCAGGTTAACAACTTGCAAGCTTATCTACAAATGGCAAAGGATAAATTGTTGGATGCTATGAAAATGAAAGAAAGATTACAAGAAACAAATAGAGAGAATAAATCTTTTAGGAGGATCATAATCCTACACAGGTTTGAACTTGATATTTTTCTTAAGGAGAAAGGTAAAGAAGTTCTTGCATCAGTAACTGAAGATCTTGTAAAAGAAGAAAAGGCCTTGCTTGAAGGCTTAGAAAAAGTAGAGAAAGTCATGGTTAGATCTAGAGCAATGAAGGAGTAGACTGATGAGCAGCCTAATGAGGAAGGACTTTTAGCACAAGAAGTGAAGAGATTAGATGTAGGATCTGTGCCACTTGAACTGCAGATTGGAGAGGCAACTCAAAAGGGAAAAGAACCTGAAACTTCCTCTAGCCCCCAATCTAAGGAATAAAAAAGTAAAAGTTGTGTACTTGTTGACTACAAATGTGTTATTGCAGTCAACAATTGAGAATTATCAAAAATCATTTTTATAATATGTTGTATGAAATCTTTTCGAATTAAAAAAATGCATTAATTGAGTATAATGTTATTTCCATCTATATTCTTGTGCGTTTTTTACAATTACTATGTATATTCTTGTGCTATTTCCATAACTTGAGTTTTATGCTATTTCTATTTATATTCTTATGTTATTTTCATAACTTGAGTATTATGATATTTCCATTGTGCTTGAGTTTATGAAGGATACATCTATGCATTGGTTTAAATTTTTAGTTTATTCAAAGCCAAAGCATAAAACATAAATTTTTATCAACATAAACAATTAATACAATATAACAAATATGATATAAAAATGAGTATTTTCTTGTGCTATTTCCATAACTTGAGTTTTATGCTATTTTCATTTATATTCTTGTGTTATTTCTATAACTTGAGTATTATGCTATTTCCATTGTGCTTTCTAAACTACATACAACACTTTCTATAAAAAATATTTACTAATGATACATAAATGCATGGGTTTAAAATTTTTAATTTATTCAAAAACAAAACATAAAACATAAAATTTGAATAAAATAAAAAAGCTATGGTATGAAAAATAAAATCTCACCAAAAAAGACAAATGATATCAAATACGAAATGTCATTCAATATATGAATTTTGTTAAATCATTGAAATTTTACAATGGAAGAAGTTGAAACAAAAACTTCTTGGCTTCTCCAAAATAACTTGTAAGCATATCTGAATTCTGCATCTCCACAATTTGATCACTATAAGTGTCATTATCCTCATTATCAAGAATATTAGTGATACCTCTTCTATCTACTAGGGACTTCCAATATGCCAAAGCTCTGTCATAGGGATATTCTTGCCCAAAACACAACAAAATATGTTTGGAACAAGTAGTCATTTCCTTCCATTTGGAGTTGAAGTGTTTTTTATGCAATGAACATGTTTTGGTTGTAACATTGAAGAATTTGATATTTATGTTTGCTTTCTTAAGTCATATTTGTAGATTTTTTGAGTTAATCATTTTTTAGCACATTATAATAATAAAAAAGTAATTATTTTTCTTGCACATAAGTATCATGGTCTATTCCACTACTATCTCTTGTAATTTTTTAAGCTTGGATTAAATTTTTTTCCTTTGCTTCAAATGTATTGCCAAAAAGATTGGCATTCCAAATATTTATTTTCCCTTTTAGATATTTCATCTTTTAAACAAACCTATATATACACGATCCTTTCAAATTTACTTCATCCCATCATAACATAATTATCTAGAAGAAATCAGGGTCTTGGATCCACATAGATTAAAATCAAAGTGGCCTTGGATGATCATTATCAACTAAATCACATCTCAAGAGAATAGGTTTGTGATCTAATCCTACACAATGTATTGTTTGAAAAGATTGTATACTCTCTTTGCAACCATTTATTAAAAAACAAAAATCTCTTCAATCTTGATATGAGTTTATCCAATGCATCTATTATCCTATGTATGTTGAAAGCTTGAAGGAATAGCATATCAAATGCCCTTTGGATTGACAAATGAACCAAAATCTTGTACTGATTTAGAAAATATAGGAGTATCACTCTTTTTTAAGGAGATATAATTATGTTGAATCAACAATCCATAGATCCTAATTATGATTCATCACCATGTTTAACAAAAAAATGTTGAGGTCCTTCAAACATCTTTCACAAGAAGTAGCTATAGTTAGAACATATACATTATATTCCCATTTTTTATATTTTTATTCTTTTCTATAAAATAGAAAGACAACGCATTTAATTTTTGCTTCTACTAACTATCCATCTCATTTACATTTATTTCATATTGTTATAGTAACTCCAAAAGCTTTTATAAAAGAAAATGCTAAACAATATCCATCTTCCAAATCTAAAATTTAATGCATCCTTACATTCCTAGCTAGTTAATTTTATTTGTTGTATTAAAACAAACTGAAAACTATAACAACCTATTAATTCCTTAATAACCCTTTTTAAAAGTTTTTATTCATACCCCTAATATTTCATAATACCATTTGCATCATCACATTTTATATTTATTTTTGGGTGTAGCTCCACTTCTTATTAACACGTAATATTTATTTTTGGTGTTCCAAATCAATATCCCTCTAAGTTTCCTTTTATATTTATTTTTTATTTGAGGGTCTTGTTGGGCCTATGATTGTATCAAGGATGAGCAAGACCCTTAAAGAGGCAATAAAGAAAGGCTATTGTGATGTCATCCTTGATACCATTCATATTAAGGATGAGGTCTTTGAGAAGTATTCAAAGCACTGGTAGAAAATCAACTAGATAAGAATATTAAGTGTCTTGTATCAAATAAGGGGGTGAGGATACGAGCAATGCCTTTCATGATTTTTTGACTCATGGGATAGCTTATTAGAGGATTATTCACTATACCTGAGAGCAAAATCAGGTAACCTAGAGGAATAACTGAGTAATCATGGAGATGTCATATTGTATGATTCATGTCAAGGGTGTGGAACACAAATTTTACGGTGAGGCTATCACTTGTGCAACATATATCATCAATAATATTCTCATTAGATATTTCTAGGGTGACACATTTTAAGAGGTTGATAGGCAATAAGCCCGATGTATCTTGATTCTACATCTTTGGGTCTTCAACATGTGCTCACACACCCAAAAATATTTAAAGAGACACCAAAGAGTCATAGATGCATTTTTGTGGAGTTATTTAATATCTCTAAAACATATCATCCCTATGATCCTCAAAAGTGTGAGATCCTCATTTAAAGAAATATTATTTTTTATGGGGTTTCTTGTAGGGGCTCCATCTAGTCTACCACTTGAGCTTTTGGTAAAAGAGCCTTCCATTTATTCAATTGATCCAACAAATTCTTTAGAGATTATTATAGGATATATTCCTATTAAAGCATCTCTTTCATCTTCTAACGAAGACCCTATACCTATAGATTAAACCTCTTTTTGAGAAGCACCACATGTAGCACCTTTAGTCTTAGATTTAAAGAATGTTGATCTTGACACACATGTTTCAAGTGCTTCATTATTACACAAAGAGATGAGTGGTGAGTTTGAGTTGTATTCTTTAGGTTTGGCTTTTGATGTTGCTTTGTCATAGGATGTGCCAAGTTCTTCAGTTCATCCAACACCCAAGTGGATTTGAACACTTTTCAAAAATGATCAGTCCATTTGTCTTTGGATCGACATCAAAAGACTCCTTAAGCATTGCACTTGAAGGTTGATTATTTTGGAGGTCCTCTCACTAATTCTTAAGCCAAGAGTCAACTAGGTGGGAAGATGACATGCTTGTAGAATATGAATCAATGAAAAATATGACATGGGAGCTTATTCCTCTTCTTAAAGGGAAAAATTTGGTTACATGCAAATGGGCCTATAGAACCAAGCACACTTTGGATAGTCAAATGGAAAACCACAAGGTATGCCTTATTGCTAAAGTATTCTTTCAATAGGAGGGAGTTGACTATTAAGAGATATTTGCTCTAGTTGCTAGGATGGAATCTACCAAGATGATTATTTCCATAATTGCTTCCTTTAGCTGGAAGGAACATTAAATGGATGTGAAGAGTGCTTTCCTCCATGGTGAGCTTCAAGAGCATATTTATATGCAACAACCACCTAGTTTTGAGCTTGAGAGTCCCATTCCCTTATTTTATCATTTGATAAGGTCCTTGTATAGACTTAAGTAGCCCGCTGCAGTTGGTATAAGAAGATCCATTTCTTCTTCCTTAGTTCTGATTTTTAGTAGTGTGATGTTGAACATGATTTTTACATCAAGCATTAAGACAGGGAGACCTTACTAATTATTTTCTATATGGACGATCTTCTCATTATGGGTAGCTATCCTACCTTGATTAAGGACATAAAGTTCCTTTGAGACGATAGATTTAGGGATTTTGCATTATTTCTTACATATTCCAATTGATTAGATTATTTTTGGAATCATTATTTCACAACCTAAGAATGCCTTAGATCTCCTTCAATGCTTTAAGATGAAGGATTATAAATCCACTCGAGCTCTTTTTTCTTAAAGAATAAAGCTTTAGACTAATTATATAACTCCTTTGTGGATGCAACTCTATATTAATCTTATGTGAAAGACTCCTTTCCCTTACCCACATATAACTTGATATTGTCATTATGGTTAACTATTGCTGTAAGTACATACGGACCTCTCGAGTGAATAATTAGACCATGACCAAAAGAATCCTCAAACATATTAAAGATACTTATGAAGAAGACGAAAATATCTTCCACGAAAAGATACGATGAAAAATGACACCATAAAAAAAAGCGCTTTCTTGATACTAAATGCAAAAATATCCAAAGAAACGAAATGAAACATCACATGCATATCAAACAAGATGAATACAAGATGATGAATAAGGGTAATATTTATAGAAAGCTAGGCCATATGTGGTGTAATTACATAGACTTAATATGAGTTAACGAGAAGGTCGATTTTGCAAGTTACACACGGTGAGTGTTAGAGGAGAAATCCAAGCCGTCGGCTGTTGAAAACTGAACGACATTTACATAATTCAATGTTTAGATTTGAAACCTCTGTTATCGCATTATAATTGCCTGCCCTGCACGAGAGTGTCTCTTCGTCTCCCCAGGTTTATATAATCCAAAGTGTCACCCGTCATGTATTACGAGAATCAGAATCAGTCTTTCTTAATACTGGCATATGACTTCCTGCGTAGTGTGGGAGAAAGCACTGAATTAAGAGGACGAAAGCAAGAGGCGACAATTTACTTGTAGATTGCTTCGTGCGTGGGGAATGAGATGGCTTCTTCCCATCGCCCTAAAAAAAATTGGCGGAGGTTAAAACTCCACAATATGATATTCCCTCTTCTTTCCCATTTTTTTTCACATAACTTTTTTTTTCATTTCTTTATACATATTTTTATTATCATTTAAGGATTTATTTATTTTTAAATTGGTTGGAAAAAAGGGATTTTGAAAGGGATTTGTTATAAAGCAAAAAGTTTACATAAAAAAAATTGAAAAAGTTCACATAAATAAATTGCCAAATGAAAAAAAAAAATTAAGTGAGATAAGGTTCACAAAGTTTCAAATTTGAAATTTCTTATCATTCAAACAAAAAAATTCAAAAATAAAAATTTTCACAAAAACATAAGAATCTCAATCAAACTATCATTTTAAAAATTAATATTAAATTTATTACTTCTATTTATTTTATTTCATCTTTATTTATATCTTCTTTTTATTAAAGTTTTAAATCATTTGTTTGGTTTCATCCATCTAATTTTTTTAAATATCTTTAAAACCAACTTTTTCAATGTTTTGGTTGCCATGCAATAGCACACCCAATATTAATTTGGGCATTGTCCTTTTGTAAGAGATGGAGTTGGTGTTACCACGTACATTAGATTTACTTTGCTTTTACATGACTCTCTCTCACCATGCTTATTGTTAACAATACTGGAAGGAAGAAAACATTCTGCTAGTACTCATGTTTGCTTTGAGGTAAGCACAAAAATCATGTACAGCAATGATATGAAAATAATATGACCATGTCGTGTGGGACCTCCAATTCAACCTAACGCTAAAAAAGACTCTTAAGATGAAATGCTGATCAACACCTAGTACATACATTCGTTCTAAGAAATTGTTGATGGGTGTGAACCGTACAAAACTGTCGTTTGGTTCTATGTATTTACCTTGACCTTACCAAAAGAATAAATTCAGAATTTATATATATATATATATAGTAAGATGGCACGCGGGCTTCATTTGGGGTCCAGGGTTTTAAAGACATGGAACCCTGGTAAGGTAGAACATGCGTTATGGATCTGTAGCACATATCGTTTAAACATTACTTTTGTTTTTGGCCGTACCATGGGAAGTAAGTTGTACACACGCATTACACATAGAATCTTTGCAGGTACTATAAAATTGAAACAATGAAACAAAACAAACAATAAAACATATTTTATTTTACTTGAGGTCAGTGCAGAAATAAAAGTCAGCTACACGATGCTTGTGTACAAGCAAAATGTTTTATATAAAATTGAAACAATGAAACAAAACAAACCATAAAACATATTTTATTTTATTTGAGGTCAGTGCAGAAATAAAAGTCAGCTACACTATGGTTGTGTGTACAAGCAAAATGTTTTAATTTAGGGATCGATATGATCTCAACCGTCGATTTCACATAATTATTTTGTTTTGGTAATTATTATAATATATTAACAGTGGATTTTTATAGAGGATCCCAAAACCTTATGTACAAAATTAGCCAACTTTCTAATGATGCATCATACCTCTTGGCTGTAACAATAAACCTAAATGAAAATAAAACCATCCTAATGTTGCAGACTTGAAAACAACAAAAAGGGCTTTTAGGCCTGGAGACCCAACAACAAAAAGAAAATAGGACAGACCCGAGAGAAACCCAAAAAGAAGCCGAAAACAAAGAGACAGACACCAAGGACAGCTAATCACGATCCCCAAAACACGTCGGAATGGGCCTTCCAAAAACTGCGTAAGGAAAACATCAGGAAGGGATGTCTGCCCTGGCCAACCTTTCCACCTCGGATGGGAAGCGAGACCGCCACACAACCGGGCACGTGGTCGCGAGCCCTTTATTGGCCATGTGGTCAGCCACGCGATTTCCTTCTCTCAAAATATGATTTGCTTTCCATCTACCGCGATAGGAGAGAAGAGATCTAGCCTCGAGGATGATGTTGTAGACTTTCCAAGATGGATTTTTGGTGCCAAGAAGGTAATTCACGATGTTGAGCGAGTCACCCTCAATGATAAGAGGTCGGGGATCCTCGGGAGAGAATCCGAATACCATTCGGAGCGCCTCGGGCTTCGAGCATAGTGATTCGTCCGGGAGCCCAAATCTTCACAATAGGCCATCACAATATTCCCGTCATGATCATAGACAACCCCACCAGCGCCAGTGGGCCCGGGATTCCCCTTAGCCGCTCCATCAAAGTTTAATTTAATCCACCCCGCGGGGGGTTTGGTCCACACAACATTCCTTCGACAGGGCCCTTTAACAACCTCCAGAAATGGCCAGAGATTCATCATTTTGAGAATAGCTTCTTCGCTCGAAAGATGGGGACGGGGACTGGGAACAACAATAGAATTCTCAATGGCGTAAGATAACGCCCTTTGAGCAACAGAAGGGGGCCCTCTAGGAGCTCGGCCAAAGATTCTGGCATTCCTCTCTAACCAAATTTGCCAAATTAAATGGTGGAAGGAGGCCTCGAGGAGGAAGCGGAGCTTGGGATTCTTGAAAGGATTAGGCCATTGATGAAAAGCATCTCTAAGGGATCGGGGAGAGCACCAAAGGATCCGAAAGGAGGATAGGACAATGCTCAGAACAGAGTGGGAAAATGGGCAATGCAAGAATAAATGATCCCTCGTCTCACAATCTGCTAAACACAAGTAACACCTGTTGGGGAAGGCAAAACCTCTCTTGTGAAGGTTGTCAATAGTTAAGGCTTTATTGTGGAAAGCAATCCACGCGAAGAAGTTGATTTTAGGAACAACTCCTTTCCTCCAAACAGTATTCCACCTGTAGTCCAGAGCAGTCTTGGTGGTGAGAAGCTCATAAGCTGATTTAACAGAGAAACGCCCATCCTCTGTACCACTCCAGATGATACTGTCATTCCTTCTGGTAGAAGGAATTAAAACCGACTGAAGGATATTATCAAGGAAGGTAACCTCATTATTAAACCCCTCCACAACAGGAAGCTTCCACCGAGGGAAACAGGTGCTCCGATCTATGAAACCTGCCACCCTGAGCTGGGCGTTAGGGTCGGTCAAGCTTCTCAGCCCAGCGAGGTCCGCCCTCGACCCAAGGGCTTCTTCAGTCGCCCACCTGTCCTTCCAAAAGGAAATGCAGTTGCCATCACCCAAAATCCAGCGGGCTCCCAGACTGATCAAATGCCGGGTTTGGAGCACAGATTTCCAAAAGATCGATGCCACGGAGGATGTTTCAACATCCAAGAAGGGAGTGGGGCCAAGATACTTCATTTTAACCAGCGTAACCCACTCCACCGGGTCGCTAGACATAATCCTCCAAGCGTGCTTCGCGATCAGAGCCAAATTCATAAGTCTGGATCTTCTCAACCCCAGGCCGCCTTGATCTATCCTCGAACACACCTTGTCCCAGGCTACAAGGGGAAGTCTAGATTTCTCTTCGTTACCAGACCAAAGAAAGGTCCTCTGAATCTTCTCAATCTTGGAGTGGACTGCACTCGAAAGCATGAACACCGACATGAAGTAGGTCGGGATCCCTGAAGACAGGCTTTGCTAAGGGTGGCTTTCCCAGCTTGCGATAGGAGTTTGCCCTTCCAAGTGCCGAGTTTCCTGTGTAGGCGCTCAAGAATCATGTTCCACATGTCCCCACTAGCCCGTCCGCTATAAGATAGAGGCAACCCCAGATAGGACGTAGGCAGGGAATCAATAGTGCATTCAAGAATTCTAGCAATCCAAATTTGTCTGCACAGAGGAGTGTTAATAAAGTAAATTTTGCTCTTGATGTAATTGACCTTTTGCCCTGCAGCTTGCTCATAACGAGACAGGATCCTCTTGAGCGACTTGGCTTGAGCAACGGACGCCCCAGTGGAGATGAGGGTGTCATCCACAAATTGTTGATGAGTGACAGGATTAATTCTAGAAGTCGACAAGATGCCAGAAATCTTGTTCTGCCGAAGAGCCTCTTTCATGGACCAACTCAGAACCTCCGCCAGAAGAATGAACAGGATGGGAGAAAGAGGATCGCCCTGTCTGAGGCCTCTGGAGCTCTGGAAATACCCAGCTGGGGACCCATTGACCAAGACAAAAAAAAGGGAGTGGATATACAGCTGTAGACAAGGTCAATCCAGTGGGGATGAAAGCCGAACTTGAGGAGGACTGCACACAAAAAATTTTGGTCGACACGGTCGAAGGCTTTGTTCATGTCGAGCTTAAGAAAAAGAGCAGCATTCTTAGAGCGGTAAGCGGAATGAAGGGTCTCATGGACAGTGATAACACCATCAAGAATGTTTATGCCTTTGACAGTGCTTCCCTGACAAGGATCAATCAGGAGGGGGAGGACTGTTTTGAGTCTATTGGCTATAGACTTGGTAAGGATCTTGTAAAAAACATTGCACAGGCTAATGGGCCGATAGTCAGAGAAACTTTTGCAGGAAGGAGACTTAGGAATGAGGGCAAGAAAGGTGGAATTGAGTTTCGGGTGGATAGATCTGGACGCTTGGATTACCCGAATAGCATCACACACATCCGGGCCCACGACCTCCCACATGACTTGGAAGAATCGGGGGGAAACCATCGGGCCCAGGGGCCTTATCTGGTTGCATGGAGAACAAAGCTTCCTTAATCTCAGACGAGGAAAAAGGTTCCAGAAGTTTCATGCTTACCTCATGGGGAACTTTAGTCAAAAAATTGGCGAGCATAGATTTCTGGACCTGGAGGTTGCTATCCGGAGGAGAGCCAAGCAAATCCTGAAAGAAATTAACCGCTTCGCTCCTGATTTCCTCAATCTCCCTGGTAATGTGCCCATCCTTACAAGTCACTTCTCTGATCTTGTTGGCCCCCCTGTGCCTCATAGTAGACGCGTGAAAAAATCTCGTGTTGGAATCTCCATTCTTCAACCACAAGTCACGAGATTTTTGGCGCCAAAACGTTTCCTCCCTAGCGAGAATAGAATGAAAGTCCACCAAAAGGCTCCGCTCTTCCTCCCTGAGACCCTCAGTGTAACCTTCGATAGCCATCCTTTCCTCCACAACCTTCAGGTTCTCAGCGATGGATTTTTTGGACTCAAAAATGTTGCCAAAAACCTCTTTGTTCCAAATCTTCAATTTTTCTTTGACCATTTTGAGCTTTAAAGCCACTCTCTTAGGAGCGCTTCCTTCCACCTTCGATTGCCACCACGCTGAAACCAATCCTTTGAAGTCTTTGTGGGAAATCCACATGGATTCGAATCCGAAAGGGGTCATAAAAATAGGCCCATCGTTCGCCTCCAAGAAAATAGGGTTATGGTCAGACCCAATCCTTGGAAGAGCCGAAAGGATAGCCCCGCCAAGGATGGGAATGGCTTATGGGGAAATGAAGAATCTGTCAAGTTTGACTTGAATCAAACCGCCCCCAATCCTTCTGTTACTCCAAGTGAAGGAAGCCCCTTTGAGTTCGATGTCAAGCAGTCCATTAGCAGAGACAAAATCTCTGAAATCTTCCAAGCTGCGGCTAGAGTGGTCAGACCCTCCTTTTTTCTCCGAAGGATGAAGGGGACAATTGAAGTCACCCCCTAAAACCCAGGGAAAGTTGCTAAAATTCTCCCTCATCAGAGAGATAGCTTTCCACATTTTTGCTCTCTCTGTGGCAGAATTTGAAGCATAAACGTTGGACAGAATCCAGGAAAAATTGGAGGTTTTGGACTGGAACAGTACATTGATGATTCTGTTGGAAGTTGACAACAAGCTGCCCTCAAACCTCGAAGGGTCCCACAGAACCATGAGTCCTCCCGCTGTTCCCACTGCAGGGCTGGACAGACAATTTGCCTTGGCCCAAATGGCCTTCGCCACTTTGTCAGAGGAGATAGCATCAAGCTTGGTCTCTTGCAAAATAAGGATAGAAGGGTTAATCCTCCTACGGAGATCAGCCACTAACCTTCGCTTGGCTGCACCGTTCAGTCCTCTCACATTCCATGAGAGGACTTTCATCTGGACAGTTTGAAGTTTTTCTTGCCTCCCCTTCCTTGTTGAGGGGGAGGTTTTGATGCATGTGCTTCGTCCGACTGTGTGTCACAGTCATCCAGAACCAACAAACGCTGGGTTCCATTTGCAACGTCAGTTGCAGTCTCTTTGTCTCGCCTTTCCTTGTTAGGAGGACGGCCCTGCTTCCTCTCACTACCAAAATCCACACTTTGCTTTCGGCTCCTCGTATTTCGGGGGCTAATGTGACCGGACTGTTCACCCCTCCTTCCTAAGAGGTAATCTTCTAGCAGCGTCTGCGACTGACTGAAATCGGGATGACCCGTATCTTGGAGCAGAGGAACAACCTGAGTCAAAACTTGGGAAGGTGTCCGTTCCATCTCTTCCTGCGGTTCACTTTCCAAGTGGGAGTCTGCTCCTTGTTGGTTGTCAGCCTCAAGATGCTCGGGGTCCGATTGGAGAGAGGGATTCTCTTCAGGCTGAGAGAGTCCGCCACAATCTCTAGAGGGGCCTGGGGATCCATGGCCCTTCGCGTCTGGGAGATGTGGTTGCTTTGCCTGATCTTCCTTGTGCTCCAGGGGGTTGTCGTTTTCACGTTTCTATTTTCCCAATTTTTGAAGAGGACACTGGGACTGGAGGTGCCCTTGGGACCGACACTGGGTGCAAAAAGCTGGTCTATTTTCATAGACAATTGCTTGTTTATGAAGAATGGTACCTCCAGACCGAAGAGTGATGGAAGTTGGGAGTTCTGCCTCCAAATCTGCCAGAACGCAAAATCGGGCCTGGACGAACCTTGTTCGAGCTCGGGTGGGAGGGTCAATGGTGACCAACTCCCCAATGGAACGCGCAATACCTCTTATGACATTTTCATGCCAGCCAAAGAGGGGAAGATTCGGGAGCCTAACCCATATTGGGGCAATGTTGATGTTTTGGGTCTCCGGACTGAAATCCATGTCCCACTTCTTGAGAAATAAACTTCTGCGGCCCAAAAACCATGGCCCGCCAGCCAGAATTTTACAGTAATCCTCCTTATTGTTCAATCTAATGGCAAAAAAACCTCGGGATAGGGCCGCCAGCTCCAAATGGCCAGAAGTCCTCCATTTGCTTGCTGCCCATTTTCGGATAGTTTCCATGTCGGGACGGCCTCCAATGAATTTACCTATTAGGGTAAATTTCTCAAACTCCATGAAGCTTGAAAGAACTTCCGTCGGGATGTCCAGCTCATCCCCAACCGAAAACAACTCTTTGGTAAAAAACCCGTTTAGGGTTTCTGAGGCCGTTGCCTGGGCATAAGACTTTTGAGCCCCACCACCCCCTTTGTCTGGTGGGTCCTTACCTCGACCAATACCGTTGCCAGCCCGGTCATCTTCAATGGGCCCGGGCATTTCCGCTCCACCGGATTCTTGATGCCCTCCGATTGCTCCGCTGCGTCCAAGAACCGAACCACCGCCGCTCCCGATCTCCCCTGCAGACTTCCCGCCCATCGACATCCTCCGCTCTCCCGCCTGTCCACAACTACTTCAACTTCTTCTCAAAGATTTGAGTTTCACTATCGTTTATAGTGTCCACATAATTATTTTGTTAACTAGTATTAATAAAATTACTTTTTTTAGCCATTATTTGCAATGTATAATTTAAAATAAATCTTATGCTTTAAATATCAACAATTCCAGCTTATTTGTACCAAATGCAAATAGTGAAATTTAAATTGATAATCGAATAAAAATTAAAAAAATATGTTCAAATTCAACGCTCATTATTTTACACTGTGCTTTCCAATTTTTCTTTCTACTAAAGAAGATAGATGTCTACAACAACCAAGGAGGGTGAAAAGAGGAAAGGTTTAACACCAAAATGCATAAATGTAAAAATGTTTAGCCCCCTTCTCCTTGGTACATTCATTGCTTGTGTCCTTGTGGGTGTTTTTTTCTTTGACTTGATCTTCCCATTGCACTGTTTTGGTTGGAAATTGTTTGTGTCTGGTACATAAATGGCATAACGCAACAGTCAGGTAGTCTATACAGAGGGCCAAGCTTCCAAGCTTGTATTTTCAGACACACTGCTTCTTTGTGTTTTCATTCAGAGAAAGTTCCAAACAAAGAGGAATATGGTTATAAATATCATTTTCAATAGCTTCTATGACAAGAGAACCCTCTCCGTTAGTCCATGCGCTAGAAGTCAGTCAGAATGGTTTTCCTGTGGATATTTTGTAGTGCTTATACTATATATTTTTCCAATAATGACTGGCTGATATTTTACAGCACTTGTACTTTATATTCCTCCAATGGTGTCTGTCTATCATTTTATGCATTGATAGGTCTATTTGAGTTGGTTAGGTATATTTAAAGCCATTTTAGTTTGTGTGTGGATTTCTACAAGTTCAGGATCACTTTCAGAAATTTATAATTATGTTATGAAATGTTGCATAATTGCATCTAGCTATTCTTGTCTGTCTTGCCTACATTTCTCTTCATTTGTATCAAAGATAATGCCAAATATAATGCCACAATATGTATTAATTTTCTAATATAGTTTTTTTTTTTGGAAAAGTTGTAGTTTTTTTAATTTATTCAATAGCATCTATTCATCACTTTGTATCAGAGCAAGCTAATCTAATTTAAGTTAATTTTTTTATGATGGCACAAAATAGTACTGTCCCACTTCAAATTCCTATGTTTAATGGAGAAAATTGTGAATACTAGAGTGTTAGAATGAAGGCTATTTTAATTGCATAGGATGTGTGAAGTCTTGTTTTGTAGGGATAGTTTAAACTAGCATATCAAGCTACTTTCAATGCCATATTTGTTGATTCTTAGGAGCTATTGGAGAATTAGAAAAATGATGAAAAATATTTATTTATATTTTAAAATAGAATTGATGCCTCCATCTTTCCCAAGATTGTTGAAAGCACTCGATCAAAGGTTGCATGGGAGACACTTGAGAGTGCCTACAAAGTTTCCTCCAAGGTGAAAATAGTTAAATTTTAGCTCATGAGAAGAGAATTTGAATCCTTATACAAGAATGATAATAGATCTATTGAAGTGTTCATCACTAGAGTCCAAAATATGGTAAATGTTATTCATGTACATGATGAGGCAATTGATGATACAAGGATTTTTGACAAGGTATTGGTTTTTTAGCCCATGTTCATGTTGTTGATGAGAAAAGGAAGAAGCTTGATGCAAAATATGAGTCTTCCATTTTTGTGATCATCATGGTGGAATTGTTAGAGTGGACTACTTGTTTCCCTTCTCTAGAAAACGATGTATAGGTTTAAAATATTTTTTGGATTACGTTGTAGTCCATTTCAAAGGAGAATATCCCTTCCTTCCTAGGAAGTTTGATCTAGTTACAATTTCCATTGAAGAATCGAGAGTTTTTTCAAAAGCAACTCTTATTGAACTACTTAGTAGCTTGCAAACTTATGAGCAAATGTTGAAAGACAAATATGAGGGGTTTGATCAAACATTTCAAGGCAAGTTGAAAATGAATAAATAACCAACCCACTCAAAGGAGTCGTCATCTACCACTTTGATACCATCTTCTTCTAGAGTCCATAGAAGAGGTGGTGGAAGAGTTCATGGTAGAGGACGTTGAAGAGGAAATAATAATAATCATGAATTAACCTGTAGACACACTATGACTATTATGGCAAGGATGGCCATAGTGAATCATATTGCTATGAAAAAGGTGAAACACTCTTCCTATATTGCAATATTTTTGAGGCTATTGAAGATTATGTTTGGTATCTTAATAGTGGATGTTCAAACCACATGATTGGAAATAGGAGCCTATTCATTGAACTTGATGATATTGTCAGAGGACATGTCAGGTGAATATAGAAATAAAAGAAACTCTTGCCATAATGAAAAATATTGATAAGATTTTTTATATGCATGATATTTTGTATGTGCTAAGGTTCAAGCATAATCTTTTGAGTATTGAGAAATTATTGGTGTCACCCCAAAAATTGGTGGATCCCTGTAGCTCCAAAGTGAATTAAAATCCATCTCTCCTATGTCAAATGGGGACTCTCCATATTCAAGTTCATCAATATGGAATATTGGTATAAAGAGCTTCAACAAATATCACCCACAAACACAAATGTTGGATGATGATGATTATACAAAGAGAGTAACTAGACTACAATCAAAACAAGGTGAGGATGTAATATTATGCACCGTTGTCCTCTTCTAACGTTGAGTTCTCAAATTCTAGAGAAGCATGTGCTAATGAATATTGGATAAAGGCTATGGAAAATGAAATTGAATAGATTGAAAAAATGATTCTTGGGAGCTTGTTTCTCCTCCAAAAGACAAGACTATTGTTGGTGTTAAATGAATTTATAAACTAAAATATAATATTTATGGAAGCATAGCTAAACTTAGGGTAAAAATTGGTAGCCAAAGGCGATGTTCAAAAATAAGGATAATATTATAAAGAGACTCACACTAGTTGCCAGATTGAAAATAGTAAGATCTTTTCTTGAACTAGCTTCCCATTTAATCTTGTTGTATATCATGTAAGATCAACATTATTAAATGAATATTTGAAGAAAGAGGTTTATATGGATTAGCCACAAGGATTATCAATTGTAGGTCATGAAGGTAAAGTGTATAGGTTGAAGAAATCTCTTTATGGTCTTAAGCAGGCACCTTGAGCTTGGTACTTTAGGATTGATTCCTACTTGGATAAAAATGATAATGAACGATGTGTAGTTAGTTTTCATTATATTAGAAAAATCTAGCCTAAAGGAGGAATTTTGAGCAGGATTGTTGTTTAGGCACACTCACCAAATGAAAGATCTGATAGCCCCTATGAAGAAGGAACTTCAAAGCATAAAAAATCAAGTAAGGAATAGAATGACAACAAAAGCAATATTAATTGAATAGGGAGATCATATAGAAGGAAACAACCAAAACCTTGGAGGGGTTGGCCTAAATTTTTGATGTGCGAAGGAATTCTACTAAAGAAACTAAGTCCTTAGAGGTAGTCTTAGGCCAGGGGTAGCTCTCAAAATTCAATGATCTAGCCCCAAAGGAGAAAATATTTTAGGATAGGGAAAAATCGAGAGGATGGTGGTATCCTAAAGGCTACATCATACATAAGGACCCAACCACCAAACACTTGAACAAGAATCAATCGAGGTAAGAGTAAACTATATTTGGTGAAAGGTCAAACAAGACAACAATTTGGTAGCCAAAGCATCCAAAGCAAGTATGAGAAAGGGGTCCACACCATCTTGGGATCAACAATAAGACCTTCTCAACAAGCTAATATCGATGCCACTTGAGCTCAAGTTTCTATGAAGAGAGGAAGCCATTAGTGATACCTCTAAGGAATGTCATTCCACCTAAGAGATAATTATGGTGATTAGACCTCAAATCAACTTTGAATCCACCAAAAATGTATGCAGCATCGTACTTCAAGCTTGAAACAAAAAAATATAGGTGTTCCTCATTGAGATAGTTTAGGAGGGAATTTTGAATTTAGAGTTAGGTTATATAAATAACCGATTTTGTAGCATAATGAAAGGGAGGAAGAACAATATTTCTTGTGCCTAGTATTTGTCCTAAGTAGAGTTTTTCTATTATTTTTCTCTTATGTATTGATCTAGACTTGAGCCCCGAGTCAAATTATGTATAGGTCTTTTGAGCCCTTTCATTTCAGTATATGTATTTTAATGTTATTAACACACACACACACACACACACACATATATATATATAGAGCCCTTTCATTTCAGTATATGTATTTGAATGTTATTAACACACACACACACACACACACACACACACACACACACACACACACATATATATATATATATATATATATATATATATATATATATATATATATATATATATATATATATATATATATATATATATATATATATATATATATATATATATATATATATATATATATATATATATATATATATATATATATATATGACTACTTTCTCTATATCCCATTATTTGTGTATATGTAAATTTGTATGGGAAACTATGACTAGTATCTATCCCTTATGCAAGTTTCATAAGAAAAATATTTATGTTGTTTTAGAATTATGTTCAGTTTTACTGGCATGATTGATGATCACTCGTATAATTTATGATCATGTTTATTCATCCCATCAGTATACAGAGAAGCTTTGTAATTTTTGGTTCATCACCACTCGTAGACTAGGCCAGATAGTTTTACAAATTTTTCTATAACTTTTCCCAAATAAAAACTTGATAGATTAGGCTATATTAAGAAAAGAGAGTGCCAAGACCGCATCCAAACAAGGAGCCAACCTTGACAAAATCTTAGAGGTCATCCCTAAAGCCTCATCCTATGGTCTCTAAACTTTCCAAACTATATAATCCACATGAGGTGTGAGCATCATATGCACCCAAAAATCGTAATAGGTGGTCATTATGCCCGAAGCATGAATTGGACCAAATCTAGTTCCTAATAAACCAACATACCTAGTGGGAAAAATCACACAATATTTGTTCTATGACTATGATATTAGATTGATATCCTAGTGAAAGTCTTAGTTATCTACTTGTTGAAGCATATTCAAAATTCACCTAACAACTCCACCATTTGAAGGACCCATTGAGAGACAACTGCGTTGTTTAAATGTGAAACCAATAATTGATGATCTTTGGGCCTATCAGAAGGTCCAATATAAGGGTAAATTTATATTTGCTATTTTCATTGTTAAATCATGGTCATACGAGATATCGATAGCATAATATGGCTACAACACAGATCCAATTGTAGAGAAGACTACCAACATGGAACAACAAAGGCCCATTGTAGTCATTAGTCCCACCTTCTACATGGGATGAGATTTTGGTCTTGACATTAAATCCTTTTCCATTCTTCACTAGTGAAGATGCAACAACTCTAACCAAACACCTCCAACACATGGTCAGTCTGTGCATTCTATATAATATCGATCAACATAATGTGGTTCTTTGGCTATTGGTAGTCTCTTTCAAGGGAAAGGTAATAGAATGGTATATTTCACTCATGCCACACTCCATTTCTCAATGGGATCTTCTTACCAACTTGTTGGTGGATAGATTTGGAGAAAATGCAGATGGGATGTCCTTCTTGGAGTAGTTAACAACAATCAAAAGAGCTCCTATGAAAGCCATGGATGACTTCAATGATAGATTCCATAGGTCTTGGTATAGGATTATTGATTAGATCAAACCATCTTCAAGTATATATTTTGTTCATTATATAAAGTATTTTGATTCATATATAGCTATGATGATGAAATTTAGAGGAGGAAACACCTTACCAAAAGCCTATCAGCCAGTCACTTATATTGAAAGGAACCTAATCCAAATAGGAAGGCTGGCTCCTAGACCCCCCATACTCATTTTTCCCAATATCTAACCACCCTAACATCGTCTTTCTACTATGCAACCCACTAATTTTCTTATATCCCCTACCATAAATCTAGTCTCGATAGAAACTTCGTCTCTATTGCTAAATCAACCCTATGTTAAATCTCATGTGGTAAATATTAAAAATTTGCAAAATAAAGTGAGGATAATATCCAATGAGATTATAATTCTCAAGTGACAATAACATACCTCAAGGTTCTCGTACCATGGTATCTTGAACCCCTCTTGCAACCAAGAAACCAAGGTTATTAGCCTCCACTAAATGGTTATCAACCCATCACAACCTTTCTAGGAGTTTAGTCAACTACATTGAGGATTCGTATGCCTAGAAATATTCATAACCCAATCAAGGATATTGTACCAACTCAAAAAAATTACATAGAGGATTCATATGCCTAACAAAATTCATATTTAAATCCCCACAGTTATAGATATAATGGCTCCCAATTGATTGCATATCCTATAACTCAACCCACTTACCACAAACCTAATCCACAAACTCTTGGGTCAACAACTCAAGGCTCTATCTCAAATGCTACTCTAGATCCCAATATCACACCATTAAAATAAACACTGGTGATATGGGATGAAGGTAAAGTTTGCACGGTTTCTAAAGAGACTAAAGTTTTAATGGGTGATAGACCATAGGTAGATCCTAGCATCATCACTAAAAGCAAGATGAGAACTATAGGTCAAAAATATTAGGTAGACCCACCAACTTGAAACACAGTGTTGGGATAGAGCAAGACCCATTCAATATAGTAAAAGGTATGCATACCAAAAGTCAATGACCATAGGGTAACCATTCAAAGCTAAGGAGGTTTGAGAAGCCACTCTAGGAGAAATGAAGGACTTCAAAATTCAAGGTTATGCATAAGGGGTCAGACTCAAAATCTATTTATAAAAATGAGGTGAATTGGTTTTGAAATTAAGGTGAATTATTCCCAAACTCATGTAGGAGATATGATGAATTGCATTTATATTTCACAAAAAATATAAAACTATGGAAATTTTTGGAGTGTTGATGACTGACACCATATACTAGTTGATAGACTAACTAATGACAATTAATATTGATGCAGGGTTATGCATAAGAGGTAGGACCCGAAAGGTACTTGTAAAAAAATGGTGAATCTATTGCAAAAACCCGATGAATCCTGGCCAACTGCATGTATGATGGCATGGTGAATGACCTTAATTTTTCAAAAAAAAAAAATGGTGAATTTCAAAGTTCTGATCGGACCAAGTGAAAAAGGAGTTTCGGCGATGTTAGCCACATTACAAATCATGATCCGGTCTCGGACCGGATGCATAATATCGATCATGGTCATGTATAATATGATCTCGGATGCATAATATGATCCGATCATAGACCGGATGCATAATATGATTCGATCTCAATCGGATGCATAATATGATTCGATCTCGATCGAATGCATAATATGATCCAGTGATCTCAAGCATAACATGATCCGACCACCGATCGATGCATAATATGATCCGATCACCAATCGAATGCATAATATGATCCGATCACTGGGTGCATATTATGACCCGATCTCGGATCGGGTGCACAATATGATCCGATCATCGATCAGATGTAGAATAGGATCCGATCCTACATCGGATGCATAATGTGATCCGATCTGAGATCGGATGCATAATATGGTCCAACATTGTAAAGTAAAATAAGGTTTGATTCTAGGGTGGTGGGCCTCATGTGAAATAAGGTCTAGTTTAGCTACCATATGTCACACGTTCATTCAACAACACTGCATATCCAATACAATGTTGCCACATGTCAACCCTATTTCTTCAATCTATAAAAGGGCATCAACTATCATTTTTTCCATTTTATTTCTATGACTACAACAACCAGAGCTAACCTTTCCAATCAACCTTTCGATTCCCAATCCTTTTTCTTTGACTTCCAACTTCTTGCGATGGCCACCCCTTCCACCCCTACACCAAAATTCAAGAATATTTCTTGCTCTTTGATTTCAGATTTGATGACAACCCTAGGTATGGACTTTAAGTGGCTCAATAACGCAGGTTTGACAACCCTTGTTTCAATGCCATAATTCAAAATAGATAAAGTCCTCCTACAACATATAATAGTAGGTTATGACCATGATAGGGCTACGATGAGAATTAAAGTATGAAATAGAAATCTGCTTTTCACCATCACCCCTACAGATATTAACAGATTGATAGGTCTTCCTTTCATTGATTTTCCTCAAGTGTCGACGAGGTTGTAGCTATCTCCAGATGACAAAGCACACCTCGAAAGCAAGTACGATCTATCATCAAAATATTTGGTAGGTATAAATCTTATTAATTATATTCTATTAATGTTCAATGTTTCAAATTTGTAAATTGACATCTAATTTTATTTTTGCAGCTTCTACCACCAAGTCAAAAAGAGGTTTATCAATCAATGATGTTAACCATCAAACTCTGAAGGCCATTATCGAGTTCTTCCAGGCCAGACTAATTTTGATGGGAAGACCAAAAATTCTATTTTGGGCACTTGCTTATATTGTTCAATCTGAGCACAATCAAAGGTTCGATTGGTGCACGTATATTTTGGATCGAATCAGGTCCGAGTTACACACCGTACAAATGGCAACCAACAAGACACAACCCATTGTGGGCACTATTAATTTTCTTTTAGCACTCTATTATGAGTGTTTTCATAATTTGCAAACTACTCATATACCAACTGTAGTGCATGCAACACTACAGGCTATTGCTATGTCAATAGAGGAATTGAAGGTAATAACTGCATCTTTGACCTTGACATACTATTTTATATTTTATCACATTTCCTTTTTTAATTTTTCTTTTCATCTATATGCAGGATAAGGTAGACAATACAAGGAGTAAATAGATTGCTGCCAATAGGGGTCACAAGCCGAAACAAACTGGTGATTCTGAAGACATAGGCTTAGAAGCGACACCATTGCAGAGGTCGTATAAATATTCCAAGCAAGCCGCTACTCCTGGGGGTTCTCGTACACCTAGGTATGCACAAAATGTGTAGGTTAAATCTAGTGTGGCCAACCCCTCCCCCATTGCAACACAAATTCAACATGTTTCATCATATTCAGGTAAATCTATGTGTAGTTAATTTAAATTAAGAAGATCTATTTTATTTTTAAAAGAATTGTAACAAAATATTTTTGACTATTTTTAGTTGATTCTCAAAATCAATGACAAGTACAAACATCACAAGTGAGAGGCCATATGCCACCACCACCTCCATTATAGCCACCAGTTGCATCACACCCACTGGTTGCACCACAACCACCGCTTCCACCACATCAGTGACAACCACAACCTATGCCAATGCGAGGGCAAATCCATGTTGGAAAATGATTATTTTCACAGAGATCACAGGGGACTGCACAAAGTTCTAGGTATGGGTTTTCACACTCATAGAGATCACACATGCCAGCACCAAGTTCTGGGTATGGATGGTCATAATTTACATTTACAACAAATTCATAAGCACCAGAAGTTTCAACAGAGGGATTGGATAATATTCCACTTGATGAGGATTATCTTTTGTAGGGCAACATTGTAGGCTTCAAGGCAACATATGTGCTTAGAGATGAAGCAGAACAAGGAGAAGCCCTACCCTACAATTGAGCAGACATCATTACCATCAACTCAAGGAGACAACCCTCATCCTCAGGGTCCTCAAACTGAGGATGATATTATAGATTTTAATGAAAATATTTTAATAACTAAAAATATTGAAGCAACTATTAAGTAGGTTGTGCTTAGATATTTGTAGGAGATGAAGGAATGGGAATATCGGGAAAAGGTCCTTATAAGGGAAATTAATACCCGATATAAAAATTATGTAAAAAGAGATTCTCTTTATTCTTTGGTTCAATTTGAACCAGAAAAGCTTGATGGCCTACTAAAATAGGCCACATCAGGATCAATTAAGTCTGATTTTATTTATGATGATGATGTTTTAAATGTTGTTGTTGGTAGATTGGAGAACATTAATGTTGAAGCCCAAGCATTTTATAACCAATGGGCTTTTAATAAGGACAAATTTGCAGTTGTTGAGGCTACAAGGGAAATGGTTGAGGTAAGAAAATTTTTTATGTTTCAATTTTCTATTGCAGTGAAATTTTTATATTTCTTGAAAATATGTAATAATTTCAATATAACCCTTTTGAATTATGTTTTCAATTTGTTTTTGCAGTCAAATTTTGAACACTTAAAAACACAGGTTAAGAGCATGGACGTCAATATTAATAGGGCGAAGACATTTTTGAATAATGCAATGGAAATGAAAAAGAAAATGCAAGCAAAAATAACAGAAAATAATCGTTTAAAAAAATACATCAAGGAGAGGCTCAAAGAAGATCCAAAAATGGTGCTTGAGAAAACAAAGGAAACGCTTCCAACAATACTTGAAGATCCAAACAAAGAAGAAGCAGCATTGGTGGCGAGTATTGTGAAAGTACGTGAAAACCTGGTCAGAGTTGGAGCACTGCCAGAAGAGAGTGTCACAAAAGTAGATAAAGGAAAAGAAATGACAACTCCAACCGATAGTGAAGCATCAAAGCACCAATCAAATGTTTGAAAATGTAATATGCTATCAAGTTGATTGTAGTCAACAATTTTGTACGATGTAATATATTTCTATTCGAACTAATGATAATGAAATTTTCTCATTTTGTGTTTTCCATCATTCATAGTTTGCTTGCATTTATAAATTTGTGTTGCAATTTTAGTTTATTTCTGGCTAATATTGTTCACTATGTTCATCTCAAACAACAAAAGCATTATAGATAACATTATAGATCAACATTAATATACCAATAATAAGATTTAAAACATGAAACATAAATATTTATCAATGAAGAGAGTTGAGACACTAAGACATAAACATACAATTTTAAAAACTGCAAAAAGATATAAGACATGTAATTTTTAAAACAATAATGTGATATAAAACAACAATTCTATGAAATCTTATAAATCTGGAACAATATTGTGAAATCTCTATCAAATCAATTTGTGTTTATCAATGTCAATGAAATCATGGAATAATTATCATTAAGGTAGCTGAAACATATCAGCTTGTCCAGAATCATTATGAAGCATAGCAAAAATCTATGTCTCCACCATCTGATCACTGAAAGCATCATCATCATAGTTATCGATCGTATTCGACGTTCCTCTTCTATCTTCCAGGGAACTCCAGTGTGCCAAAGCTCTGTCATACGAAAATTTATCCAACTGATATGAAGACACATAAATTCTTAAACAATTTTCTAAATTTTTGTCGAGTCTATTGCAGAGTTTAGATTTAACAAAAGAAAGTGCACTGAAAACTCTTTCATCTTCGACTGACCCCAAAATCATTGTTTCACATAATTCATATAAACGAAAGTATTCACTTATTGTATCTTGTAAGATTGTACTTGGATACAATTTTTACCACAAACGTGCAATGGAACCAATCTCATGGACACCTATCATAAGTGATGTTTGCACAACCATTGTTCTTCCAAAATGCGATGATTGTTCTTTCAAAAGATCACTGTTGAGTATACCTCTAATTTCAACACCATTGACTTCCACACTCTTACTAAAATGGTTAATGAGGTTACCCATATATTTAATAAACAACTCATTTGTAGAATTGTATTCAGTACAAGGACCCCAAAACATGGGGTTAACCACACCCATGGCCTCGAGCAACTCATCTCTCTGAAACCGATCTCTTATCTCACCTATCAAATATTTTGCTATTTTTGACAAATTACTCTTAGTTTTCTGTACAATAACATGAAATCTATTGTGTGTTACAGGAACTTCTTCAAAATCTTCCACAACTATACTTGATTGCCTTTCAAAATAATAAATAGGTACCATCTTTTCATGAACATTAATACAAAGATGATCATTGATGTCAAACTTCAAAAAGCTTTTTGGATTGTTCATGTTTATCAATGTATTCCAACTATCAAACAAAGGTTCTGTAAAATCTGCTTTAGACACATATAATGTATCAATAAGCATGCATATTTGTTTTCTCATCCTCATAAAATCAATGATATAGATGGATCTCTCTTGTGCAAGTTTAATTAATCTGTTCATTTCTTGTAACATTGGAAGAATACCACATAAGGTCAAAAGTGTTTCCAAGTCAGTCAAATGGAACAACATATATTTTGCCT